>CM049845.1:23076159-23676159 GCA_027422415.1 Schizothorax lantsangensis | reverse complement strand
TTTGGAGTTCCTATAGCAATCTCCACCATGGTTCTGTTGGACTACAGCATTAAGGACACTTACACACACATGAAGACAGATTCATGTGAGACATGAAACACCCAAATTCAGACGTGACACATTTCAAAATATAATGTTTTTTTGACATTCATGAAATTATAGGAATAATTTTCTTTTCTTTTTTATGTAAAGAATAATGCAAACACACTAAAGGGATGTTCAACTGGTCAAAGTTTCAAAACTGTTTTGAGTTTTTCTTCTGTTGACAGTTATTTTGAAGAATGCTGGTAACCAAACATTGACTTCCATGTATGGAAAAAAATACTGTTAAAGTCAAAGGCTACCATAAGGTTACTTGCATTCTTCAAAATATCTTCTTTTGTGTTCAAGTGGAGGGTGAATAAATGATGAATTTTCATTTTAGGTGAACTATTCCTTTAAGACCAAAGATTTATAAAAGTCATTTAGTCATTCATTTTTTACTTTTTCTATGATATTTTATATGCTATTGTGATTTAAGAGACTTCTTGAAAAGTAACATTTTGAAAAGTGAATTCTAGACATTTTAATACTTTTTAAGGATTCACTCCTCTATTTATCAAAGTATCATCTCAGTACTTTTTTTTTGTAAAAGGGCAGTCACATTTACTGTTTGTAAATGTTTGTAGATGGTATCCAGTCATTTAAATAAGAATCCACATAATTGGGTATTTTGCGTGAGGGTGAAAGATTTCACATGTTGAAGTAGGTCATGCAGATTCACTCTGCTGACCAACAAAAAGCAGCTTGGTTTGAAAGTGACTTCTTTGTGAGCTGTGCTTCAGTAGACAATGGACCTTTTTGCCTGTGATATTTCACTAATGTGACCATACCTTAAGGGTTGTAAGTTACCCTGAGCTTATTCACTGATTAAAGACTGGAAAATATTTGTATGTCTTTATAGCAAATGACTCCATATCACCAGAAGTCACCTGACACACAACTCCCACACAATTTGAGATCTTTAAACTTCTTTCCTCTCCATATAGAAACTAAGTGTGCCTGATGGCTTCTCTGTGACCAGCCCGGACAAGCGTGGTTGGTTAATACACCCACTGGGCTCTGATGGCCAGTTCCCCATTTGGATGATGGTTGCTAGCATTCTACCTGCCCTGCTCGTCTACATCCTCATTTTCATGGAGACTCAAATCACCACGTGAGTCACCGGCATTCACTAACCTGTTCTGACCATACCTATAAACCTCCATTATATTATTCCTGGATTTATATTGATTCAGTTTTCCTTTACAGTCTTATTGTGAGCAAGAAGGACAGGATGCTGGTTAAGGGTTCAGGGTTTCACTTGGACCTGCTGATCATCGTGGTCGCGGGTGGTGTTGCAGCGCTGTTTGGGCTGCCGTGGTTGACCGGTGCTACTGTTCGTTCTGTCACTCATGCAAATAGCCTTACGGTGATGAGCAAAGCCGTTGCACCTGGTGACAAACCACGCATTCAGGAAGTGAAAGAGCAGAGAGTAACAGGATTTCTGGTGGCTCTTCTAGTAGGTGAGTGGCTTAATTTTATGGATGATAAATATAATCTACAGTAGGCCTATATCTGCACCACAGTGTTTAGCAGCCAGTATAGTTTATCGTTATCAGACAATATTGGAAATATATCAGCTCATATTAGATTTTAATTTGTATGTACCTATTTCTCCCATTTCTCTCATTACCTTGCCATTATCTAACGCTCACATTTTAATACTTTAATAACATAAATAATACTTACTAATAATAATTTATTTAATAATTTACAATTAATAATACTTTATAGTAATAATAAGAATTTAAATAATTGAACATGTTAAATTTTAACTTTAGCAAATGTACAATTTTGTAATGCCTACATTTGCTTGTAATACTCGATAAAATGATAGGTTTTTAATCAATGTTTCCAAGTCCGTGGTTTTCCCGTGGAATTGGGCTACTTTAACATTGTTGCCGTAGGTTGTTTTTCATGTCCGCGGGTTGAAGCAACCCCAATAAGCCCCTGCAATGCGAATTTTACCAGGGGAACCTCACCAAAAAACGTGTATTTTACCCCCTCGAAACGCAATTGGGCTAGTTTTGAGTAGCAATTGGGAGGGTTTTGTTGTGAAAACCTGGCAACTCTGTTTTTAATGTTTTATTTTTAATTCAAAATAGTATTCAAAATATTGGTTATTAGCCGTAACATAAAAATAATTATTGTCTTATTGGTCATTTTAATATCATTACATCCCTAAATAAATTATAACATGTTACACTCAGTGAATGGCTTGTTGAGTTATTAGTTATAATTTCTTTATATTTGTTATTTGGAACTGACAGTAGATAAACTCTCTTCCCTCCAAAGGTCTCTCCATTGTGATTGGAGATGTTTTGCGGCAGGTTCCTATCGCTGTGTTGTTTGGTATATTCCTCTATATGGGAGTGATGTCTCTCAATGGGATCCAGCTAACAGAACGCACGATGCTGCTATTTATGCCACCGAAGTACCATCCTGACCACACCTATGTCCGCAAGGTTTGTCATTGAGAACTCAGCTAAGAACAATATTCACCGCTCTTAAATCAATAATCAGATGTCTGGAACGCCATTCTCAAATTGTCTATTCAGATTTAGCTGTGCTTTAACCATGGCCTTGTCTATTTCAGGTGCGTACTCTACGCATGCACCTGTTCACATGTTTGCAGCTGGTGTGCTTGGCTGTGCTGTGGGCTGTAATGTCAACCTCGGCCTCGTTAGCCTTCCCATTTGTTCTTGTCCTCACTGTGCCATTCAGAAGGTTCCTGCTGTCCCGAATATTTACTCACCGTGAGATACAATGTGTGAGTGTTTCTTTTCTTTTTGTTGATAGGAAAAATTATATTTGCAGAGGAGTTATTTGTATTTTAACAACTGTACCATATTGCTGTATTGACAGTGTTTTTTTTAACATTGGAGAAGGAAAAACCATGCATTAAGGGGGTGAAAACTTTTTGAATTTGAAGATCAGGGTAAATTTAACTTATTTTATCTTCTGGGAAACATGTAACTATCTTCTGTAGCCTCTGAAGGGCAGTACTAAATGAAAAAATATGATATTTAGGCAAAAAAAATAAAAATGTACATTCTGTTCAAAAGTTTTCACCCCCCGGCTCTTAATGCATGTTTTTTCCTTCTGGAGCATCAGTGAGCATTTGAACATTCTGTAATAGTTGCATATGAGTCCCTCAGTTGTCCTCAGTGTGAAAATATGGATCTCAAAATCATACAGTCATTGTTGGAAAGGGTTCAAATACACAAAAATGCTGGAAAACCAAATAATTTGTGGGAGCTGAAGGATTTTTCTGAAGAACAGCAGGCAGTTTAACTGTTCAGGACAAACAAGGGACTCGTGAACAACTATCACTAAACAAAAAACACACAAAAAAAACAGCTGTGGATCATTCAGGTAACAACACAGTATTAAGAATCATGGGGATGTAAACTTTTGAACGGAGTCATTTTTATAAATTCAGCTATTATTTTCTCTTGTGGACTATATGTAAACATCTTTTATGTGAAATATCTTATTCAGGTCAGTACTAAATAAACAATAACATGCATTTTGTATGATCCCTCTTATTTTGGTAAAATAATTAACATTTTGCAGATTCTGAAAGGGGATGTAAACTTTTGATCTCAACTGTATGTTTTATATATTTCAAGATTCAAGATTTTTATTTGTCACATAAACTATTATATAGAGAGTATATAACCAGCAGTGAAATGTGAGTCAGGTCCGCTCCATGGATAGTGCAAATATTATAGAATACAACACATAAATATACATAAAATGAAATAAGTAAAAAATAAGATATAGGAACAAAATATAAGATATAAAAAAAATGTGCATGACAGTATACTGTAGACTTAAATATTAAGATAAACAGGAATGTACAAGAGAGGAATGTGCAAAACAGGTTGTACATGGTTGTCATGTAGCAGCAATACCAAAAAAAAACAAAAAAAAAACACAGAGAGTGTTATGTGCAAATGACACTGTCAGTGTGAGGTAGAGAATAATGAATATCTTACTGATTGTAAATGATTAATAAGTGGAGTCATGATGATGTTAAGTGGCTGAGTTTGAGTTTAGGAGCCTGATGGCCTGGGGAAAGAAACTCCTCCTGAGTCTCTCAGTTTTTGCCATCAGGCAGCGGAAGCGCTTACCAGATGGCAGCAGAGTGAAAAGACAGTTACCAGGGTGATTTGAGTCCTTGGTGATTTTGACAGCTCTGCTTCTGCAGCGTTTGAGGTAGATGTCCTGCAGAGAGGAGAGAGCAGACCCTGAGATGCGCTCAGCTAAGCGCACAACTCTCTGCAAGGCTTTGCAGTCTTGACTGGAGCTGTTTCCATAGTCCATACCACACTGAGATGCACTGAGTCAATACACTTTCTATGGTCCCTGAATAGAAAGTTTTCAGGATTGTTGGTGAGACCCTGAATTTCCTCAGCTGTCGCAGATGGTACAGTCTTTGCCTGGCTTTCTTAACCTGTGTTTGAATGTGTGTAGTCCAAGTCAGGTCCTCGGAGATGTTTACACCGAGGTACTTGAAGCTGCTTACCCTCTCCACAGGGGTCCCACTGATCATAAGAGGAGTGTAGGGCCGCAGGTGTCTCTTTCTGAAGTCCACAAACAGCTCTTTAGTTTTGCTCACATTCAGAGAGAGACAGTTGTCCTGGCACCATGATGTAAGTCTCTCTACCTCATCCAAGTATGCGGTCTCATCATTGTTGGAAATGAGGCCCAGAACCACATCAGCAAATTTGATAATAGAAGTGGAGCTGTGAGAGGACACGCAGTCATGTGTGTAGAGAGAGTAGAGCAGGGGACTCAGGACACAACCCTGTGGGGCTCCTACGTTCAGGGTGATGGAGTTTGAGGTGAAATGGCCTACTTTCACCACTTGAGGTCTGCCGGTGAGGAAATCTTGAATCCAGTCGCAGAGTGAAGAGTTTAGGCCGAGATCTGTGAGTTTAGAAGCTAGCTTGATGGGGACTATAGTGTTGAAAGCTGAGCTATAGTCAATGAATAGCAGCCTTGCATCGTTCCCATTGCTGCTGTCAATGTGTGTGAGGGAGGAGTGGAGTATGTGAGAAATGGCATCATCAGTAAATCTATTGGGCAAACTGAAGAGGGTCCAAGGTAACAGGGATGGAGGAGCAAATGTGGCTCTTAACAAGTCTCTCAAAAACCTTCATGACTATTGATATGAGGGCAACTGGACGATAGTCATTCAGGCAAGAGGGTTTACTGTTCTTAGGCACAGGGATGATGACAGATTTTTTTAAAGGAGGTGGGAACCACAGAGGTAGCAAGGGACTCATTAAAGATAGAAGTGAACAAACCAGCAAGCTGATATATATTTCTATATATTTAAATTTATATTATGGCTATATACTTTGAAAAATAATGGAAAAAAGTTTTGCACTGTACAGTAACATCTTGTTTTCAGGACTAATATTAAATCTTAAATCTTATTTTGCTGTTTGCCTTTAATGTTGTTTGTTTTGTCTATGTGACAGCTTGATGCAGATGATACAGAGCCGTCATTGGATGACAAAGAAGGCCAAGATGAATATACAGAGATGCAAATGCCAGTATGACCTCCTTTCTCACCTGTCACTACCTTTCTTTTCAGTCAGAGATGTCCAGATGTACTGCCTGTTTTTTTTTTCATTAATCAGTTTTTATCTCCATTTTGTTTTTGCTTAAATTATGTAAACATTATATTTATACATATGTAAAAGTGTTAAGAGGTTGCTCAATGTCACTTGAGCAACTATGTATCTGTTGCGTGAAGAAATCTTTGTCACCTGTACTATTAATATTTTTTTTCTGTTTATTTAAAATGTTATCATACTGTGTGTGTGTTTTGGAGGGTTAAATGAATTAATGATATCCAGTCAGCTCAAAATGATACAGGAAGCACTTTAAGGTAAATTTAAAATGAAGCCTTTTCTACTTATCAGTTTGTTTTATTTCATTGCAAGGTGACATACAATGTACTCCTAAAAATGAACAACTGTACAGAATGACATTAATGCAAATTATATATGGTTGATATTTTTGTAGCTAAACACAAATAATACACAGATTTATGTTGTATTCAACTCAAAAAAATATATATCTATAAATATTGCTTATAGCAACAAAACACTGGTCACCAGTTTATTTGAAAGAAGAAAACATGTTGATCTATGAATATGTTCTTTTGAAAATTGTTGCATAGCTGTTTTGAAACTATTTTTCTCACCAGAGCACCGAAGAGGCCTGTGTTTATATAACATGAACACTAAGAGAATCATAGAAGTAGTCTTAATAGTTACAATAATACATAAATATACAGTCATTCCATTATAGTGGATTTCATTTACCTAGTTTGTCTGAGTGAAAAATGAAAGAGAGAAAAGTAATTTTAAAATGTTTTATTGAGTTCAAAAGGTGAAGTTTTACATGATCTCTGTTATGATGAATAATGTTATGATTATAATATCACCGAGCACATGAAATGGTTTGATTGTTTAATGCACTACTGTTTATTTTTATTAACAAGCTTCATAGGTGAATATTTGTCTTTTGAGGTACATAACTAGAATCTAAATAATTTGTTAAAGCAAAAAATACCAAACAAGTGTAGATTTGGTATAATGCTGTAATCCTTTTTCTTAAATGTGTCTCATGTACATTCCAATCAAAAAGATGATCTTGCAAATAATTATTTTTATAAAGAAGGGACTACATCTAAGATGTTATTTAATCTGTTGTGTGTGCGTAATGTCAAAATGTGTATTTTCCCCTGCAAAAACCGACAGTTCATTTTACTGTTCTCATTACGATCTCACATATTGTAGTAGTGCCTTTTTTCATTTGATAGTTCCTTTCAGATATTATGTTGCTTCACAAAGTTGAAAAAGTGACCTTAGCAAGTGAAGATAGCAAGTATGAAAGAAAAATAGCTGTTCAACAATAGATTTTTGTGATTATTAACATATTACTGTAGAATGTCAATGATGACTATGGTCTTTGTTTTAGCTTTGTAAATGTTTAGAGTACAGGCCCAAACCTAATAAAACAATGGAACTGATTTAACACTACACCTTTTGTTTTTATTTATTACAATCATAATTTTACACATAAAACAAATTAATAATGAAATTGTGCTGGTGTATCTTACTGATGTGCTATACTGTTTTGTCATATTGACCTGTATTGTTAGATGAGTATGGTATTAGATGGTAATGCCACTACAATATTTTCCCAAGTTATTCTCAGTTTTTAAAAACTACCAGATATATCAGTCACCGGTGGATATATTTTACTTTCAGAGTAGATACTCTCCACGTATCCTCTATCTAGTGCACCATTTATGTTATCTGTACTATGATGGCATATTTTACAAGGACAGGACAAACTGACAATAAAACACCATGTGCTAGATATGAAATGAAAAAGATTATAATCCATATTCAGTAGTGGCAGTGATCTACTATAATGACAGCCTGGTCACTCTGTTAATGCACCTCTGCTGCCATCTCGTGGCCATTACATAGTGGTAGCAAAAATACAAGTATGTAGGCTTAGAAACATGCATAGAAACCAGGAGTACAAGGCCTAAACAAACTTCACTTTGACCCACGCACTTCCACAACATTAAGTATTGCACATATGGCTCATTTATGGCTGTAATCTGGTCATTTCTGGGGAAGTAAAAAAATTCAGTTAAAAGAATTGTTCATCCAAAAATAAAAATTATATCATAATTTAATCACCCTCAAATTGTTCCAAGCCTGTATGAGTTTCTTTCTCCTGTTGAGCACAAAAGAAGGCATTTTGAAGAATGTTGGTAACCAAGCAGTTGACAGAAGCTATTGACTTCCATGTAGCATGGAAAAATACAATGGAAGTCAATGGCTACCGCCTTCAAAATATCTTCTTTGGAAATGTATGAAACAATTGTGTCATAATGACTCAAAACTGACCTCCCACACATTTCTTTTCAATAACGAGTGGAAAGGATTTGGTAATTAGACCTAAACAAACAGTTTACATAAACTGAATTTCAAATATTATAGTCACTTTGCATAATTTTCATACAGGCATACATCTTTTTGTTTAATTTTAGCATTTAGTCTTTAACCAGTAAGACTGACTCAGGACAGTTACAAGAAACAAGTAAAATACACCTAACAAAAATAACTGAGCCAAAAGAACAATTCACTCTCAAATCATAAATCACTATAAATCAAGCAAGTTTTATTTTAAATAAGAACATCGTCTAGCTGGTGAAATATTTAGAAGCTCAACATGACTTAATAAATGTATATTGTGTACCTTGTAAAATGTGTAACTTGATTGCCATTTTACTTGTTTTTCCAGGTTTTCCTTGACCAGAATCTTGAGAGAAATGATCACACACACCACTAATGCTCACTATTCATGAAACATCCACTGAAACATCCAACTCAATATATATCACAAAATGCTACCTAAATAAATGCTCATCAATGGTACACTTTTCTCAGTCGCTCCAGTGATCTGTATGAAGCATCTCTCTCAGGCCTGGTCAATCTGAGGGGGTTGAGTCAGTCACAGCTGTCTCCTCCTTTCCTCGTGCCATTGGTCAGTTTCACATAAAGACATCTCGTGACGATTGTGTACAATCGAGAGCATGAGGGCGAGATACAGTCAATGGCACTTTTACTAAGGCTGAGAGGAAACGGAGGAAATGGTGCCTCTCTGACTGTGATATTTACGCTCAGTTCAATCCATGGGAACTTCAAGCACAAGCAGCCGTCAGTCTACATCGTCTCTGCCAACACATCAGTTTAACGTCAAATGGAGATCAACTCAACACACTAATTAGAGCCGAGTGTTTTTGGGCTGCAGAGGCGAGGTTTTTGGAGCGCGGAGGCCGTGTGAGTCTCAGCGGCAGCAGAATGAACATGGGCACCCAAACTAATCGGTTTAGCACTTGAAGTCCTTGCAGGGTTGGCAAAGAGTCCTGCTCTTTTACATGGGAACCAATAGATATTTTTGTCCTGGTAAATGCTCAGCCATAAAAGAGAACTCTCTAGCAATTGTAAACTAATATTAACGTAGTTTATTATTGTTAGACGCATGCACGGCATTTGCTACTTCGGTTTAGGTGAGTTTAAGGCTTGAGAAAGTAGTGCTTTAAAATGTTGCAAAATGAATAAACATTTCACCAAATATCATTCAGAAATGTATCATAATGTTAAAAATAAATATTATTTTTAAGTTTTAGCCTCCGCCTTTTTTCTCTCGCATGTTTTCCCTCGGAGTTCCTCCCCCTGCGGCGCTGGGCGGAGTTTCATACCGAACCAGACGCTCCTTTTGTCGGATTCGTTTCGACCTGACTCCCCGGGGTTTACGGCTAAAAAACAGATACTTAAATACAATAAAAGCATTTAACACGAACACGTCGCTAGTTAATAAGCACATCCGTGACGGATTATTAAAAAAGGTAAGTGATTTGACGATTTTTGAGCCCGTTAAGAGCGTTTTTCAATTTGCTCGTCCCCGAGTCTTTGTAACATTCATGGCGGCTCTGCAGTGAGGGCTCTGGGGCGAGGGAAGGCACAAGCGGCCGCTCATAGCTCTGTTTGGGATTCTGATTCACCAAAACATAGTATTATTATACTAAGACTGAATAGGTGACCAGAATTAAACATTTAAGCATTTGTTCACGACAAAATTGATTTTATGGTGAAATAATGCGTTTTTTTATATTGTCACAATCCCGGCAAAAAAAAAATCAAAATATGCATGCATCTACACTTAAATTGTCGGCAAGGAGGTATTTGATAGGTATATATTAAGACATCACTAAACAAATTTAATCGGCGTAAGCGATATTCCTCGTACTTTCGCCAGTAGCTTGCTCGCTAGCTGAGGCATTCGTGCCAGCGGAAGCTGCGTGGTGACTCCTGCCGGAATAAAGACGCCATTACCAGGGTTGGAAACAGACTAACGGTCGGTGCGCTACAAGAAACGTATTTTACACTAATTTATGTAATCGGTTAGAATGGCGTTCACACGAATTATTAAAGTAAACATGCGGAGACTTGTTTCTGACATTAATTTTAATAAAGCACAATGCATTTTTGGACAGTTTACTTTAATGCCATACTTTGTCAGAAGTGATTAGTCCAATAACTTACCTCTTGAACATAACACGGCCAATAATGGTTTATTGTTACCAGAGAGTCTCGAATATTGCAGAAAAAATGATTTTCCGTGTTTTTATCTCTTCTGGCTCGGTTGACCTTGCGCGCGGGCGGGGATGACACTGTAACCGGGAAACCGGCGCCTCGTGCGGGCGACACTTCACTGACACTTCCCGGTGATGTTTCGCGCTAAATGACATGACACACCATAACACACAATACAGCACATATTGTGATACTGGCAAAGTATATAAAAGTATACACACGAGTCTTTGCTTAACATAATACCGGATCCCGGACTTAAAATTTGCTCGTATTTATTTAATTTGAAATATACACAAATTACATGAGATGTTATCAGTTAGAAAGATCATTAATACAGTTGTATAGCTATAAAATCAGTTAAAAAAGCAAACCGTATGTGTTATAGTGTCATATGGGTCAAAAAATGAAATGAAAAAAATGAAATGTCTGTAATATTTTTATGCATATAATGAAGTACTCGCCTATTAATGTGCCGTACTGGCAGCATGTAAATAGAGAGCGCTCGCGGAGAACGGGAGGAGAAACCGAGGCTTCCGGGACACTGGTGCACTTTAGCGAGGGTCGTGCTCGTCCTCACATCTCGCTGCTCATGGTTACATAATCCCAAAGGAAATTCTTTACAGCCATTCCTTGCCAAGATGACCCCTGACACCGTGTACGTGCGTTTCTCTCGCATCCTCAAATCATGGCATGAATCGGGCTGGAAGCCCGGATAGTTGTCGGTCCTTTCCTTGATGCTTTGCTTAGCCGTTCGCTATAGGTGAACCTAGACGAAATTCGCGGTTTGTTCATGGATAGGCGTTGGAAATGTGCGGCTAGGGCATCATTGTGATGGTTTCTCACCGATCGCCGCCGCCGCTGGTGCACTGTCTGGCCGCGGCGTGATGACGCGTCCGCGTCGAGGTGGTCCAGAGGCGGAGCATGTGCACGTGTTCCTCTGGGTGGCAGTGCTGACATCCAGAATATTCATTAATCTAATCACAATTAGACGACCATTCACAAAATTGAATCACTCGTTATTAAGGAGATTTTATGTCACTAATCTCCCCTGTGTTATGGCAATAGTTATGGCAATACATTTATTCCTTAAAACTAACTAGCATCTGTTCATGTTGTTACTTTTATGTTTTCTGTACTTTTTAAAAGCTCCATTAATAGTAGAAAAAACAGTTTTTTTAGATACTAGTATTTCTATGATGTTAGTTTAAACACTAGTATCTGTGCAATTAGTCAGTAGTGCTTTTAATTACGTTATAGTACTTATTCCTTTGCTAATAGCCACTCAATATGATGTATAACTATTCCATTGTTACTGGTAACAATTTATCCTTTTTTTTTTTTTTTTTTAATTCTCTCAGGATATCAACTAGCCTATTCTTTTCCAGCTAACATGTATTTCAGTTGTTGATTGTGCCTATTCCAGTTTACTAGTAACTATTAATTTGGTTGTAATGCTGCTTATTCTTTAATTACTTGTAACAATTCAAATAGTATCTCGAGTATAATTTTTAATTAAATTATTTCCCGATTATTTATTACATATGACAAGTCAAAAAACAATTGTTACTTTCAAAATTCTATTCTATTAGTAGTAACAGTTAAAGGAATATGTACTAATATCTCATAAATATGTATTAAAATATAATAAATAACTCTTATTAGACATTGGCATAGTGACTTGTAGTAAAGGAATAAGCACTAGTATCTAATGAATGTCACTGTTGAAATACGAGTAATTAAAAAAGTGCTAGTAACTGAAGTAGATATTAGTTTAAATGGATAAATGTTGAAAAGATTTGCATATTCAGTCAGTAGCCCATATTTACAGCCTCACTTTGAATTGTCTTGTTTTCTCTATGTAGCCACTTGGCCAGTGAAGTGTCAAGGTGGAGCTTGGTGAATTCTGTCATCATGAATGGCAGTACCAGTGTGTCTGGCACCCAGACAGGACGACTCAAAAGGGAGTCAGGTACGCTCGCATGCTGTCCATGACACACTACAGTTATATTCAGAATAAACAACCTCTGGTTTTGGCCATTCAACATGCTTAATGGATTGATGTGCACTGTTTTTGTTAGTTGTAGATACATGGAGCAAAGAGGACTGTCTGACACTGCTGGAAAGGATACGCAGTCTGCTACTTGATGGAGACACAATGAAGTATAAAACCACAGAGTCTCATTTTGACTGGGAGAAGGTGGGGTTTGGGGGTTTCACTGGAGACATGTGTAAGCAGAAATGGCAGAAAGTTTCCACCGAGGTGAGCCAAATTCCAGTGAGCTAAAGCAATAATGGGCCTGTTTTCCAAATAGCTGTAATAAGTGTTTATGTTAAAGACACTTTCTTTAGATTGTCCATTTAAAGATTATTTTACATTGAGCTTCGCCAGCTTAATAATAAACAGAACGTTAAAATTATTATTTGACTTCATTCATTAGAGTTGTGTAATGATTTTCCCACCCTAGGTGCGTAAATTCAGAACGATGACAGAGCTCATTGTTGATGCCATTGAATATGTGAAGAACCCTTACAAGGGGAAAAAGCTGAAGGTGAGATTGCTAAAATATAAGAAGGTCTCAATATTTAATGTTGTCTTTTTTTCTTAATGTGTCATGTTTTAGCCTGATGTGCGGTCAAATAAAAGTCTATATAGTGTTTATGCATTTACCTCCGTTTTAGACACATCCAGACTTCCCAAAGAAACCCCTCACTCCCTATTTTCGCTTCTTTATGGAGAAGCGAGCCAAGTATGCAAAAATCCATCCCGAGATGAGCAACTTGGATCTCACCAAGATTTTGTCCAAAAAATACAAAGAGCTTCCTGAAAAGAAAAAGGTTAGTTTTTTGGGGGTAGTTGACATAAAACATTTTTTGGAAATTTTTGGGAAGTGTCCTTTAGAGTGTGACATGTTATACTTGAAACTTTAAGATTGTATTTTACTTATTTGTTTCTAATATGCATGCAACTCAGTGTTGTTGTTGGAGTTTTGTTAACTAAATCTATTAAAACCTTTTTGATTGTAATAAAGTAAAAATACTGTAAATCAACATTAGACAAATAACTTAAATGAGAAATGGTGCATTGGCAACTAAATAAATTGAAATACTAAAATGACTAAAACTGAAACTGAAATAAATTAAGCAAAGCAAAGCTATAGAAATAAAAACATTTAGTAAAATTACAAAAGTACATAACAAATTGATTGAAACCTAAACTAAAATTTAAATATGAAAAATAAAATATAATAAAAAAAATATACAAATGCTTTAATAGTATATAAATAATACTTATAATCTCACATTAATTGAAAATATTTGTATATCAGTGTTAATTTATCTCACCAAAGGAAAATTTAAATAGCAAAATGATTACCAACGGTAAATATTGTAACAGTAATGGAAACCTAAGATATATACTTTCTCTTACATTCCTATAAATTTTAACCTAAGTCCTTGATGTTTATTTAAAAAAAAAGTCCTACTATATGTAAAGTGCTGGTATTTGTAGAATGAAGCGTCATGTTTCTCGTACAGTAAAAATTACTTTTGAAGGTCATCTGTTTTGCTTTTGAATTTGCACTATTACTTTTGTCAGCTGAAGTACATTCAAGAGTTCCAGAGCGAGAAAGAGGCTTTTGAGAAGAACATGGCAAGATTCAAGTTAGTGTCCACGTTCCAGTCTGCACAAAAATACCTAATACATGTCATACACCTAATACACCTAATCAGTTTTTCTATTGGTGATTCAGTTAGAAGCTTCTATTGTTTTTAGAGAGGACCACCCAGATTTAATAGAAGAGAGAAAGAAGTCAGACCTCCCAGAGAAGCCCAAGACCCCTCAGCAGCTATGGTACAACCATGAGAAGAAGGCCTACATGAAAATTCACCCGGAGGTAAAAGAGTTTGTCAGGGGGAAGAAAACCTAGTGGTCATAGTCTTAGTAGAATCTTACTGTGTTGTCATAGCAAGTACAAAGAGTTAGAGCTGTGTAACTGAATCAAAGTCCAGCTTGTCACTCATTTACATAAAATTAAATTTAAATGTTTTTTTTCTTATTTTTGAGAGCATTTCAGATTTAACTGTTTATGGAAAGACCTACACTCACTTTTCCATGTCTGATACTTGTAGGTAAGCCAGAAGGAGCTGAAGGAAGCATTACGTAAACAGTGGTCCCAGTTATCAGACAAAAAGAGGCTGAAATGGATCAGCAAAGCTCTAGAGCTGCAGAAACACTATGCGGTATCTCTTGGTGTTCTCACTGAAGCTAAAATGATGAAGTCTTTGTCGATTAGAGGGATAAAGGACATTGTTAACTTGTGAAATATTGCTTTCTCATACAGGACAGCATGAGAGTGTATCATGAAGCTCATCCGGATGCAAACTCTGAGGAACACGTCAAATCTGTCCTGACCAAGGCTGAACGGCAGCTCAAGGACAAGTTTGATGGCCGGCCAACCAAACCACCACCGTATGTTTCAAACCACTAAGAGGCATTTGTTTTGCATGGCTTATGCTGTTTTATCTTACTAAAGTCTTGTTCATTATACCAAGATATGCTGCTGTTAGAATAGAAATAGAATGTTGGTGACCATTTTGAAATTCACTAATGGTTCTTGTCTATATACAGTGCATTCAGAAAGTATTCAGACCCCCTTCACTTTCTTTTCAATTTTGTTATGTTGCAGCCTGATACTACAATTGTTTAAATTAATTTTTTTATCATTAATCTACCTCATAACGACAAAGTGAAAACAGAATTTTAGAAATGTCTGTAAATTTGTTAAAAAGAAAAATACTGAAGTATCACATTTACATAAGTATTTAGACCCTTTACTCAGTTACTTAGTTGAAGCACCTTTGGCAGCAATTACAGCCTCGAGTCTTTTGGGGTATGACGCAACAAGCTTTGCACACCTGGATTGGGGGATTTTCTGCCATTCTTCTTTGCAAATCCTCTCAAGCTCGGTCAGGTTGAATGGGGACTGTCGGTGGACAGCCATTTTCAGGTCTCTCCAGAGATGTTCGATAGGGTTCAAGTCAGGTCTCTGGCTGGGCCACTTTAGGACATTCACAGAGTTGTCCCTAAGCCACTCCTGTGTTGCCTTGGCTGTGTGCTTAGGGTCATTGTCATGTTGGAAGGTGAACCTTTGGCCCAGTCTGAGGTTCTGAATGCTCTGGACTGGGGTTTCATTAAGGCTATCTCTATATTTTGGTGCATTGAGCTTTTGTTCAACTCTGATGTGTCCCTCAGTCCCCACAGCACGAGGCTGCTACCAGCACACTTTACTTTTGGGATGGTACTCTGCAGGTGATAAGCAGAGCTGGTTTCCTTAAAAACATGATGCTTAGAATTGAGGTTCATCAGACCAGAGAATCTTGCTTCTCAGAGTCTGAGGGTCCTTTTAGGTGCTGTTTTGCAAATTCCAAGTGTGTTTTCATGTGTCTTCACTGAGGAGAGGATTGAGTTTGGCCACACCACCACAGCAAACCACAGTGTTGCAGTGATGTTTGTCCTTCTGTAGGTTTCTCCCATCTGCATATATGATCATGGAGCTCAACTAGAGTGACCATCAGGTTCTTGGTCACCATTCTAGACAAGGCCCTTCTCCATCAATTGCTCAGTTTGGCTGGGTGACCAGCTCTTGGAATAGTCCTAGTTGTGCCAAACTTCTTCCATTTGAGAATTATGGAAGCCACTGTGCTCTTGGGAACCTTTAGTGCAGCAGAAATTGTTTTGTAGCCTCCCCCAGATCTGTGCCTCGATACAATCCTGTCTCTGAGCTCTGCAGGCAGTTCCTTTGACCTCATGGCTTGGTTTTCGCTCTGATATGCATTGTCAGCTGTGAGGCCTTTTATAGAGAGGTGTGTGCCTTTCCAAACCATGTCCAATCAATTGATTTTACCACAGGTGGACTCCAGTCAAGGTGTAGAAACATCTCAGCAGTGATCAAGAGAAATGGGAGGTGGAAATGGGAGGAAATAGGAAGTGTTGTTGCAAAGGGTCTAAATACTGATGTAAATGTAATTTTTCAGTTTTTTCTTTTTAATAAATTTACAGACATTTTTAAAATCCTGTTTGTCATTATGAGGTACGGAGTATAGATTAATGAGAAAAAAATTAGTAGTATCAGGCTGCAACATAACAAAATTGAAAAAAGTGAAGGGGGTCTGAATACTTTCTGAATGCACTGTATATATGATGTGTTTGGGATATGTTCAATTCATTATATATATGTATTGATTTCACATATATTTTTAATGCTATGTTCTGCAGAAATGGCTATTCTCTGTACTGTGCTGAACTAATGGTAAAAATGAAGGACGTGCCAAGTACGGAGCGAATGGTGCTGTGCAGTAAGCAGTGGAAGATGATGACCCAGAAAGAGAAGGATATGTTCCAGAAACGATGTGAACAGGTCTGACAGAACAGTCCACTCTTGATTTGTTAAAAGAAGAAAGAAAAAAAGAAGAAAATATAAAAAATTGATGTAAAATAATTGTAATCTGGAAAAGTTTCTGTGGTTGATCAATAATGGCCAACCCTGATTTGTAGGAAGCTCTGTGGTCAAAGGCCAATATAACACATGTGTATATACACTATATTGCCAAAAGTATTGGGTCGCCCCCTTCTAATGAACAGGTTTGACTACTTTAGTAATTTCTATGAGTACAAATCTTAATGTTTAAGCATATTATGATATTCTAGGGAATTGAGTGCTTCTAATATTATAGCAACAGTTTGGACAGGACCCTTTTCTATTCTAACGTGACAATGCCTCTGTGTATAAGGCAAGGTTCAAGAAGAAATGATTGATTCAGTCAGTGTGGAAGAACTTGACTGGTCTGCATAAAACCAAGTCCTAATCCCAGTTTAACACCTCTGGTGTGACTGTAAATGCAGACCTTGAGCCAAAAACTCATCACCAAACAACAAAAGTTTTTGAAAGTCTCTTAAGCCCACCAAGGCTGCATTTATTTGAGCAAATATAGTAAAATATTGTGTAATATTATTACAATTCAAAATAACTTTTTTTTTATTATAAATTTTCAAATGTAATTCATAACTGTGATAGCAAAGCTGAATTTTCAGCAGCCATTATTTCAGTCTTCAGTGTCACATGATCCTTCAGAGACCATAAAGATAAAAAAGAACATATTACACTTTTACTGAAAACCCCCCCAGAAATTCTTTACTATTTACTGACAAAACTGTCAATTAAATTTTTAACTGACAAAGGGTGAAGGTAAACACTTCAGTTAATCGGCAAAGCAGGCATGGTTAATAATAATAATAATAATTATAATAAATATTATTATTATTACAATTCTCAATAACATGGTTGTTACATTATCATTATGCCTTAGCTATAACTAGAAATTACATGTTTATCTCTCTCATCAGAAAAAGAAACAGTTTGAGATTGACATTCAGAGGTTTATTGAGGTAAATACAAAGCACTACAAATTTATTCTATTAAAACAGATACTGTTGAATTCCTGATCCTGCTTTTAAAGGGAGGCTTTGCTTATTTTGACACTGTCTCAATCTCCGTCTCTCTGCAGAGTCTCCCAGAAGAGGAGCGGGAGCGTGTGTTGGTAGAGGAGAAGCTGGGAGGCACCAAGCTGAACATAGCGGGTGCAGGCAGCCCCCTAAGGGTCAAATCACCATCTGTGAAGGTGGGTATGTGCAAGATGCCCTTGTTTCTGTACTTGCATGCTGTTATGCTCTGGTGGTATGTTGTCTGAATCAGAATGAGAAGCAGTTTCTTCTTGTTGTGCCGTAGGATCGGTGTCGTGACCCTGAGCTGAATCAATGGGTACATGGGCTTTCGAAAGAGAAGCGAGACGGTAAGAAGAAAACACGGCTTCCTGAAACACCGAAGACTCCAGAGGAGATGTGGCAGCAGAGTGTGATAGGAGACTATCTGGCTAAATACAGAGTAAGAGCAACATTAATGATTTTTCATAAAATACAAAGAGACCCCTGCACTGCCTGCAGAGTCACAGAATGCTAAAGAAAGATTTGTTTTTACAACAACATCATCTAGAAACAATAACCTTAAACTGTTGCTCTTCACAGAATGACCGGAAGAAAGCGCAGAATGCAATGGATGCTGCTTGGAAGGCCATGGAAAAGAAGGAGAAGATTCCTTGGATCAAGAAGGCTGCAGAGGACCAGAAGCGATACGAGGTTCAGTACCGGACCGTGGTCAGTGACCAGACGTTTTGACCACTGTCTTCTCACCTGTGCTGAAGAAATGTCAAAATGTTGGTCACCCCTAACTTTCCTCCTCCCCAGAGTAGAGGCGGTTTGTGCTGTGTCTAGCAGAAGTTGGTGGAATTTGTACTTACGTTTGATGAGCGTGACTTGCCATTATTGCAGTGACGTTTAAATGTCTTCATTTCAGTGTTCTGTCACTTATTCTTGCTTATTCTCATGAATCTGACATCTTGATTTGCTTTAACACTTGTTTATATACAGTTAGGTCTATATATATATTTGGACACTGACACAATTTTCATTATTTCGGCTCTGTATGCCACCAGAATAGAATTAAAATGACACAATCAAGATGAAATTGAAGTGCAGACATTAAGCTTTAATTAAAGGGGTCGCACAAAAATGTAACATAAAATGCTTAGGAATTACAACCATTTTTATACACAGTCCCCCCATTTTCAGGGGCTCAAATGTAATTAGACAAATAAATATAATCATAAATAAAATGTTCATTTTTAATATTTTGTTAAAAAACCTTTGAAGGCAATGAATGCCTAAAGTCCGGAACCCATTTACATCACCAAAGACAGTGTTTCCTCCTTTGTGATGCTTTGCCTAGGCTTATACTGCAGCTGACTTCAGTTATTGTTTGTTTGTGGGTCTTTCTGCCTGAAGTTTTGTCTTCAGCAAGTGAAATGCATGCTCAAACGGGTTGAATTCAGGAGATTGACTCTGCAATTGCAGAATATTCCACTTTTTTACCTTCAAAAACTCCTGGGTTGCTTTTGCTGTTTGTTTTGGCTCATTGTCCACTTGTACTATGAAGCGCCGTCCAATCAGCTTTTCTGCATTTGACTGAATCTGGGCAGAGAGTATATCCCTATAAACTTCAGAATTCTTCCGGCTGCTTCTGTCTTCTGTCACGTCATCACTAAACACCAGTATCCCAGTGCCACTGGAAGCCATGCACGCTCATGCCATCACACTGCTCCACTGTGTTTCACAGATGATGTTGTATGCTTTGGATCATGAGCTGTTCCAAGTCTTTTTTCTTCCCATCATTCTGGTACAGGTTGATCTTAATTTCAGCAGTCCAAAGAATGCTTTTCCAGAAGTGGTCTGGCTTTTTTAGATGTATTTTGGCAAAGTCTAATCTGGCCTTGTTTGCACCTTGTGGTGAACCCTCTGTATTTGCTCTTGCGAAGTCTTCTCTTGAATGTAGACTTCAACAGTGACACACATGCCTCCTGGAGAGTGTTCTTCTCTTGGCTGGATGTTGTGAAAGGGTTTTTCTTTACCATGGAAAGGATCCTCCGATCTGTTGTCCTCTGTGGACGTATAGGCAGTTTTATATTGCTGAGCTCACCAGTGCGTTTTTTTTTTTTCAGAATGTACCAAACTGTTGATTTGGCCACTCCTAATGTTCCTGCTTTCTCTCTGATGGATTTGTTTTGATTTTGATGCCTAACAATTGTCTGTTTCACTTGCATGGAAAGATCCTTTGACCACATGATGTTGGTTCACAGCAACAGCTTCCAAATGCAAATGGCACACTTAGAATCAACTTCAGAACTTTTACCTGCTTAATTGATGTAGAAATAACGAAGGAATACCCCACGCATGTCCACGAAACAGCTTTTGAGTCAATTGTCCAATTACTTATGGTCCCTTAAAAAGGGGAGGTACATATTAAAGAGCTGTAATTCCTTAACCTTTCCTCCAATTTTGATGAGAATGCCCTCAAATTAAAGCTCAGAGTGTGCACTTTAAGCCCATATTCATTATATAACTGCAACTTGAGTCAGCAGTTTTGGTCAGCAGCTAAAATAACAAAAATTGTGCCTGTGTCCAAATACATATGGACCTAACTGTATATGTAGTTTTTGGTTCATCAGCCTGCTCATCTGTTTTCACAAGTATTTTAACGTGTCTTATGTCTTGTCTTTGCGTTCAGGGTTGAATTGAAAAAGTCTCTTTGCTCATTTTTCTTGTTTTTCATCCTGCAGAGAGAGCTGTTAGAGATGAGGACAGCTCTGTCAGGACAGGGACAAAGAAAACCAAAATTCGATGGCGAGCCTAAGAAGCCCCCAGTGTGAGTGTAACATTTTTAGCTTTCTGAGAGACATACTTTCCATGTTGAAAAATACTATTTCGTCTATTTTCACTGTTTCAATACTACTTTGTCTTCTCCTGTCCAACCTCAGGAGCGGGTATCAAATGTTCTCTCAGGAACTGCTAACTAACGGTGAGCTGAATCACTTCAGCCTGAAGGAGCGCATGGTGGAGATCGGCAAGCGATGGCACAAGCTTAGTCAGAGCCAGAAGGACAAATATAAAAAACAGGTTGAGGAGCAGCAACTAGAGTACAAAGCTGAGCTTGACGCTTGGGTAAAGGTAGGAAGTTTGTTGAATCTTTCAGTTCTACAAATCAAATACACTTTCTGTTTATTATCGGGTGCTTATTATATGGTGCTTATTTATTGTCCTGTTTATTAAGTTATTGAAAAATACATTAAAAATACAATTTATGTATGCAATCACTTAAAGGGATAGTTAACTAAAAAATGAAAATTCTGTCATTAATTACTCACCCTCATGTCGTTCTAAACCCGCAAGACCTTCGTTCATCTTCAGAACACAAATTAACATATTTTTGATGAAATCCGAGAGCTTTCTGACCCTGCATAATTTTTTTAGGTTACACTTTAATTTAAGGTGTCCTTGTTACAGTGTAATTATACATTTAAGTACTGAGTGATAGTAATTAACTACATGTACTTACTATATGGTTAGGATTAAGGTTTGATTTAGGGCTACTTGCATGTAATTATGCATAATTTATTGTTATTATAATAGTAAGTACATGTAACGTGTAACAAGGATACTGTAAAATAAAGTGTTACCTTTTTTAAATTAAGCTTTTATCATTTTTTTATTTTAACAAAAGATTCACTACTTAATTTTGGAAAAACCAAGGTAGTTGCTCAGATTGTTTAAAATGTCATGTAGTATGAATCAACAAAAACAATATGCATAAAATACTTTTTTTACCTTATTTTTAATAGAAGGACTAAGATGTAATCAAGGGAATATGTTATTAATTTTTACTTGATGCTTACTATACATTACATTTTTAGAATAAATTTAAACTGTTCTAAAAAATACTTTTGCAACACCATATGAAACCAAAAAGAATACAAAGAGTGTACTTTTATGAAACTGGCACATTTTAAAAAGATTTCCCTTTTCTTTTTCAGGGAAACTTTGTGTCTGAATGACCTTATTTATTAAAAAAATACTTGTGTGAACAATATGAGTTTGGAGATTTGCAGTAACGTTCCCTCTCTTTTTTTCTGGTTTTCCTAGTCGCTATCCCCTCAGGAGCGTGCGGTATATAAAGAGTTCTCATCTACGGTAAGTAATTGCTCATTTTTGCGGCTGTAACTTATGCTTTAAGCTCTGTATATTAGCGTTACTTCTCACACAGTCATTCAAATAGCTGAGATTGTGATTTACTCTTCTCTATATCGATACCCCCTGCACTGCATGGCAAGATAAGGCACCCTGGTTAATTTAGTTGATTGACTTTGCTTGTAAAAGCTGTTTCTATCCATGCCATCACATGTGGCTTCTTTATTTCCTTTATCCCTATTTAGAATCACATCTCTTGGCTCAAACTAACATGACTTGAATGGATAATGTTATTAGGGCTGTACTTTGGGGCTACTAATCATTGCTTAAGCTTGAACGTGTTTGTTTTTGTTTTTTTTCCTGTGCCGCTCTGTCCTTGCACCCCCACCCCGCCCTCTCTTTGCCCTCACAGAAACGGCGAAGCACTACAAAAGCACGAGGTCCCGGGGCGAAAGTCCGAGTCACCAAGGGGAAGGCGGTAGGTGCCAGAGCCACGACGGTGGGTCCCGGGGGGGGCAAGCGTTCCATGGCGTACCGGGCCAAGGTAACGCCCGCTCTCTCTGGGCAACTCACCCACACAGGCTGTCGACTCTATATGAAGTGGCTTAGGGAGTTACATCATTTTAAATTTCACTAGTTGATTTTGCTGATGGTGTGTGTGTGTGTGTGTACACATGCAAAAACAGTGATGCGCACATATAAAGAGAGTTTGAGAGATGTGTGACTCTTGGTTTCCAGCAGGACACGTCGGACTCGGATGAAGATGATGAGAAAACAGATACGTCAGACTCGGAGGATGAAGATGATGAGTCATCTGGCAGCACAGATAGTGATGATGATGATGAAGATGACGAGGTTAATTTTGCTTTGGTTAAATTCTAGAAAATCTGCTTTGTTATTATGGCAGGTATTCATTCTTTTCTAATGTTGACTTAGAATGAAGATGACGATGATGACGATGATGATGATGATGACCAATCGGACGGTTCCAGCAGCTCATCATCAGGAGATAGTATTGACTCTGATTCAGACTAACCTGTCCCACCCCCTCTTAGAGGGGGCTGTGCCGGACACACCCCTTAGCAACACCCCTCCTGGAAAATGGGGAGGAGGTTCAGTAGCTGTGAGCTCACAGCATGCAGTAATCTGGCTCCCTATCTTTAGAGGGCAAAAAACAGGATGGGGGCCAACAGCTCTCCCCATTACACGTCCATGTGTCATGTGACTTAAAGTCAATCGGACAACTGTTTTTTTTTCTGTTTTTTTTTTTCTTTTAAAGGAGCTGTGTTACATGTGTGGTAATCGCATTCATTTTATTGCCTTTATATAGGTGTGTTATTAAAATCTGTGTTGTTTTGTTTTGTTCTTTTTATTTTAACTTGAAAATAATTTGTTCATTTAAGCCGGTTCAGCTTTTATAAGTTACGAAAGTATCAGGGTTGCTCGAAGGTGGATGTTATGGATGAAAGACTTTGAAATGAAAGAGATGAATCCTGTTTATATGTGTTTGCCTCACTTAGTTGCTGGGGCTCTGAGGGCTATATGAGCTGCTCAAGTCTTGTTTGGATCATTCTGTTGCAGATCCTCAATAATAAATGCACTTTTTTCCTCTTGTAGTCAATTGTGTATTTTCAAAAACTTGTGACATACTGTTTTGCAAATTGACTTTTAGTATTTGGATTGGAGGGTTTTCCAATGTGCCAAATTATTAAATAAGTTGTTATAAAAAACATGGCAGATGAGCAATGCAATGATTTACAACCTTTACAGATCCAGATAAGGGCTTTCAACTAACCGAGGGACCCTCAGTATAGAGATGTTGCATTTCATACCTTTAATTATAATAAAAAAATCTGTGAAGGATAATAATAATGATAAAAACAATAATTAATTATATATAAAACAATAAATCCATATATATATATATAGGACTTATTGTTTTTATTATGTATATGCCTATGTATGTCTTGTCTATCATGTTTCTATGAATGTTTATAGAATTTTTTTAATGTCTCAAGGAGATGGAGGATCTGATCTTTTCATTTAAAAAAATATTTGCAAAAAAGTAAACAAATGTACTTATGCATCATTTAACTTAATTTTACGCGCAGTCAGTAGTCACTAGTTGTTTTCAAAATACGTTGAAACTAATTAAATGTAATAAAATAACTTATATTAAATCTCTTTTTGTGTGTGTGTAAAACCTCTATTTTTGTGTTTTTGATGACCTTAATCCTTTGATGCGCATTACTTTCAGAGAGAAGGTTGATCAGCATGATGTTTTCTCAAAGAGCGAGACAAGTGATTTCTGTCAGTAAAGCTGAATTTAATACTGCATAACGCGTTCATTTCACCAACGGTGTCAGATTTCTATTTAAAATTGAAGCGTTCCCAGTTCCTGCCATTAGTTGTGGTCCTGTGCAGGATTCCCTCCTCCGGCCCCCTCCGGCGGCCCACATGCTTGATTTTCGCTTCCTGTCCAGCAGCTCCAGATGGGGCAGATCAATCCGCGCATTCCAGCTCATTGTAACTGTAGCGGCATGTGATTCCAGCCTGTAATGTCCGCGCGCTGGATTGAGCAAAATGCAGTGAATATGGTGCCACTTGGAAACACGGATCTTTGTGCACAATTTACTTTGCAATTACTTTTGAAGCTATTAATACGGAGTGAAGCCGCAGCTGTCTCGGTAAGTTATAAGGCGTGGTTATTTTCCCTGAGTGGCAAAATTCGTTTTAGATAATGTGCTGTCAGCAGCAAATAGAAACTTCAGGAAAGGCGCACTTTTTCAAGAGATTGTATTTTTCCTAGGAAAGATGAGAATCACACTTAATTATTGACATGTTTATTTCTTTGGAAAATCCTGCTTAAACTGGAGGATGTGTTTTAGAACATCTGGTTTCTAGCTGGTTTGAGATTGCCATTAGCTGACTCACCAACTAACATGTTTCAAAAAATTAACCATTTTAAGATGCTGGTTTTGTTGATGGTCCTAAACTGGTCTACCAGCTTGGAACAGCTAGAAACCAGCTTCTAAGCTTTGCCAACTTGATTATCTAGCTCCACTCTCTGATAATTACACTTTTTTATTGTCTTAGCTCAAGGTTGTTTTATTGAGGTGACTACAGAGCCATGAGGTCCTCATCCTCGCGTTTATCAAGTTTTTCCTCCAGGGATTCTTTATGGAGTCGGTGAGTTGAAAAATGCACTGCTCTTCTTTCATGCATTATACCACTAAATATTCCATCTGCACGTCATATGTGCTTCCAGTGAGTTTATTCTGCTTCTAGATTTGCACATCAGTCTATACTAACATTCCTCAATTTACAGCGCAGTAATCAAAGTATGTTTGAGTTTAATCAAAGAACTCCCTGACCTCTGAAATTGTTTCATGCCCCTAAAGACAGATTGTGGTCTTGTGAGGCCCTGGGCAACAGCCTTTATGGATGTCCCCAGCTCTTGTCACAGTTATGAGATGTCCAAATAATGTGCAGTAATATTTCAGTGAGAACCTAAAGTTCCTACAAAGTAAAATTGGTGAATTTGAGAGAATGATCAAACCATTTTATATGGCAAAAGTTACGTTTATGCTGTGTTATAGCAGCATAATACACATATGTGACCCTGGACCACAAAACCAGTCATAAGTAGCACGGGTATATTTGTAGCAAAAGCCAAAAATACATTGAATTGGTCAAATTTATCGATTTTTCTTTTATGCCAAAAATCATTAGGATATTAAGTAAATCTCATGTTCTATGAAGATATTTTGTAAATTCCCTACTGTACATATATCAAAACCTAATTTTTGATTAGTAATATGCATTGCTAAGGACTTCATTTCCACAGCTTTAAAAGTGATTTTCTCAATATTTTGTTTTTTTGCACCCTCAGATTCCAGATTTTCAAATAGGCTAGTTGTATCTCGGCCAAATAGTCATCAACGGAAAGCTTATTTATTCATCTTTCAGATGGTGCATAAATCTCAGTTTCCAAAAATGGACCCTTATGACTGGTTTTGTGGTCCAGGGTCACATATAACTGGCTGTTATACCATCTACAACTATATTTAACTTGCCTTCAGTGCATGGAACCATACATTTATCAGCATTAGGGCACATTATATACTGTATAGACTGCATTACATTTATAAAGTATTGATTAATACTAATAAATATAAATGAATGCATAAATACATGACCCGATGGGTCTTTTTTTGTACAATTTAGTCCTGATTTTTTTGGTTTTATCAATATAATAATGCATTCATTTTACCAATAATATATTGTATTTATTTAATTTACTCTTGCATTTATTTAAATCTGTATTTATTATTATTTCTTGATTTTTTTTCATATGTGGTCTGTCACAAAGCAGCCAAAGTAAAGCCCTCTCCATTGCGTTCTGACGCATGCGCAGTTTCTCCTCTTGTTGAACCCGTCATCAATGGTGGGAGGAGATGAGCGTGCGTGCACGCGCTGGTGTCAGGGAGCTCAGACCGTCAGGACGGGGGAAAACGGAGGAAAGAGAAAACAGAATGAAACCGCTTCCGAAACCGGACCAGCAATAATTGTAGAAAATACTCAAAATATCAGACTATTTTAAAGCTAGATTGTGGAATGAGGCATTCCAAACCAGTATCTTACAGCTTACACTGAGAGAACAAGGAGAGGAGTCTGAACCGTTTTATGTAGATGCAAGTGGATAATTAAGACAAGGGAAGAGGAAAGACGTGGAAATTACACACAACGACCCTCTCTAGGGACGGGAACTGCATAGTCAGTGAAGAAAAGGGCACTGCCACACATTTGGCCACGTTTCTTTTTATTTTACGCATTGCCTTGCCATTCAACCTTACCCAAACAGAGACATCGCTCCGTTCTTGACCACCCCTGTCTAATTCATGGTGCTATTGTGATTTTTCTCCCCTCCATTTTTATTGGGCGACTGTGTTTGCAAGGATGCCGGATCAGATCTCCGTGTCCGAGTTTCTCTCGGAGACGACGGAGGATTACAATTCCCCCACGACCTCAAGCTTCACCACCCGCTTGCAGAGCTGTCGGAACACGATCAATGTTCTGGAAGAGGTAAGGCCGCTCTGTCACTGTTATACGAGGGAGCCTCAACTCGCACTATTGTGCAAGACACAAATAACGGTCCCAGACCAATGGAGGACCCACTGTTTCATCCACATTTCTGTCCTACAACCTCTAAATTCTCCTTGACTCTCTGTCTCTCTTTTGAAGCTCCGGTTCGTCCCCGTTGGGTTGCTTGTAGTTCGGTAGATATGGATTTACAGCTCACAGAATGCGGCGCTGATGAACAGTCTATGAAATTATGATCCATTGTTAGCAGTTATACCTGTAACATAGTTTGCTTTATTCAGGAATATTATTCTGTGACCGTTTCTGATTTTTAATCGCGCTCAACTGTTTTAATGCTATTTTATTTTGATTTATGCGCATTTCATAAAAAAGAAAAGAAAAGAAAAAATAATTCTAGTTAATTTGAACAAAAGAGGTCTATTGTAATGCGCTTATAAAAATGAATTTTGTTTATCTAGAATTACGTTCACGCGAGAAGGTCAGTTGGACTTAATATCGTTTTATTGATTATGTGGCTGTTTCCTCAGCGAAAACGTCATAATTTGGAGTGTTGGCGCAATTCTCGTGAAGAACTCCGTGATGTCATCGAGGCCGTGGATGTGCAATGTATCGGGAGCCTAATATGACTTAATGGGAATTTGGTCCATTTTTATTTGTGTAATGAAACAGCCTTCAGTATTGAAGGTGCATTCCGTATTTTACTCCACTATTAAAAACAACACTTTTGAGAAATATGATATCAGAAATATAATAAAGCTGTTGTATTGTACCTGGAGCAGGTTGCTCCTTGATGGTCGCTGCCATGTTGACATCACATGACCTGCTGTATCGTGCAATTGACAGTTATTATTAATAATATTAATTGTTAAAATAATAATGTTTATAATAAAGGGCTTTACCAAGCACACAAATTAATTTAAACACAACTAGAAATAAATAGTCATTCATTACATGTTTGGAGTGAGCATGTTTAGACATAATTACCATACAAATGCACATTAATTAAAAAAAAAATCAACAGTAAATTCCTTTATATACCTGATATATAAGGGGGATATCCAGAGATTGTAAACCACCTCATACAAGTGCAACTGTGATTAGATCAACCTCAGTTAATTAGTGTAAAGCAACAAATGCACTGAAACATAAGCGAAGACAGATGGGCTAGTGGTCCCCATGACCTAGATGTCTGTATGTTATTATGTTCATAAATGAGCATGGACTAGCAGAGTGAATGGGGTTTAGGAATCTGCATAACCTTTACTTGAAAGTGGTTTTAATGCGTATGTGTGTTTTTGTGTTTAATGAATGCCTTTAAATCACATGATCTACAGCAGCCTATAATTTTGCCATTTGGGATAATATATCAAAGCATCAGCTTGTTTATTTCATCATGTGAGCTATTAAATAATTTATGCATCAAGCTCTCTCTTTTAGTTCCATCCACAGATGTGAAAATGCAATCGCTTAGATTATTTGCACGCTTTGATGTTTTGGAGAAGTAAACGTAAGACTCGGGAACAGCCAGTTGTGCTTCCCAAAGAAATCCCACAAGTCATGCCAACATCTCTCATCCTCCTGTGGATCTGAGATTTGTGATGTTCTAAGAATAGTTCATGTAACAAGGAAAGGTTATTCTCCTGAGCAGTGGTTCCAGGAGCAGAAAGAATGAGATAGAGAGAAGGGATTAACCTACTTACACATGGGCCAGCGAACACCTGACTTGCCAAGACAACAGAGAGCTCTGTAGGCGGATGAAGGGGCTTCCTCTTGCTCCGCCACAGAGCCCACTCTTTATTGACATACTGTTTTAATGGCCAAGAAAGACATGGTGATCCCCGAATGACTCTGGGAGACATGAATGTCACCACCATGAATTAGCAATGTCTAGGGTAGTGATAGGAGCCATTGTGAGGCGGAATGAATGGGAGGTGAATGAACAGCGCTCTGAATAATGCACATGGGCAGCCTGACCGTATTTTTTTAAGCGAGGGTGTTAAGGAAACAAACAGAAAGCTCAGGTTGGGATGTGTAAAGAGCCCATTAGTGTGGTTATAGCTAATGATGTTTCTGGTAATCTGGAGAGACTCCTCCGTGGTGTCTCGTTTTGGCAGCCCTACATGTTCTTTTGGCCTTTGAAAGCATCATCAGGAATCCAAAGGATTTCCTCTCTCTTTTTATTGAGAGTTAGAAGACACAGGAATGTTAGGGAGAAGAAGGAAATGGGTTGGAGAAATGACAGATGAGATGACAGATGACATGAATTTGCATTGCTCAATATGAGCGACATAACGCTACGTTTCTTAGCACATGCACTAACCATCAGGCTTGAGTTCAGATGACTTAAAAAAAATACTATTTAGTCTACACACTAGGTGTGTTTACATGCGCTAATTTTCATAAACTGGAATGAATCCAATCTAATTTCAGAGACTGAAAGTTCTGTTTATATGAACCCTAAACGTTGCAATCTGATTCACATACTCATTCACATGTGCATTACAAGATATACATAAAGCTTACGCAAACATTAATGTGGCACCGCACGTGCATGATATTTTTAAATCAGATTGAGAAAATAAAATTCAAGTATTTACATGCTTGATCAGATTATTTCAGGTCTACACCACCCCTTTCAATCCAGTCGAAATTGATTGAGGTGTTTACATGAAGAATTGTCAGTCTGATTGAGCCATCAATCAGATTATAAATCGATTATTCGTGTGCATGTAAACGAAGCTATTGGCATTAAGGCGTATAGTTTCACCTGTGTTCGAGCTGCCCCAGATGTTTAGCAGTTTTACTGGAGTCAGCACTTTCAACTGCACAAAGTGAAGTGCTTTTGTTTTAGTAAGTCATCTTTAGTTCTGTTCCAAAACCTGCCTCGTTGCTTCCTGCCTACAAAGACAGCTGCCTTCTAAGGCGACATTTTCACAGAATGTGTTTTTGCATTTCACAGCACTGCTTTTCCAGTGTTTTAAACTTGATGCACCTTCCTGCATTCTAAAATCTAAGAAGTTCTTTTAACTTTTAAAAAACTTGGCTCTAGACTTGTGTCTCACATTTTTAAATTCATAACTTGTTCTGTGTGAATGACCTTTATGGCAGCTTCCTAACTGTCATGAAACCTCATAGATAATCAATTTAGAGCAGCGACTCACAATGATAGCACTGCATAGGAGACTCGACTTACAATTGACTTAGAGGTCAAATAAATAATAATCAATGAATACATTTTTTTCATTGCACTGATCTATTATTCACAATACTTTTCAGTGTCGAACAAAATATATGCTTAGGTAACACTTTATTTTAGTGACTGTGTTACATATACTTACTATAGTAATAACAGTAAATTATACATACTTACAAGAAACTAACCTTAAACCAAACCCTATAAGTACATGTTGTTAAGTAATACTAACTGTATAATTACTCTGTAACAGACACCTTAAAATAAGGTGTCTTAAAATAAAGGGTTCTAATGTTTCTCTTGCCTCATCTGCTGTCTTCTGTTAATTTTATTGACTGAACTCATTACAGTAAATTCTGGGATTTCCTTATCCACAAAGAACACGCATGTAATACCTTAAATCTTGCTTCTCTAGGCAACTCACGGTTTTGGCAAACAGTTTCAAATGTATTTTATATGTTCTTTCACCAGACATTCAACAGTCTATTGTTAGCTTATTCAAATGTCTGTGGTGTTTTATTACAGAAGCACATACTGTATTAATTTGCATATGCCTTGTAGCCTTTAGAGCAATACATGTAAATATGTGAAATTCAGCTTCTCTCACTGTAGTGCATTTATATGTACTATCATTCATATTCATCATTATCCAAAGTGACTCACATTGTATTTGAGGTATACATTTAATCAGATCATGGATTTCCTTGGAATCAAACCCATGACCTTAGCGTTGCTAGCACCATGTCCTATTGTTTGAACTACATGAGTGCTCAAACAGCAGTAGGATATCAAATTAAACACCTCAACCCTTCAACCATTAATACGACTGTATTGTATCTCCACTCATTAAATGTGTAATCTTCTACATTTTCACCATCCTTCACTCCATTTTGTCCACAACACTTTTGCCCTAATACTGCATTCCATACAAAGCCTCTCCATCTTGATAATGGTTTCCATGGCACTGTGCTCGTACATTCTCATCATGAGGACCAGATGGCAAGGTAGATGTATAGACTGCCTAATCGACAAGCTGCTGGCGTGCATACTCATAGACAGTATTTTTTCTACTCAATTTCCATTTTACTCTAATTTCCATTTTTTGGTGATTTCAGAAATGATCAGTCACAGCTTTGTTGTGGAAGCTTGCATGGAAACTCGCTTCTTGTTTATTGCTTGTTTTTATTTTACACAGAACAATCTAGTGAAGAGATTGTCTGTTTTAGCCCAGCATGGAGTAATGCCTGCACTGATAATCCTTTTGGCAAAAAAAGTAAAAATGTCCCTGAGTGCTTAAGGGAGAAGTCCCCAATGACCGATACTGCAGTTAGTGCTTCATTTACATGAGCATAGAATAAATCCCTTGCACAGAGATGTGCAGTAATATTCTGCACTGCAGCAAAACCCATCCAACTATAGACCGAATTCACTCATTTGATGCCTGAGGTGGAGCTTAAAGTATTAAAGGGAACCGTAGACAAAACAGGCCAGATACTTGGATATTTTATGGTCTTATGCATTTAGGATGAGAACAGAATGATCAGTTGAATGTTTTTTAGTTAAACTCCTCTGACTCTGTGGGTTAAATGGCTCAGTGGAATACCTCCTTAACAACACACTGACGCTCATGTACACCCACTGCTTAGTCATTCCTCTCTCTAGAACCAAATAAATATGAATAAAAGATGTCCACCCTTCTCACTATTTGCTCATAATATGTTCTGTTGTTTGCTTTGTTCGCTACAAGCAAATAAAACAAGGAGTCACAACTGCATTGTATTATTGAGCACAATAGTTTTCTCTTTAATAATTCTTGACTTTTTATTTTTTTAATTTGTTTCTTTTTTTCTATTCTTTTGTAATTTTGGGTACCATTTTGTGTAGTTTTAACTCCAAGCAGAGATTACGACAGTATTGAGGAATCTCATCATTGCTTTTTATTGATGGCTCTGGAAACAATGAGTATATTTGCCAAGACCACATGCTCTATACAGTTCACTATACAAATGTGATTCTGATTTTAAAGCTATTTACTATTTTTACAAATTATTTGTAAGGTTTTTTGTTATTGTTGGCATCTGCAGGTTTGGCATTTGTTTGCTTTTTTAAGTTTACACATATTTATTTTCTGTGTATTCATTCATGCATTATAGTGCCTGCATAGTATTCATGGGAACAACGATAAATCGCTCTAGTGACCTATTTTATGGCAGACCTGATCTGCAACCATTGATTTGTGGCCAGATGGGAAACCAGAGGATTTGCACCACATTTGGTTGCCTTGAAATTCCTGTTGCATGAGATCTATGGGATTGTACGGTTTGATGTTTTGGTGCTGAACAGATTTAAATTTTTCACAGCATTATGTTTTTATGTAGTAGGAGAAGACTGAGCTGTTAAATCTACTTCTTTTAATGTACATTTACATTTACTCATTTAGCAGATGCTTTCATCCAAATTAAAGTTCAAAACAATTTAATTATCTTCCTCGTGTTATTTTAATTTAATTAGAATTCAGCTTTGATATTAAAGAGAATTGCTATAATAATGACCTTATTCAAATCGATTCAAAGCAAGACTACAGCATCAGCACCAACTTGAGCAGTGATAAAGTATAGCTTCCTTTTTATAACGCAGCAAGTTATATCAAGGAAATCAATTATTATTGTGGCTCTGCAATTCTTGATTCTGATTTCTCAGTTCTGTGGTCAATGAATGGATTCAGTTGTTCACTTCCTTTTGAACTGACCCTTAACGCTTGTTCACACCAAGAAAGATATTAGCGTCCACACCAATGCACAATAATGTTCTGTTTATTATAAGCACATGCTGCAATTGTCGTCCGCTGGATTCGGCGCAAAACTTTTGCGATATTTTATAAATAGCGATAAAAAACTATTGTGAAATGACAGTGTTCCCATTCACCCATGTGACTATAATGTAATTTTTTCCTCTCGTGATAAGTCATGGCGACAGATGTTGATAAGTTTACGTATATCGCAGCCACCGCACTAGCCATTATTTTTAATCGGAGGAGATGTAGGCATGTATCTTTTAAGAAGGAACACAGAGAGTCGCTTCTGGGATGCTTCTGAGATATAAACACAAGCATTGACTAGAGTGCCCGTGTCGGAGCCGTAATGCACCACAGATGTGTGCAGTGTAAATAAGGGGTTGTCCAAGCATTAATGGAAAGGAAAGCCCTTTATACTTGAGAACGGCCACGCATGAGTTTTTTTTCCCGGAGGTTATAGTACATTAAAGAATGATCATGTGACTTTTACGTACTCCAGGTGACCTGTAATTGTGAAAAAACTGTTTCCATTGCAGTTTTGCGATATATTCATTTTTCGAATTGCCTGAAAAACCACCTCATGCAAGTGTAAAAACGAGTTTTTGCAAAATTGATGTTTCCATTAGGCATATTTTCACTTCACAATTTCAATTTGCGCAGTTTGAATGGTGATGGAAACGCAGCTAGTGTTTTTATCATTCATCAGCTGTAACCCCCCCCCCCAAAAAAAAACAAAAAAAACACACTGAAAGTGATTCCAAAAATATCATTCATCTGTGTCATTATCGTTGTGGTGTGGACCATTATTAAAACTTTATTATAGTTATCGTTGTAGTTATCCTTGGTGTGAAAGGGCCTTTAGTGTCGCTGCAGGTTGCAAAACACATAAAGAAGAAGTCAAAGAGCTTTTACATGCAATGTTTCCAGATTCAGAAACGTAGCAAGGACATTGTAAAATAGTTCATGTAATATCAGGGGTTCAACCGTAATTTTACAAAGCTACGAGAATACTTTTTGTGCGCAAAGAAAACAATAATAACATAATTTATTCAACAATTCTTCTCCCCGAGTTACTGTCTTCTGCCATTTTGGAGAGTACCCCAGAACGTAATCAGCGTAATCAACATTGTTTACGTTCAGGAAAAAGCGTGCGCATGCTGAACGTAAACAACGCTCATTACGTTGATTACGTTCTGGGGTACTCTCCAAAATGGCGGAAGACGGTAACTCTGGGAGAATGTCCTTGGTACGTTCTGGGAATATTGCAGTTGCATTGCTGTCTATGGGAGGGTTAGAGAGCTCTCAGATTTCATCAAAAATATCTTAAATTGTGTTCCGAAGATGAACAAAGGTCTTACGGGTTTGGAATGACATGAGGGTGAGTAATTAATGACAGAATTTTCATTTTTGGGTGAACTAACCCTTTAAATGAAATGTCAACATCTTGCACTACGCTTAGCTTTATCACTTAGACATAAGCGTTTGACTGGCGGTTATGTCATTATCAGTCAGAAGTAGCGCTCTCTGTAGCAGTCTGTGATTACTGAACAGTGGCTGCTTAGTGTTAGTCAGCAGAATAATACTGCTGCTGCTGTTGGCTTTGACTCTGCTGCTGTGTGATTGTGCTGTGTGTTTGTGCTGTCATTTGAGAATTGTCCAGGCCAAGCTCAGCTGGATGGTTATACAAGCGCATGCAGCAGCTGAGGGAGAGACAGTGTGCCGCGTCTCGTGTCCTTGCGTTGAGGTCACCAGACGCACTCTCAGGCATGGACGAATTGTCTTCTTCACCGGCCTTCAGGGCTGACCAACCCCTCTGTCAACAAAAGCCACCCTGCTCTGACTGGCACCGCTAATGCTAAAAATATACTTTTAGGAACAGCATTAGTAGAAGGCCATTTTAGTTTTCGGTTTAGGTATTAGTGGAGCAAGGACCTCGATTGATTCATTCATCCTTGTCATCCTCATTTGACCTTATAAGTGAACACAAATGCATTGTTTGGGTAATACTGTTTAGTTTCGGCAAATCCAGCCTTTTGGAAAAGACTGCACATAGTTGGTTCTTCGAGTAGAAGTTTAATATGATGGGTGGAGAAGTGTTCTGGAAAAAATTTCCTTTGGAATTTGTTACATCTTTTCTCCGCCCTGATCTAAAGACGAGTTTACAGTTGGCCAGATGACGGTCAAGCAAGCGGATGACAGGAAAAAGCCATTCCCTGCGTTTCAGAAAAAAAATTAATTCAGTCCATTCATTAAAGGTGCACTACCATTCAAAAGATTGGTGTGATTTTAAAGAAAATTAACACATTTATTCAGCAAGAATGCATTAAATAGATAAAGTGACAGTGTATACTTTTTACATTGTTACAAAACAATTCTGTTTCTAATAAATGTTCTTTTGAACATACTATTCGTCAAACAAACCTGATAAATTTAAAGTTTCTTCAAGAATATTAAGCAGCACAGCTGTTTTCAGCATTGATAATAAAAAAATATTTCTTGAGCACCAAATCAGCATAAGAATGATTTCTGAAGGATCATGTGACACTGAAGTAGTGGCTATGATAAATCACCTTTGCTATCACAGGAATAAATTATATTTTACAATATTTTAAATAAAAGACTGTTCTTTTAAATTGTAATAATATTTCTCAATATTACTGCATTTTTATCAAATTATTGCAGCCTTGACAAAAACAAAACTCTTAATGACTTTTTCCCTGGGCGCTGTAACATGGCTGCCCACTGCTCCGGGTGTGTGTTCACTTAGGATGGGTTAAATGCAGATAATACATTTCACTGCTGGTTATATACTCTCTATATAATCGTGTATGTGACTAATAAAATAATCTTAATCTTAATCTTAATCTGTCTCCAAACTTTTGACTGGTAGTGTTTGTGTATTTCATGTTCAATGATATTTACAAAAAATAACTTTGTTTTTCATATAACAGGTCATGAGACCTTTAAAGAAATATTTAATTACATACCATTGAATTGATAAAAACAATATCCATATGAATTAATTTTTCAATAATTCAGAGTTAATTTCAGCAGTGCTCTCAGCTATGATGAGCTCAAGTTAATGTGCTACTCTGCCATTCACCGAAAAAAAATTATGGCCGATACCAAAAAGATGGTAATTTACTTAATTTTACTAAATTCACATAATTTAAATATAAAAATATATATAAATGTATATGTCTAGTATTGAGTGATACTGCTAATTTACAAATATGACAAGCACTGACATCGGTCAGATTTCAGAGTTTTCTGCCTGCATTTTTAAAAGCATTGACCCCAGTGTTTCAGTCCCACTAGAGTTTCCACCTGGCTCTCGCTGTATGGTCTTTGTGTCAGTGTGTTTACGTGTGTGTATGTGTTTTATTAATCAGACTTGGACAGAATATGGAATCCTCAGAACCAAAGGCATACCTAGCATTCTGCGTGAGTATCGGAGGGCCCGTTGCCATGGATGCGAACCAAACAGACCATAATTTACACAATGACCTGTTCTTCTCATATCTAGAGCCACAGATTCAATCAGTGCCAGCGCAGGAGTGGTGCTTGCCAGGCCTGTGGGTGTTCAGTGGCTCGGTGATCGGGGTGTTGACTTCATGTAATGTTTCCATTGCGTTTCTCTCAGTCATTTGTATCTTTTTCTTCCACAGTTATTGTAATAAAAACAGACAGAATAAAGTTGGATCACCCTTGGCGTGCAGTTCTGACTCATAAACCCCATGAAACTTGCCTGGCCTGAGCTCTTTCCCTTGCCTCGCCACAGCCCCAGTCAAGTCTGCTGGCTTTGGCTTGGCAGCGAGAAGTAATTCCTTAAGGAGTTCATGTTTCTTGGGGCTGATAGCTGGTGCAGGTCTCTCCTGACCTAAATGGCAGTATGTTCAAGTCCTGGAAAAGTTTTCTAGTAAAAGACCTTCTTGGCCAGCCGTATAGAGAGTGTCTTTTCTTGCTTGGCAGGCCTGTGTTGGTCTTCTCGATTGGCTGTCTTGATAAAGTCCAATATCGATCTGGTTGTTCGTAGTGTGAATCTAATGGATTGTGGTTGCTTTGAGCGGCAGTAAAAGTGTATTATAGCACTGTTTTTCCACTAGTATCTTGTTTCTGAGGGACCTACAGCTTTGAGATTTGTTCGGATGAATGGTGTGCGAGGTTGGGTCGTTACTTTAGTTTATCATTTGCTTCTTTTTTGCCCCGGCAAAAAACATTATTTGACCGGTTCTGAGATATTGTCATGAAAGGTGCTTTCAATTTAGGCTAGGATTACTGAGTGCTCCAGAAAGAGAGCCAAGGGCTCAGCAATGCCCATCGGTTGAGTGGGTGAACAGAGGGTCAAGGTTTGTTGTAAGTATTGTAGACGAGTATTAGCACGTTACTGCAGTCTATCCCATCATAAAGAGGCAAACTGCTTAGTCATGGAAGGACAAAGTAGTCCTTTTCATATTGTTATGGTGCCAGTGAGTGTAATGTTGCATTTGTTCTCAATAGGGCACTTAACTCTCTCTGTCTGTATAATAACTGTAGTGCTGCATTTCATTTTTGGTCTCTCTTCAGGATCCAGATGGTGTTGGACTGAAAAATGCATAAAATTCAAGTAGCTGATTGACTATAAAGGAAATAGTTCACTCAAAAATGACATTTCTGGCACTGTTTACTCACCTTCGTGTCGTTCTGTTTGAGTTTCCTTCCTCAATGGAACAAGGTTAATATTTTTTTAAGAATATCTCGTCAGCTCTTTTCAATTTGATGTAAGTGGAAGTTTGGCTACGGTATATCAATCAGTACTTGTAAATGATATTATTTTAAGTATAATTTCAAATGTATAAAACAGCTTATGTTACCTAAGTTGGTTCAAACTCATAAGGTTGAGAGATTCTCCAGATCATAATGGAGATGTCACCTGCTGAGCTTTATCGTCTCTGCAGTGCTCAGATTCACTGTTCTGTTCACTCTGGTCACGCCTAATAGCCTGCAAGACCATTTGAGGATGTGGTTAGATTGTTGTAATTAGTTGTGTAATGATATTACCCTCTTGGTCATACATCTGAAGACTGATATTTCACGCTTACAGGGTAACTGAATTAGTATATACTACCGTTCAAAAGTTTGGGGTCAGTACAATTGTTTTTGGAAGAAATTGATTATTTTATTCAGCAAGAATGCATTAAACTGATCAAAAATCACAATAAAGACATTTATGTTACTATCTTATTTTTATCAAATACATGCTGTTCTTTTTAAAGTCCCAATGAAATCAAAAGTTTTTGGCTTTTAGTATGAATATGTTAGCCTTAGGTTATTACCTAAGGTTATTAGGTTATTACCTATTAGGTTATTATAGGTTATCTGTAAGCTTGCTCCAAAACAAAATTTGCATTTATAAGATACGAGCATTCAAAACTTACAGTCTCTCACTTCCGCCGATATGGATTAATGATTTTGATGACATCATCCTGCACTTCAGCTTCTCGTCAAACTTTCTGTCCAATTAAATGCTCTCTAGAATCCGAAACATCCCGTCCCTACACTACAAATAGACACTGAAGCTGTGGCGGAAATCGGTCACTTCTTTCTATTCATGAGTAATCATCCCGGTTTCCACAAACATTTTAAACAGCACAACTGTTTTCAACATTGATGCTAATAAGAAATGTGTAATAATAAGAATGATTTCTGAAGGATCATGTGACACAGAATGTAATGCGTTTGACAGTAATGACTGCTGGAGTAATGACTGCTAAAATTTCAACTTTGCCATAACAGAAATGAATTAGGCCTACATTTTAAAATATTAAAATAGAAAATAGATATTTTAAATTGTAATAATATTTCACAATATTAGATTCTACTGTATTTTTAAATAAATAAATGCAGACTTGGTGAGCAAAAGAGACTTCTTTCGAAAAAGAAAAAATATTGACATTAAACTTTTAAGTTTTTTTTTCTTTTTGGATAACTGTAAGATGTTAAGCAGCAGTATATATATTCTAGGTTCATGTTAAAACAGGCAATGTTTAGTTATACTTTATGAAGACTGATAGTTGCCTTTTAAATGTTTGTTTGTAGTGCTGCTGTTAGAGCTCTGTCGTGTGCGTCTTGTGTTCCCGCCTCCTGTTTCCATATTTGGTTTGTTTCATGTCAGTATTAGTTAATTCAGTTCCAGGTGTGTGATTGTGTTAATTACCATGTGTATTTAAGTCCTGTCTTTTGTATTACATTTCGTCTGGTCTACTCGTTATTCCCGGTGTTTCTGTGTGTCTGCATTGCCCTGTCTACCCTTGATGTCGTCATTAAAGACTATTATTTTGAAGTACTTCCTCGTCTGCGTGTTCCTCGTTTCTCCCTGCTGTGTGCACCGTGACAGCTGCCTACTAAGCGCATTACTGAAAATGATTTTCTGTTCGTTTTTTACAAACGATGGATGTAACGGTTTGTAAGTGCTCGTTTCCAATTACAATTTTTACGTTTCCCAATGTTCCTTTAAATCCTGGTATATAGCTACAGGATGTTGTAGCTCATAACAATGAAATAACAAGGGAAATGACCGGGGATAAAAAAAGCTCTGAAGAGTCTCGACCTGACGAGTCTGTCTCTCCCCGGACCGCAGTGGGCATTCCAATTTTGGTGTACCGATGTCCAAACATAGCTGCAAGAAAATGAGAGAATGGCCACAGAGGGAAATCATTTATCACATGAGTGGCTCAGAACTACTACTTTCATCACCACAGGTTCTTGATCAGTGTGCCACAGCTGTGCAAATGCTCATTATTCCTCTGCCTCAGCATGCCTTGTGTTCACTGTAGGAGGAGGTACATGAACACAATGAGTGGTTTATAGAAACACAACTCATCTCTAAACATATAGCAGGACATCAGTCTACAGACTGGATTAGAAATGTTTCCTGTCAGGGTTTTCCTGGCAACTCGGCCACAATCAGTATAAAAACTGCTGTTTTTGTCATTCACATTTTATGTCCCTTTTTCATATTTAAAATGGATGGATTTGCATCTGATTAGATTTAGCTAACATCACATCTCAACGGTAGAGCAAATGAGAGAAATTATGATTCTTCAGCAGGGGGTTTGCTCTGGTTTTGCTGCTGGAGGGTCTGATAATTATCATTTGATTTCAAACGAAAACAAACAATTTTAACTTAAACCAAAGTTAAAGTATTAAAGTGTATTCACATCTGTATGATTTTTTTTTATTTTTGACTTTATTATGATAGGACAGTGTAGAGGAGACGGGAAGCGGAGTGGGAGAGAGAGAGAGGCAGGAAGGATCGGGAAAGTTCCTCGAGTTGGGATTCAAACTCGGGACACTCATAGTGCAACAGCGCTGTATGTCAGTGCACTGCCCACAAGGCTATTGTCACCTAATCTGTATAAATCTTAAATTTAATTTTGAAAGAACTTTCTTATGCTCACCAAGGCTACATTTATTTAAACAAAAATAGAGTAATAATAATATTGTGAAATGTTATTATAATTTAAATTTTTTTTGGGGGGTAAATATATATATATATATATATATATATATATAAAAAATATTTTTTTTTTACATAAAATCAATTAATTGGAGATGCTTTTGATTATTAAAATTTAATGGAACCATTAAAATGGAATCCAGGAAATAATGGAAAACAAAATTTGGTACAGATAAAACTAATGCTGCGTCCCAATTCGCCTACTTATACTATGCCCTAAAAGTATGTACTCTTTTTGTGAAGAAAAAGTACATACTTTTGAGTATGTAGCAGAATAGTAGGCAAGCTTTGGGACATACTACTTCGTCATAGCTGCTTCTTTAACGGACGCTCTGTTGCTTAGTTACGAGCATCCTGTCACTGTTCAAACTGTCCTGTCAATCATCTTGTCACAGTTAACATCATACACATTTCGTTTAATTTGATTTCCTACCGTATTGGAGAGAAATAAAGAGGCACATCGCGGGTCTTTCATGCCGAGAACTCTGCTCATGTGTTTGCATAATGATGCATTTCAAAGTTAATGACCAAATGTATCATTATAAAAGTTCACAGTGTTGCTGCAGATGAAATATAACGTGGATAACATTAAATAAATATTTTTTAACCAGGTTAGACATTGATTATTTTTCACTCAAATCCCTTTCTCTACCTGTCCGTTGGTCGCGCATATCCGCCATGTTTGTAGTTTTTAAACACTTTTTATGCGTGTTTGTAGTTCTAATCGAATCCTCGTCCATGGCGCAATGTGTTGTGGGCAATATTAGCCATTAGAGTGTGCATCGATCTGCACTTCGAATTCTAACCGGAAGTAGTAGACCATCCGGGAATCTTTGGCATACTTTTTTAAACATACTATGATTTGGGACATACTAATTCTATTTTCGAATACTATTTAGGACGGATAGTATGCGAATTGGGACGCAGCATAAAACTCAATTAATTAGACAGGCTTTTTGATTAATAAAATTTAATTTAAACATTAAAACAGAGTATAGAAAAATGAAAATGGAAAAAAAATTATTTGGAAATAAAACGGATTTCATAGGGACCTATAATTAATTTTTTTGTGGTAATAAAAATAGATGTACGTGAACAATAGCTTTTAAAATGACTTAAAATACATATATAATAGCAATGATGCAATAATAATTAGTTCAAATAAAGTATCAAAAGCAAGAAATCATATAGTTTTATTGAACAAAACTGTTAAAATACATAATGTATTATAAACAATAGAGCTAATGTAGATTACGCATTACAACAAAGGCCTGCAGGGGGCGACGACAGCCTGATGATTATTTTTAAACATTACTGTGCGATCTAATCCTTGTTTAATATTGACCAAGCACCATTTAATTAAAATGTTCACTTAATCTTTAATATTTGGCAATTTCTTTAGGACAGAAATGCTATAGTCATTGTAATTAAATGAATATGTGGACATCAAAACGTGTAAACTCAGAGTGAGGGTTTGAGCTTTTATTTTGAAATCGCGATGTATTCTCCTGTGTTTGCACGGGTTTATAAATGATTTACCTTACAAATCTGATGAAATGGCGCACGTTGCGTTCCCAGATGAAGGTTATAATAAACCCAAACTCACAACAACATGCAGAGATGGAGTTTGAGACGCTCCACATGTAAATGATAAGTTTCTGTGGAACTACTGTGAACGGAGCCGCTGTGTGACGCACGTACTTAACCTACAGGCATGTAAATAATTAAAGCTCATATACTGTGTTAGAACTGCATCGCATATACTTATTTAATTAAATCATAGCTTTGGGAATTCACAATTATGCTTAATTATTTTAAATGGGTTTAATATCATGCAGCCTTGGAAAATAGTCTAATAATGTGTTTTATGGATTCTCGTCCTGAAATGCGGCACTTCCGGTATTTTGCCGGTTAGTCGACGTGAGCAAAATGAAGTCGATGATTTTTCAAAATCGACTAGTCGACTAAAATCGACGAATCGCAACAGCTCTAATTCTGTACACTTGCATAATTTCCTTTTCATCCAGAGAGACACACATCTGATAGAATCAAGGAGGGAGGAAGACATCAGCCAGGACACAAGTTCAAAGCGTGTATAAGAGTAAAGCAAAGAGTTCACATGTTTCCCAGCAATTCATACATGTTTTCTTTCTTTTAAAGATAGAAACAAGTAGATAGAAGGTCAGTGGGCTGCTTGGAGGAAACAGGATTTGTTGACACCCTGTTGTTTACTGTCATTCATCAAAATGTTTGAAGAGATTTCCATGAGCTGAGACCCTCAGGAGCATGTCCTGTTCGCTACGCTCTCAGTTTCACAGTGGTTTTGATTTTTGTAATGATATCCACCCCAAGACAATGAAGCGCGGTCGAGGGGCTCTCCCCGTCCTCGTGCTGCCGCGGTTGCTAGGAAACTGCGTGTCAAGGGTCTGCCACTGGTATGTTAAGTTGTCTAGCCACTCCAGGCTGTGTTTTCTGAGGAGATCTTGTCCAATGTCGATTACATTTATTAGTTGGCTGACTTACTTTTAATCAGTATAAATATTGCAGTTCACAAAGGTATACGCTGCTTTTCTAGTTGTAGTTTTGGTCTTACAGGGAATATCTCTGACATTTTCTCCACCTGTTGGCCCATATGAACACTGGAAATGCCTCCAGATTCTCAATGTTTGGTTTTGCCCCTCGAGGTGTGGCCAGTGATGCAGTTCCTCTGGAATTCTAAGATCATGAATCATAAATGAATCACAGACCTTTTTTAGCTGTGTTTTATAACCATCCTCTTCTCTTCTCTTTTTGTCTGCCTCTCCAGGCTTTGGACCAGGACCGAACAGCTTTACAAAAGGTCAAGAAATCCGTCAAAGCAATCTACAACTCGGGTCAAGGTGAGTTTTGACCCAGCTCTTCAACAGTACTTCTGGAAATATTAAAATATGATTCAAAATTTCCAGAGAAAGTTACTTTTTGATACAATGGATGGCTGTAAAAAAATGCCAAAGTGACTTTCAACTTGTTTAATTGACAAATTCCTGATTAAGTGCTACTCTAACCGACAATCCTGAAGTGACAAGTCATAGCGCTTGCTTTTCACAGGCTGCTTGCTACCATCTCTTCCCCCATTCCTTCTAGGGAAACTTGAATGCTTACACGCCCTCAAGGGTAAATAAGCATGAAAGGTCAGGAAATCCTCCAGACCATCTCATGAGTGGTTTTTGGCTCATCCAGTCCCTTCTCTGCCCTTTATCAGCTTGTAACTCTTCAATGTCATTCCTCTCCTATTGGCCAAGCACACAGTCCAGATGCCAAATATCGGTGCCTGTTTGATCAAGGCCTCATAATGCCTAATATTTACACTCAGTCGTCTCTTGTGGATCGGAAATTGACAAAGATATTGACATTTGCAAAGTTGGGCTCAGAGCTGGAGATTGAGAACCAAACAGTGTGTGGATGTAAGTATATGCAGGACTCTAAAACAGGACAGATGAATGTGTTCTGCTGCTGTGTGACCTAGAGATAGGTCACAATGGACTACTACACTATAAAAGTATAAAAAGGCTAAAAAGATGATAAAACCACTGCTACAGCCATACATATTCAGACAGATGTCTTTGGCTCTTGTGTTGTTTGATCAGTTTGCTTGTTATGAGTTTATTAAAATCAAAGGAGTCTTAAGAACTGCATTTGATTGGGATCAAAATCAGCCTAATTATACAGGGCTTCCAGTCGAGAAATGAATAAGAAATTCCAGTAATTATGATTATGATGATTATTATTATTAATAGCAGCAATACTACTACTTTTAATATAGTATTATTAATAATATTTTATTTTTAAAAATGCAGCTCAAAGTCTCAAAGTGCCTCACAATATAATAAAAAAAAATAAAAAAATAATGCTGTCAAATCGATTAATTGCGATTAATCGCATTCAAAATAAAAGTTTGTGTTTACATAATATATGTAAACACAAATATATATTTTTATTTATTACTTTTTATTTATTGCATTAATATATTTATTAATTACTTGAAATAACACAAAAGCAAGTACTGTTGTGTAAAAAAGGGCTCTTTCTAAAGTTTTTTAGTGATGTCAAATCGATTAATCGGTTTGACATCACTAAAAATCTTTAGAAAGAGCCCTTTTTTACACAACAGTACTTGCTTTTGTGTTATTTTAAGTAATTAATAAATAAATATATATATAAAAATGTCTGTCCAATCTTTTGAGAGGATGTGCATGTGGTCAGAAATAAGAAATTAAATTTTTTGGTTCATTAATGGTTTGCACATCACCCTGAATGAGCACTTTTAATGCTCTGAGATTCCCTCAGGTTGTTCCTCTGGGTCCAGAAATCTTCCCAGCTGGTCATTTATAGAAGGTGACAGTCCACTGTTTCTGGGTTCCAGATCTCTATGTGGTGGTTTTCAGTGATGTGATATGTAAGACTTCCTTCTGTGAGCTGCAGTGCTTGATCAGATTGATCGGCTGACCTCTCTCTGACCTCAGTATCCCTTAGAGAGCACTCGTCCTCTACACCTCTTCAGCAATGCAGAGACACTCCCATCATGATTCAGCAAATGCCAACAGATTGTCACCTTTTGGGTTTGTGAATGAAATCACACCAGCTGCAGCTGAATGTTGCCGCTCATGATGCACATCACTCTGCTTACTTATGTCTTCCTGAAGTGTTGAGCATCTCATGTTATGCTATTAAGTGTAGAGCGTTACTGTGGGTGGCAGGCAGAGGATGTAAACCGGCTCCCGCTGTGTTATCGACTCTCTGCTGTGTGCATTGCAGGTGGCCTCTGTGTCACGATCCTGTTTAATCAGATGTGACTGTATAGTAAGCACTCTAATCGGCTCCTGATGATTAATACCTGAGCTCTTGACACTTGGCATGGGGCTTTTATTCTCTGTTGAACTGCAGAGATCTGCTTATGTCACTTTGCTTACAGTCTTGTTTAGATCTGTCTGCGATCTTTTAATCCGTGTGTGACATGCACAATCTACTTATCTTCAGAAGTCTCGACAGTTAACGAAATTTATGTTTGCAATGATTTTATTATTTTTTTAATCTAATGGCTTATATTAGTATTAATATAAGTATTAGTATTTAATGTATGTAATTGTGTAATTAATGTCTACTTGATGTAAAACTGTATGTAATTAATGAAAGGTGCTATTCAAATAATAATGATAAATATTAGTAGCAGAAGTAAAATATGTGATCATTTATATTTATAATGCATGTAATTTATGAATAAAATCTAAAAATGAAATTAATATTAATAATAAATAGTAGTAGTGTTTATTTTGTATTTAATGTATATATGAAAGGTTCTATATAAATCAAATTAAAATATTAATAATAATTTTAATTGTATAGCACCTTTCATACATAAAATGCTGCTCAAAGATGCAAAGTGCTTCACTGATCAGAAAATAAAAACAGAAAAGGAAACAGAAAAGGCAGCGCCGCTTCAAGTCAAACACACCTATCAAAGGGATAGTTCACCCAAAAAATGTAATTCTGTCTTTAATTACACACCCTCATGTCATTCCAAACTCGTAAGACCTTCGTTCATCTTCAGAACAGAAATTAAGATATTTTTGATGAAATCCGAAAGCTTTCTGATCCTGCATAGACAGCAGCACAACTGACACGTTCTCAGATTTCATCAAAAAATATCTTAATTTGTGTTCTGAAGATGAATGAAGGGCTTACGGGTTTGGAACGACATGAGGGTGAGTAATTAATGACAGAATTTAAATTTTTGGGTGAACTAACCCTTTATCACTTTGGAAATAGACACCATTTTGACATGACATGACTCCACCCACTAGGGTCATTTTTTAATTAGTCTTATGGTTTTTATGTTAATCAGTAGTTAGGTTATAAATTCTTGAAGCTGAAGTGTGTGGTTTTTCTTTTTATATTTACTTTCTCCTATGTCTGCTTAATATGTAGACAGTTATCCTTTCATAGCTTGATACAGCGATAAAAAAGTTAAATGTCTGCTGTGGGATTGATGGAGTGTTCAGGCAAAGTGTTTGAAAACATTATTGAAATGATTATTTTTGCAATTCCGTTGGTGAGTCTAGTGGTGCAGAAATTACACACTTTGATCTTTAAATAAAGTATATTCCAATCATATGCATGGTTTGTTTTTATTCTCTACAGAGCATGTGCAGAATGAGGAGAATTACGGGCAGGCACTGGACAAGTTTGGCAGCAACTTCATCAGCCGAGATAACTCTGATCTGGGAACAGCCTTCATCAAGTTCTCTGGCCTTATCAAAGAACTGGCCGCTCTCCTCAAGAACCTGGTGAGGAATAGTGGTATTTTTATTTCGTTTTATTCTTATCTTATTTTCTTAGTCTTAATATTTTGTTTTATTTTTACATTTTTAAACATTTTTTATTTTTATTTATTGTAAAGTTTTCTGATCACAAGCTGTATGATTTCTCCTCTGATTCTTCTCCTCAGCTCCAGAGTCTCAGCCACAATGTCATCTTCACCCTGGACTCTCTGCTCAAAGGAGATCTAAAGGGAGTGAAGGGGGTAAGATTTACATCGCTGTCTCTGGACTAAACTAATTGGAAAGGCCCCCTATGAGGAACACCCTGATTTACTGCTCCATACCTGCCTTAAATGAATCCCGTTGGACCAAAAAACGCACACTGTAAATCTGGTTGGAGTTAAATTACAGGGTTCTTCACACCACTGTCCTCTATGAAACACAGTGCCGAAGGAATGGCCACTGTTAGCGCTAGTAAATTGTGTGGGAGTGTTTAAGGCCCTTTGACTCAGTCGGTTTGAAGTGTTTACTGGTTGACTGGGGTAAAGAGCTCAGGCGTCAGACTGACCACTCCTGTCAGCCACTTGTTGATGTCTCAGGCTTGAAGGCAAACATGTAGTGATTGTGAAAATTACTTACACTAAGTGTTGGGCCGTCTCACACTGAGCTGTTTTGGAAAGGTTGTCTGATTGTTTTCACATTAGCATGACCCAGGCTAAGAGCCTCTGCAGCATCAGCTGAATTTCTGAGTGGAAGTGATGAGGCTTCACTTTTTTGCTCAGTAGACGTAGGATACATACCTACCAGCCCCCATTCTTTCTCTCTCACTCTCTTATCTCGCTCATACTTTGTCTCTCTCTTTCTTTCACCCTCTTACTCAGCGGAAACGAAACCGTTCTCTAAAGCCCTTATTGACAGAGGCAGAGGCAGTTGAAGGGCATAAGTGCCGTCCCTGGAGGACATTATCAGCTCTCTCTAAAATCTTTCCTGCACTGGAACAGATGCCTTATAAACCATTAAAAAGCACCTACACCAGTGCTCCTGTATGTGTAACCAGGACTCACTCAGAGACTCTTAAATTCTATTAAGAAATCAAGACAAAACAACAAAACACAAGACAGCTTTTATATTCAGTTGCATCAGAATTACTGCAGAGCTCAATATAGTGGATATACTGAATTATATGTGTGTGTGTGTGTGTGTGTGTGTGTGTGTGCATATATATATATATACAGTATATATATATATATATATATATATATATATATATATGTGACCCTGGACCACAAAACCAGTCTTAAGTCGCTGGGGTATATTTGTAGCAATAGCCAAAAATACATTGTCCCCCAGTTTCACAGACAAGGCTTAAAGGGATAGTTCACCCAAAAATGAAAATTCTGTCATCATTTACTCACCCTCAAGTAGTTCCAAACCTGTATGAATGTCTTTGTTCTGCTGAACACAAAGGAAGATGTTCTGAAGAATGTGGGAAACAGAGCAGTTCTGGGGCACCATTGACTTCCATAGTATTTTTTTTCCTACTATGGAAGTCAATGGTGCCCCAAAACCATTCCTTCAAAATATCTTCCTTTGTGTTCGGCAGAACAAAGTAATTCATACAGGTTTGGAACTACTTGAGGGTGAGTAAATGATGACAGAATTTTCATTTTTGGGTGAACTATCCCTTTAAGACTGTAAGTCTGAGCTGTTTCAACTGAAATAAACTTGCACTGACTGATCTTAAAATACATCAGTGCCTTTGTTTTGTCTCAAGATGCACACCAGTAATGTTTTTTCTAAGGCACGTTTATAAAAATTACTTAAATGTCCTAATTGAATTGTGGCCTAATCCTGGTTTAGTCTAAGCCCTGTCTGTGAAACCGGGCCTGTATGGGTCAAAATTATTGATTTTTCATTAGGACATTAGGACATTAAGTAAAGATCATGTTTCCATGAAGATATTTTGTAAATTCCCTAATTTAAATTAATTTTTGATTAGTATTATGCATTGCTAAGAACTTCAACTTTAAAGGCGATTTTCTCAATATTTTGATTTTTTTTGCACCTTCAGATTCCAGATTTTCAAATAGTTGTATCTTAGCCAAATATTGTCCTATCATAACAAACCATACATCAATGGAAAGCTTATTTATTCAGATGTATAAATCTCAATTTCGAAAAATTGACCTTTATGACTGGTTTTGTGGTCCAGGGTCACATATATATGTAAAGTACAGAAAAGTTTGTTTATTTTGAGATTTTTTACAGATACGGTTTATTAAATAAATTTATTAAATTAAATTTATTAATTATAATATTATTATTTTTATTATTAATTAATTAATTTATATAATTTAATGTATAGAACTTTAAGTGAGTGTTAGATGATGGTGTTGTTAAACACTAAATGTTATAATATGGGATACAGGGCGGCACTATTAAATGTCAAGATTAAATGTTAGATTTTAAATTGACCGGGAAAAAAGTGTGTGTGTGTGTGTGTGTATATATATATATATCCAGCTTCAAGTCCAGCTTCAAGCTTCCAGCTTTATTTGATGTGTTAAACAGCATAATAGATGGGAACTCTTAAAAATAGGACTGAAAAACTACATAAAAGTGCAGAACAGCACCGAGGGAGACCTGCCACATCTTTCTGTGCTCTGACTTACATGTATTTAGAAGCAAAAACTGTAAAAAGTATATTCATGCTGTAAACAAATTTATGCTCATGCCCTTTCTAAGAAGCTAGCAAGCTGATACACCTCAGGTAAAGTAACACACTCCAAAACATCCGCGAATGTTTCATGATCAATTATTATTTGAGCAGATGAACATTTGGGCAGTAGCAAAGTGAATAATGTCATTAAGTCCAGAGAATAGGTTCCTGGGAGTGGGAAAATCTGATAAAGCAATTGCATTACCACAGTCCATATCAGTCACTACTATACATCAGCGCAGTGAGTTTCAGAGTAGTGATCAAATCTCTTGATTTCTTTGGTGCTTTATATTGTATAATAATGTGTTCAGTTTAACAACTGTGAAAAATGGTCTATAACTCTGCACAGTAAACCTAATTGCTTCCTGCACTATTTATTTTATTTCCCCAACACAGGATCTTAAAAAGCCTTTCGACAAGGCCTGGAAAGACTATGAAACCAAGTTGTAAGTGTCATTATTGTGTGTTTATATTCTTTTGTCATGTATACAAAATGTTGTTTAACGTAATGTGGTGATATATAGCCATTTTATGGCTATGCTCAAACACAACAATATATCATCATCTTAGTCAAAGAGCCATTTGCGGTAACCTCTAACTGAATTTAAGCTAGTTGTTTCTCTGTCATCTTCTGTTTCTTGCCTTTTTGTTGTAGCACAAAGATTGAGAAGGAGAAGAGGGAACATGCCAAGCAGCACGGCATGATCCGTACAGAGATCACCGGCGCAGAGATCGCAGAGGAGATGGAGAAGGAACGGAGGATCTTTCAACTGCAGATGTGTGAGGTGTGTGGGCTTGTGAAAATTGAAACTTTCTGTCTCTTTACTTCTTGTTTCACCAAGAGAAGTTAGCTTGATGGTAGTTTTGATTGTTCAGCAACTTCAGGTTGTTTCTTGTTCTCTTCTGCCGTGACGTCTTCTCTAACTTGAGGTGTTGTGAAAGGCCAGGAGATTTTCAAATGCATTCGTGTTTCACTCAGCAGCTCTGGAGCAAGTTTTGAAACGGCTGCTTGAGACATCATGGCTTGGCAGTGTCTTAGCTCATGAATATTAATTAGGCCATTCTGACGTTGCTAGGTAACATTGCTGAACCATCCATTCACATAACCTGATTAATATTCATGAGTCAAGCAACAGTGGGCTTTGTATTTTCAGGTGCAGAATATGCTCGAGGTATAGACATGCCAGAATATCAGAGCAGCTTTTGTTTAAACATAATTTTACATGGAATTTTGCTGGTTTTATACATATTGTATACACATATACAGTTGCGCTCATAAGTTTACATACCCCTTGCAGAATGTGCAAAATGTTAATAATTGAAACAAAATAAGAGGGATCATGAAAATTGCATGTTATTTTTTTATTTAGTACTGTTTTGAATAAACTATTTCACATAACAGATGTTTACATATACTCCACAAGACAAAATAATAACTGAATTTATAAAAATTACCCCATTCAAAAGTTTACTTATGAAAGTAAAAGTAAAGAGTAAACTTATGAGCACAACTGTATATCCAAGATGAATTTATCTGGAGATCAGGTCTGCAGTAGAGCATTTGGTCATCTTTGAGATCGAAACAAAAAATTATAGCAACAATTTAATGCTGAATTATGAAGTGTGAAACATTTAATCATCAAAGGAATCAAAAACAGTTCCAAGGCTCAATCAAATAAAACAGCTTTTAATACAATTGGATTTTATAATCAAAACAATATACAGATAAACTTTTAATACAAGCAAAAAAAGTATAATGTAGACACATCAGAGCCAGCGGCAAATTCCAGAAGATCTGGCCGAGGTGAGGCTGCTCTCAGCGGGTTCATGAGCGCTGAATGGCCGCTGACACCCTGGAGTTAACATCTCCAAAACCTTTGAAGCAAATTTTCAAATAGATGTTATCTTTCTTAACAATCCACATATTTGAAGTCTAAACAAGTACATTCTCACCTAAAAAAATGCTTAAAACTACATTCCGTGACACAAACACAGTATTATTTATAAAATTATAGTGGATTTGGACTTCCGCCATGACAGTCGCTGTGAGAAATACTCTAAGCAGAGTGATACTAACGGTAAAACAGTTGGAGTTCTGATATCACTGGAATATTGCACTCCTCAGAGCCAATCAGAATCGAGGACCAGAAAGAACTGTTGTGTAAATTATAATAACAGCTGATGCAGGCTAAAGTCCCCTCTGTTTTATATATCTGTTTTATACCAGATGTGGAAGGGTTGAGCATTTAAACACAATTCCTATAGCTGAGCCACTTTAACCACTTCAAAGCGTGCATGTGTGTGTTTAGAAGGGTGCAGTGTTGATGTATTTTCCTGTTAACACACCAGTGTCTATTGTCCATGGTTCCCAACAGTACCTGATCAAAGTGAACGAGATTAAGACCAAGAAGGGAGTGGATCTCCTCCAGAATCTCATCAAGTATTATCATGCACAGTGCAAGTGAGTGTCCCAGAATCCTGTTTTCTCGTAACAGATGTACGGTCTGTTACTGTAATTCCTAAGAATTGTCTCCTAGATTAGTTAAGATATCCGTATTAAGGGTGTGAAGTGGAGATATATTACCTTTAAAGAATTTGAAATTGTACAGTTATTAAATGTACACTACCGTTCAAAGTTTCGGGGTTAGTGATTTAAAAAAATAATAATAATAATTAATACTTTTATACAGCAAGGACAAAAGGTCAAAAGTGACAGTGAAGGCATTTATAATTTTATAAAAGTTTTCTATTTCAAATAAATGCTGTTCTTTTGAACTTTCTATTCATCAAAGGTTCCTTTCAAAAAAGCAAAAAAATTCAGCTTTGTCATCACAAATAAATCGGATTTTAAAATATATTCATATAGCTAACAGTTATTTTAACATGTAGTAATATTTCACTGTATTGATTTTTGATCAAATAAATATATATTTCAAAAACAATTTAAATCTTACTGACCCCAAACTTTTGAACATTATTTTATGTAGTGTTGAACAAATGCCTTACAGCCTTTCATTTGCTCTTCTTGTGTTTTCTCTCAGTTTTTTCCAGGACGGCTTGAAAACCGCTGATAAGTTGAAGCAGTATATAGAGAAATTAGCAGCTGATCTCTATAATGTTAGTTAACCTTTCATTTTATAATTATTTTTGCTGTTTTCTGTTATTATGCAGCTCTACTTGTGAGAACATTATGATTATATTAAATATGATATCATGAGACAAGCATTATTAATATGAGCCTATGAGAGTAAAATATAATCTCATATTCAGACAGAAAAAAGTATAGCTCAAATCAAACGGTTCCTTCGAATGTAATAAATGTTCACTAGCAATGCCTTCTCTCGAGAGTGTTTACTGTTACCAAACATCTTAAAATGAGGTGTTTGTTTTATATTTCTTATTTCGTGCTATATTTTAACACATTCAATTTGTATTGTCAGATAAAACAGACCCAGGACGAAGAGAAAAAACAGCTCACAGCTCTCAGAGACCTCATTAAATCGTCTTTACAACTGGACCAGAAAGAGGTAGGCACATCACCGGAGGATATATCCTCTGCCTTTAATCCAAAATGGTTTGATGAGAACTTTTTGTCTTTGATTTACTGATCACAGAGAGTAATTTATCTTAATAGTGCCAATTCCTTCCATAAATGTCATGTAGAATTGAAAAATGGATGTATATGCTGTACTCGATTTTAAAGATACGAGTCCGGATGTGAATTTGCTTTTCATGTCCAGTTTGTCATGACATTTGCCGTCTCTGTGAGACATGTGAGGTAGGTTTTTAGTGTTTGTGTGCAAGCGTACACGTTCATTCTCATGAGAGAGAGAGGAAACATGGACATGAGGGTCAGGCAGTGACAACACAAGCTCTTTTGTAGAGCCCAGTGTTTGATCTTTTATGTGTTTTGTTTGGAGTTGATGTCCATTTGAACCGGACGTCTCTGGTCTCGATTGAATAACAATGTTCTGCGTTGTATTATCCTCGAACGCGGCTGTGAATATTGTATAATGTTAGGTTCGCCCTTATTTTTATTCTATGCACACTGCAATAATAATAATCTGACATCTGCATTTCTGACTCCTCTCCTCCTTTTTCCCTTTCACTGCCTTCCAACTGAAGTCTAGGAGAGTAAGTTCATAAAAGTAACATCTAATGTTGCCAGACTGTTTTTTCCCCATTTGATTTTATTCTATGTATAATGTGTGTACAAAAGTCTGAAAGTGCTACTAAAAATGCTTTTCATTTTCCTTTAGTTTTGCATTTTTTCTAATTTAATAATGTAGAATTACACATTATTATCATATAACATTTACATTAGGTGCTAAAATAATTTTTTTCCTTCATTTTACATAATTTCTTTGTTCACTTGTTTCATTTGTTTTAATGAAAACTTGACCCAGACTTTTAATGTCGTTTCAGACTTTTGATCTCACTGTTTTTTTTCCTTCAAGAAAGAAACAAGTTTTTACTCGAACTATAATCATGTCATACAATTATGGTTGTTTTTATTTTGCTGATGTGCAGGATTCTCAGAGCAAGCAGAGCGGTTACAGTATGCACCAGCTGCAGGGCAATAAGGAGTTTGGCTGTGAGAAGAAGGGCTATCTGTTTAAGAAGAGTGATGGGTGAGCTTACAGTTTGATGTGAAATATAGTCTGATGTTGTTGTTTTTAAATAATCTGTGTAGTGCCACATAATTGTCTCTTAATTGTACCTAATGGAATTGGTCTACACTGTAATCAATTGATTCAACATTAGTACATTGCTTCTGAGCACTGCTTTCTCAGGCTTTAGGGTGTCAAGCCATTCAAATAAATACAGTATAAACATCAGGCACCAAGATGCTTTTCCATAGATGTAACATTGGCACTCTCCTTAAATAAGCTGTTTTTAAAGAAATAGAGGCACAAATGTTATGTTTAAATTACTACATAATTTGAATGTTAATTTATGTTAATTTGTTTGAAAGGATGTTATGTAACATACTACTATTCAAAAGATCGGGCTCAGTAAGATTTTTTTCCAGTCCGGTCCAGTACGAAATTAATAGTTTTATTCAGCAAGGACACACTAAATTGAATAAAGGTGACAGACAATGTTACAAAACACACTGTTTTCAACAGTTATACTAATAAGGTTTTCAACATTGATACAAATATGAGATGTGTCTTGAGAATCAGCATATTAGAATGATTTCTGAAGGATCATGTGACACTGAAGACTGGATGAGACAAAACTGAATTTGAATTCTTTTTAAAAAATATATATATTTTTTTTCCAATAATTAAAATATCTTAGAGATGCTAAGGAAGGATGTAATCTTTTTTTTTTTTTTTCAGGATCCGCAAAGTGTGGCAGAGGAGGAAGTGCTCAGTGAAAAATGGCATTCTCACCATCTCCCATGCCACAGTGAGTACTTGTCATACTGCAAGATATACTCATGTTTGGTGACTAGCTGGTATTTGCATTAAAAGGATACTTGTCTCATTATAGTACTATTTATCAATCGACAGAAGGTAATATTTTTAACTTTGCTTTTTTTAATTATAGCTGTAGCTTTCAAACTGTTGTATATAAACAGTGAAGCAACACAGCTGCCACAGTTTAATTATCTTAAGACTTTTCGTTTCCTCATTACAGCACTAAAAACTCTCACTCGCTGTGTAAAGGTGAACATGAGGGGGTAGTGCTGCCCAGTTACCATAGAAACATGCACCCGGTGCGATCTGACTCATGCACTAATGATATTAGCACGAATGAGACCCAGCATGCTCCGGGCCCCAGGTGGTCTATGAGTTTCCTCGTGTAATCTGCTGTAAGGACGCTGTTGCTCAGCAGATGCCGTGTGGAGTGAATGCATTTTGCTCTTCGATCTCTGTGGCAATGTGCTCATATTCCTGTCTGATAGCATTTTAATGTGAAGAACTTTTCTGCCATCACGTCTGTGTGTTTCATCAGCATAAAAGTGCTCCTGCAGTGCTGGTATTTCTGATTAGTCACCTTGGGTTTAACAAAATGAAGTTTTTATTTGTATTAATTATTCAGAAACAAAACAAGGACTCATCATAGTTGTTACATTAATATTGCACATGAATGTTTCCTGAATTTATTGAATGGTAATACAGTGGGTTAAACACATCTCATGTTTTTTTCTTAAGTCTGTAATTGTTGAAGAAACAACTGGTTGCAAATGGAGCATCCAATACAGGATGTACTGGATACTACATTTGCATCCAGATACTTGTTATTTCTTATAAACAGTGAGAAATATTTGACATGTATTTGAAGTATGATTTCTTCAATACTGCCTACTGATGTCAGGCAAGATCTGCGCTGGCAGTTCATTTCATCACGGCTGTTATTGTTACCAATATGGAGCTGTAGCCATCTGTTTTATCACATTACATCCAGCTAATGCTTTTTGTCTCAAGAGACTTTTTTGTAGATTTGTTATTTTTTATGGGTTTTTAATTAAAAAAGAATTTCCAGCAGAACCTTCTCTCTAGTATTTGAGTTAGATATACAAAAAACAAATTGCGAATATGAGTGTTTAGTCTGTATACTTGAATACTGTTACAACAGTATGTTTAGTAACATTTGCATCAATTAATAAGTTGAGCAAGAATTTTTTTTGCCCTTCCAATATTTTCACTGGCCCCATTACAAAGATATATATATATATATTATATACAGGGGTTAAATTGGGCTGAGCCCCGGCACATAGGCTTACCCTGGTAACTCATTAGAAGACTTTCCTCATACATTTTCAACATTATAGGCTAATAGTTTTAAACACTTTACTCATTCTTACTAATTCAAGCAATGATGTGAAGCAGGTGTTTTTATATGTAGGCTATCTCTGAAAGGAACCGAGTGTCTTCAAAAAGTTTCGATTGCATTTCGACTTTATCTGATAAAGTGTCCTTCATGAACGCAGCGCTGCTTTATTTGCAGCAGTTACCGGGGAAACCGTTATATATTTGACGTTCCAAAAGCGCCTTCTGGCAGAGAATCAAATTGGATTTTCAAACAGGCCTGTCTGCTGTTTCCCCCATCCAGTGGGATTTTTTTAAACTCATTGTAGCTAACTAACTAATGCTTCCAGATCACTCTTCCAGTTTTGACAAAGCCTCATGTTTGTTAGCCAGGTAAATGCCTTCACCCTGATGACATATTTGGCCTTATAGTGCAAGTGACAGGCCCATCGAGTCTCAAACTGGCCCAGGGGCCATCAGGCTATCTTCATTGCTGAGCCCTGGTGAAGCTCTGTTATGTCTGTCTATCTGCGGGTCATTTACTCACTGTAATTACACTGTGTCCAGTCCAACAGGCAACCGGTGAGACTGAATCTGCTGACTTGCCAGGTTAAACCCAGCGGAGAGGATAAGAAGTGCTTTGACCTCATTTCCCGTGAGTGGCTACTCATTTCCCCCGCCAAACTTCAGAGTACTTTCATCCATACCAAGTGCTAGCAAGGCCTCTGGAAGTCTAACTCCATTTCTCGGCCAGAGAGCACTAAGTGCAGTGTTCAGGGCAGTTAACATAATGCACTTCTTTCCCCTAATAATCTGTCTGCTTCTTTCCCTGTGCAGATAATCGAACATATCATTTCCAGGCAGAGGATGAACAGGAGTTTGTGATGTAAGTGTGAATGTTCTCGTGCTCACGAGTGAGAACAAGATGCGTGTCTATGAGTGCTTCTGCATGTTAATGAGATGTTTGGGTGTATTTCATCCTTGGCTGGGCTATAAATATGTTAAAAACAGTTCTGTTTTTTTTTAAAGAAATGCAGACGTTTATTTCAGGAAGAATGCATTAAATTTATCAATCAAAAATAATCAATAAACTTTCTATGTATCAGTTTCCACAAAAATATTAAGCAGCACAAGTGTTTTCAACTGTGATGATAATAAGAAATGTTTCTTAAGGAGCAAATAAGCATATTAGAATGATTTGTGAAGGATCATGTGACACTGAAAACTGCAATAAGTGGTGCATTATATTTTTGATCAGTTTAATTCATCCTTGCTGAATAAAAGTATGCATTTCTTTAAAAAAAATCTATATGTATTTTTCATCTTACATGACAATATTTGCTGTATATACTGTATGTACAGTATAATCTAAGAATAAAGTGAAAGCCAGTAAATTCTTTGTGAATATTTTGTGAATATTTAATATATATGCTCATCCTTTTTTTATTGTATATTTTGCTGTGAGTTATTTAGCTTGTGTATCTGTTGATATATAAAATCTGTATGACACATTTATATTGATATATAAATGAGTGTTTGTGTGTAAACGTTGTATGCAAACCTCTATTTGTTGTTTGGTGTTTCACATAATTTATCGCATGTGTGTGTCCATCTGTAGAGGTGTGCAAGCGATTAATGCATATATATGTGAATGTGTGATGTGCAGATGGATCTCAGTGCTGACTAACAGTAAGGAGGAGGCTCTGAACATGGCGTTCCGTGGGGAGCAGAGTGCTGGAGAGGACAGTTTGGAAGACCTGACCAAAGTCATCATCGAGGATGTGCTGCGCATGCCTGGAAACGAAGCCTGCTGCGACTGTGGTGCACCAGGTTAGCTGAGTTTGTGTGTGAAAGTTTTGTAGCAGTTGGATCTGACACAAAGTCCCCACTTTGTCAGTGCAGCAAGCAAGTTATCAAAATAGAGTTTTATAGCTTCATGCGCCACCTTGTGGCTGAGAAGTGAGTAGCAGGACAAACAGTCATCAACAAATACAATAAAAGTCCTAATTTTCCCCTGTTTCTTCTGCTCTAGAGCCAAAATGGTTATCCACTAACCTGGGCATCCTGACATGCATCGAGTGTTCAGGGATTCACAGGGAAATGGGAGTCCATATTTCACGCATCCAGTCCATGGAACTCGACAAACTCGGCACCTCTGAACTCTTGGTAATCTGAACATTAATCTTGTAATTTATATATATATATTAAAAAAAAAGGGGTCAGTAATTGTTGTTTGACTCTTTCAGCAATTATTTAGCAAGGATGTATTTCATTGATCAAAATTGGCAGTTAGAACTTTTATAATCTATATAAAAATGCAGTTCTTTCTATTTATCCAAGAATTATGAAAAAAATTTAATTATCACAGTTTTCCCACCCCTAAAATAAAGCAGCACAACTGTTTTAAACATTGATAATAATAAGAAATGTTTCTTGAGCACCAAATCAACATATTAGAATGATTTCTGACGGATCATGTGACACTGAAGACTGGAGTAATGATGCTGAAAATACAGCTTTACCATCACAGGAATAAATTACATATTAACCCTAAAAGGGGCAACGTATCCTGGGGGATGCAAACATTTGAGAGGCTGTGGGGAAAGGCAGGGAAAGTGTAGGTCTCATTTCTTGGATTCATGTTGAAAGGGTGTTTGTTGTGAATATTTAGATATATTGACTTTGTTCATACATTCTTTGTTTAGCTCACGGGCAGCATTTAAATCTGCATGGCCGCCTGTAGTGGGAAATCTACTCCTCCGATAAAAGTTGATCTAGTTCACATATTGGAGGGGACTTACCTGTTTAAAAAGCTGTTGTTCAGCATTAGCTTATTAGGTTTACTTTGAAATTTTATGAATTAAATGCTTACATTTTTTGTAATCTTTCTCTAAATGTTTGTGTCTCAGGGGATACGTCGCCCTTTTAGGGGTATAAATCAAGATATAAAAACATATATATAGACTATGGATGTGTGGGTCTAGTCGACTAGTCGACTAAACGGTACAGCTCCTACTAGTCGACACTGAAAACAATTGTCGACTACACGAGAGAAAAAAAAAAACATAATGATTTTATCATTCAAATTACCATAATTTTAACGTTACATTTAAAACATTTTAAAGAACAGTTAAAATAAAACTTTTGAAAAAGAATACATATCAAAATATTTAAATATATAACTATTTTTAAAAGCGTATCTGGGCGGAAACTATATTTTTACCTCACATGCGTTTTCTTCATGTCAGTTGCGGCGAGCTCAAAATGACCACGCGAAAGACCAGCAAGGTCTGGGATTATTTTGAATTAGATGGAAATGGAAACGTTTTTTGTAAACTGTGTAATGTCAAATTGGCTTACAATAACTTTACTGGAGCTATGCGTAATCATATTCAATACAGGCATGTATGCGTTAGCTTGGAGGCTAGCCAAAGCCAAATGTCAATCATGTCATACACTACAACCTGCCGCTGCGGTCCCCGATCCTATCCGCGCTGTCTATTCCTCTAAACGAAGACCCACTTCGGTGGTGGTGCGGGATTTCCAGGCTCTTTTCAAAACTGTCTGCTTGTTTGTAGTTATCTCTCTGCGTGCCTGTGACTTCAGTTCCTGCCGAGCGCGTTTTTTGCAGAATCGCCTCTAGTCCCGTCTTTCGCCAGACCACGTTAACATGTTAAATTCACTGAACAAATGCGCACGGTCTGAGTAAGTAAAACGAGCTTTGTTTTGTTTTTAGACAACATAGCCAACATGAAGTACATTTTTAAAAGCCATTTTAATGCTATTCCTTGATAAACTTTCCTATTGTTTTTTACTTTTGTTTTAATATGTGTTTTAATATGTTGGCTAACGTTATATGAAAATGAAGAATTCTGTCAGTCTATTGATTGATTTTCCATTTCTGCATTGCTCCAGCCGATCTGAATAAATAAGCTATGCACTGGTTTATGAAGAGTGTATGCTCTTCCTTTTTTTCTGTTTAACGACCGCCTAAAATTAATTGATGATAACGCGAGGCAAGCATACGGCATAATCGTGACCTATTTTGAGCAGAATTCATTGAGGGATTTAACAGTGTGATTCAAAGATTAAGTATTTCAACTGTATGCTGTTATATAGACACACGCACAGTTTTTTTTTTTTTTTTTTTTTTTTTGCCATTTTTGGGGGTTTTCTAGCTTTTAGACTAGTCGACTAGTCAAATACAAAACTTCCGTTTAAACGACAGTCAAATTAGTCGTAGCGCACATCCCTAATATAGACTCAGTGATTTTGTGGCTTGTGTTTTAGAAAAACAAATCTAGTTGTAATCTTGACAAAACACATATCATTGGAAAGGTCTGACAGTCGAAGTTCCGTATTTGGTGACTGTTTTGTAATAGAATTGATATTGCGACAGAAAATTATTGATTTGTGATAGAAAACTGCATAAAAAAATTAAATACAGTTTGGGTGTAACCCAGTGGTTATTTTTGGTATAGTGCCCAAACAAAATCTCACAGGAAACATTTTTGTGATATCAACTTCAAATTTGGAACATAACTTAGTTAGACATATGGCTTTGATTTTATAGCAATTTAAAGTGCAACATATTTTATAAAGTATTTATTTTATATAAAATAAAAAAATATATATAGTATACTACATTATCTTTACTGCAAACTTAAACTTTTTTATACTTTCTTTTTTTTAAATGCTAATATGTCTTCTTTAAAAAGAGACCAACCTTAGGTCTGTAATCCAAAGCGTTCAGGAATTACAACCATGTTGTAACAAGCATTGATAAAGTGTTCTGTTTTCAGAGAATTTATACCCCCAAAGGGGCGACGTATCCTGGGGCATACAATCATTAAAATAAAAAATAAGAGTCAAGTTTTGGAAAAAAAAACAAAAAAAACGTGAAATTGTATTATTTGAGTCCCAATAAGATGGAAAATAGCAATAAAATGTCTCTTTATGGTTCTGCACATTTTAGGGTTAAAATATATTAAAATAGAAAAAGGTTATTTTAAATTGTAATAATATTTTACAATATTACTATTTTGTACAGTAGTTTAAATCAAATAAATGCAGCTTTAGTAAGCATGAAACAAATAAAAAAAACATTTGAAAAATCTTACTGACCTCAAACTTGTGATTTTCATTTGTATGTTTATTAATTACAAATTATCAAGCTTTCTATATCAGCTTTTAGCTGAATGTATTTCTACTTAGAAATGCACAAATTATAGTTATGCTATGAACTGTTAATATCAAGTGTAGCGTTAGTTCCGGCAGGTCACGTTAGTCAAGCTCGCATCAGCTGATCCACGTCTACCTATAGGGATGTGACACCTATCACAGCACCCATATATAAGATCCTTCAGTATTATCACCAGCTTTCGCCTTGCTCAATAGCTAATTACCCTCCTCCATCCCCAACTCCTCCTCTCGTCAGTCAGGATTCAGCCTTCTGATTCTCCTTTGAATCAGACTAATTTCTAAAATGTTATTTAAATATGTTATTAAATTATTGAACTTTTATGATATCTGCAAAACATTTATGTTGGTTCTGTTCTGTTTACCCTGGGGTTATTGCTGCTCTCCCTGCTCTTATCCATGCTAGGCTGCATGGATGCGCAGGGAGTTCTTGCCCAGAACAGAACCATACCGCCAATCCAAAACTGTATGCTAATTGTCAGTCATCTTTGACGACAGTGGTCCTGACAGAAATGCGTGTTACTCATAGCCAATTGCAATCTCTCCACAGCTGGCTAAGAATGTGGGTAACAGCAGTTTCAATGAAATATTAGAAGGGAATCTGCCGAGTCCTTCACCAAAGCCAGCACCGTCAAGTGACATGTAAGTACCAGCCTACCTAGCATACATTAACAAATGTAGACAGAACTACAGATGCACTACTTTATGTAAAGCAGTATATGCTTTGAAATGAGGTTTTAAATCTTGTAGGACCGAGAGGAAGGAGTACATAAACGCGAAGTATGTGGAGCACAGGTTTGCTCGGAGGACAGCCACTACAGCCACAGCTAGACAGGGCGACTTGTACGAGGCCGTGAGAACTCGAGACCTTATGGCTCTTATTCAGCTCTATGCAGATGGAGTGGAGTTAATGGATCCATTTCCAGAAGCAGGACGGGTATTGATCTCTGACTAATAGTTTGTCATGGGACCTACTGATTTATATGATGCTTATTTAGAAAAATATTGTCATTTATTCCCCAGAGTGTACATGAACTGACTTTAGGACAATATGACTAGTGTGGCTTTTTGCAAATGTGAGGTTGAAGCAATGGTTGCCCAATGGTTTATCAGTATTCAGGTTTTTTTTTTTTTTTTTGTAAGATGCTTCCTGTTCATTTTAGAGGATCTGAAATCTGCTTATTCACACAGTCAATTGCAAGAATAAGCTATATAGCATATTTAATTAAATTCAAATAATTTTCAGTAATGTTGTTCTGATTCTGACTGAATTACTGTCAACAGGACCCGGGAGAGACAGCGCTGCACTTTGCTGTGCGGACATCAGACCAGACCTCCCTGCACCTGGTGGACTTTCTCGTCCAAAACAGGTATCGGACAGAATATTCTGTTGTGCACGTTAGACCACTGACACTCATTAGGAGAGAATTAAGATGCAAGATGGTAAACATGGATCTGTGTGTGTACAGTGGAACTCCAGACAGACAGACGGATAGTGGAAACACTGCTCTCCATTACTGCTGCACATATGAGAAGGCAGAGTGTCTCAAACTGCTGCTCAGGGGAAAACCATCTATTGACCTAGGTAAGTGGGTTATCTTTAGCATCTCCTAAGTATAATATTTATTATTTTAAATTTGTGTGATGATTGATTGTTGAAGATTATTTCAACTTAAAATTGTGAATTGAAGATGTTTCTGAAAATGTTGTAATGTAAAGAGAGACTATTTTAATGAAATCATTCCTGTCTGCAGTTATTTGACCCCAAACAAAATAAATAAAGGCAGAGCTAAGTATAATATTTATTATTTTGAATTTGTGTGATGATTGATTGTTGAAGATTATTTCAACTTAAAATTGTGAATTGTAATTGATAATGTGTAGAACAGTAGTCTGAAAATGTTGCAATGTAATTGTAGTATTGTTAAATATTGCAATTTAACATGGCAAATATGAATTGAATATATCCTTTCTGAAGTATAATTTTTTTCTATCAAAAAAAAAAAAAAACTTACTGACCCCAAACATATATATAATGAGTCATAAAATGATTTGCCAAGTCTCGTTTATTGATATTGCATTATACATTTAATTATTTTTGCAGCATTTACGTTGCGTCTCGTCTCGTTTTAAAGGTTCGTTGAACATCATTTTCGTTGTAATGGGACCTCTGGGACCCGCATGCCTGTCTGAACGCTTGGAGGCTCATCCTCCGACATGTTTCATTCCTCAAATTCTTTGCACAGAGTAATTAACAGTTGTCATCACACCTAACCTGGAGGCTTTGATTTTTGCTTCTTGTGCAATTTAAATATATGTACATTTTCCCAAACATAATATATAACTGCTAAATATCTTTTAAAAAAAGTTATTGTTTATTCTTAATTTAATTACAATAGTTATAGCAAGGTTCTTCTTATGTGATTTATGTGTTTCATTTCAGTGAATCAAAATGGGGAGACGTCTTTTGACATTGCCAGACGACTGAAAAATGCACAGTGTGAAGAGCTAGTGAGTGTGATCATTTTGTACACAGTGCTTATCTTTCTGTGTTGCCGACACTGTTAATTACAGAAGAATTTTGCCATACAGCCACCTGCAATTTCTCTATACAGCCATGTAATTACTCAAAACATGGCCTTTTCTGGCATTAATGTCAGAGAGGAGAAGTGTATTATGTTAATGGTTTGTGATTGGATGTGCAGCTGATGGAGGCAGCAGCCGGGAGGTTTAATCCTCACGTGCATGTGGAGTATGAGTGGAACCTGCGGCTGGAGGAGATCGACGAGAGTGACGATGACCTAGATGACAAGGTTTGTGTGGCTACCTTTTGTTTTGTCCCATATCTCCCTATACTAGAGCTCCACTTTGCTCTGTCAGTTAAGAGCTCCCTCTTTATGCACCTTGTATAGTAAGTGTGAGCACTATAAGTAATTTTCTGTATTAAGAGAAAAATAAGACAAAAAAATATTACCGGAGTTATCCAGAGTTTACATTGAAAACAATTTGAGAGGTATATTGCTGCTGTTAGGGTAATGAACAAATAAATAGTATGGTATATGGTAACACCTTAATTTGCAATGTGAAGCAACCTATTTTCTGTGAATGTGCTAAATTTCCAATTCATTAGGAGCTATAGGTAAATAATCACAAGAATAACAAAGTGCAGTAAACTGTAATGTATTTATACATACATATAAATATACACAGTACACACATATATTATGTAAACACATACTTTTATTTTGGAAGCAATTAATCGTGATCAATCAGTTTAACAGCCCTACTCTCTGCCCACTCAGACACAGAAAATGATTTTATATGGGGGGATGTTTCTCAAAGCGATTTAAATTTATCATAAAATCAAAATCACATTTGATTGCATCATAAAAGTGGATCCTCATCTGCAGAGATCCAGGACTTGAGAAATGAGAACTGAAAACACCAATGAGAATCAAAATTTTGCTACATTTAGAGGCCACATCAACACTGCATATCCTGTGGCTCAGTGGTAGAGTCTGCATATCCTGTGGTTCCTGTTGCTCAGTGGTAGAGCATTGCGTTAGCAGCGCAAAAGGTTGTGGGTTCGATTCCCAGGGAACACACATAGTGATAAAACATGTATAGCCTGAATGCACTGTAAGTCGCTTTGGATAAAAGCGTCTGCTAAATGCATAAATGTAAATGTATATCTACAGCACCACCCAGTGCATTCAGTTGTAAAAGCAAGGTTTTACTAATCTCAAATAAATATTTTTTCCATCCCCAGCCCAGTCCAGTGAAGAAAGAGCGTTCTCCCCGACCTCAGAGCTTCTGTCATTCCTCAAGCGTGTCCCCTCAGGAGAAGCTGCCTTTGCCAGGGTATTTAGGACACAGGGACAAACAGCGACTCTCCTACGGAGCCTTTGCCAATCCCGTCTACAGCACCTCCACCGATACACCTGCATCTCCAGTATCAGAGGGGCCCACAATAGCCAGCAAGACCACTTCAAAAGGTAAACACACCTTTAAAATCAATGTGCATGACACAGCAGATAAAAAAGAGAGTAGGCCAGGTGCCTGGAAAGGTAATGCATGTTGGTAGATTGACTTGTTTGCATGTACCTGATGTCTTTGCATTAACTCTAATTGCGGGGGAGGTGTAATGTGCGATCAATGGAGGCTAATCATGAGTGATTGTGAAACATCCTCTCACACCACAACCACTGTTTGCTTGCAGACTGAACTGGAATGTGCAACCTTTGGCTTTTGTTTCAACTAATCGGATATCAGCCCGCCGCCTGCATTCTGGGATCATATTAAAGGAATAATTCACCAAAAAATGAAAATTAGCTGAAAATGCTCACCCTCAGGCTATCCCAGATGTAGATGAGTTTGTTTCTTCATTGGAACAGATTTGGAGAAATGTAGCATTATATTACTTGCTCACCAATGGATCATCTGCAGTGAATGGGTGCCGTCAGAATGTGAGTTCACACAGCTGAAAAAAAAACATCACAATCATCCACAAGTATTGGCATCTTGTAAAATGAAAAGGTGTGTGTTTGTAATAAATCCATCATTAAAATGTTTTTAACTTCAAACTCAGTGTGGATTATTGTAATGTTTTTATCAGCTGTTTGGACTCTCATTCTGACGGCACCCATTTACTGCATAGGATCCACTGGTGAGCAAGTGATATAATGCTTAATTGCTCCAGATCTGTTTTAATGAAGAAACAAATCAAATGAGTAAATTTTCCGTATATTTAATTTTGGGTGCACTATTACTCTAAATGTCGTTTTCTTGATTTTTTTTGATTGTGTTTATGGAAATCCCTTTAAGCTCCTCGTATGGTGATGGGAGTGCTGTCTTTGCCCTTGTGTTCCGATGCGCTCAGGCCTCATTTGTTTCTCGACCAATCACGTCATCTCGTCACTCTTTCAGCTCCGTCCACTGGACCGCCCACCTCCCTGCCATTGGGATCACAATCGAGTGCAGGAGGCAGCTCCACTCTGTCTAAGAAGAGAGCGCCTCCTCCACCTCCCGGACACAAGCGCGCCCTCTCAGACCCCCCCAGCCCCGTACTTCAGGGCCCGCAGAGCAAAGGTGCGTCCAGGTGGCAACACCTCCGTTTTGTGACTGCAGAAACAACATTCCGTCGCCACCTCTGCTGACAGAAAAGAGCAAAATACTTGCAGTTTTGTTGTTTTGGTGCTGATAGTGGTGGTGGTGTTGGTGTGAAGTGGGTGGGTATGTATTCTGAGACTGATCTTCATATGCCCATTGCAATGAAGTGATACTCTTGAGTAATTGATTTAGGGCTCCTGTTCTTGAGTATGTGTTAATGATCAAAGACTGAGAGCTTTCTGAGTGAAACCGTGACATATCAAACACCCAAGGATGTTAATACAATTGTTGCTTGACTTTATATTTTCTTCAGTATTTTCTCTTTCCTCACCCCACAATGAGAGTTAAAGTGGTTAATCTCCATTTGATATTCATATTAATCAGCTTATGGCTGCTTTTTTTTCATTTTGTGATTCTGAGCTTTGCGATTTAATAACAACAATTAATTTTGTTCATGTTGTGTTGCATTTTTGCGATTAAATTAGCCTACTAATTTGTTTAAAGGTAAAGTGTGTAATTTCTGTGCTATTAGCTCCACCATCTTGAATTTAGAATAACTAAAATTAAAATGTGTTATTAATTACAATTAGATTGAAAATCAATTTAAGAAATAATGTCAAAATTGTAACATTGTTTTATCATTTGAATTTTTGAATATAGTTGAGAATGTCAAGACTTCTGAGGTAGAACAGGCTACAATCACCATTTTATTTTTTAAAAGGCATTGGATGTGTTTAGAAACTTATCATGCTTGGTTCATTTAATGTGCCCAAATTCATTTTGCTATGTTCATTTTGTGGTAAATAATAGTGTATTTAACAAAAATAAACCAATAATACATTAATGCTTTTTTAAAAAGTCTTGGGACATGAAAATCTACTGTATGTGTGAAAAGTGCCAATTTTCAAACAGGTTTTCCCAAACACTCTCCTAATCTTCCATTGGTCGGATAAACAGATCCCAAACTCATGCCATTGGTTGAGCAAATTTTGTTCTGTTGCACTGGTTGTGATGCCTTAACAAACTGACGCAGCTTTTATATTTTTTCAGAGAAAATCAACCTGCAGTTGGCTTTCTTATAGTTGTCTTGGCATATTAAGCTGGGATTGGAGAAAATATTTTAATATCATAAAATAAGCATCATCTTTAGGATGCCATGTTGGTAACATCAATGAAAGTCACATGCACATAAAAACAAGAGTGTAAAACATGGCTAAAGCTCTTAATGTAATACAGGAACTTCAAACACGCTTTAAACCTCTTCCCTCTTTTTATTTTGAACCTCATAGGAAGTGAGTTCACACCTCCTTCTGCAAATTGGACATCCCCAGCCAATAAGTTTGAGGGAATTCAGCAGCAGCAAAGGTGCTGCACCACACTCACATTCAGACAAACCTGCTGTTTCATGTTTTCTGACTGTTTTCATTATTTACCACCAATTATCTTCTATAAACCTATTACAGTTTGTGATTTTTAAAATGTAATAGTCCTATTTTGCACAATTAGCATATGGGCATTTTACTGCATGTCAAATCGATCTTAAAGGTAAAAAAAATAGACCATAAATATTTAGCCTTTATAATTTTCATGTTACCTTTGAAAATCCATCATGAAGGTTTTTCTAGTCTGTTATAGAGATATTAATGACATGCCCTTCTTGATTTCAGCACTACTTCTTTGAACACAAAAGCAACATTTGGCCCACGAGTTCTTCCCAAACTACCTCAAAAAGGTACATTTCACATGACATTAACTACTAACTAGTTATTTATTTATATTTCTAATTTTTTACTTTATATTGACCTACACATCTTTCAGTGGCACTACGAAAGATCGACACAATCCACCTCCCCTCAGTAGACAAGTCCGGTCCTGATGTGCTGCAGAAACCCCCACAGGCCCAGGACACACCTCCCACCAGAGCTTCAGATACAATAACTAGACCCACTGAGCCGCCACCTAAAATCCCACAACCTGCAGAACGCTCCCAGCCTGTGGAGGTGCCACAGAAACCGCATATCTCAGATCTTCCCCCCAAGCCACAGCTATCTGATCTTCCCCCAAAACCACAATTGTCGGATTTACCTCCCAAACCTCAGCTTTCTGACCTGCCCCCGAAACCTCAGCTTAAGGATCTTCCCCCTAAGCCGCAGCTCTCTGACCTCCCATCCAAGCCTACAATGTCTTCAGCAGCTGAGACCACACAGAGGCAAACAACGCAGGAGGAAACAAGTCCAAAGCCCCAGCTGACAGAGATGCAGTCATCCAGTCAGCAGGAGGAGCTCTCTCCAAGACAGGCCAGTGAGGACACTAATGGTGCACCTGCAGGAGCTGTGGAGATGCCAGTCCCAATGCCACGGAAAATAAACACAGTGGTGAGTGAAAGACCTTTTAAAAGGTTTAATATATGTACTGTGGACCCAAAAGGTTTTAGTTTAACAACCAGTGCACACATTCTTTTTTTGTCCTCACTTAACGCGATAGTTCACCCAAAAATGAAAATTCTATCATTAATTACTTTGTCATTGTCATTCCAAACCCATAAGATCTTTGTTCATCTAAGGAACACAAATTAAGGTATTTTTGATGAAATCCAAGAGCTTTCTGACCCTGCAATGACAGCAATTCAACTGAAACGTTCAAGGCCCAGAAAGGTAGAAATGACATTGTTAAAATAGTCCATGTGACATCAATGGTTCAACCGTAATTTTATGAAGTAAACCATCCCTTTAACAACCTATATCTACGAGAATACTTAAAAAGTGAAATTTTAAAAATTTACGGAAAAAGGTGTGTGCTTAGTTAAAAAAATAAATGTATTTTTTAAAAAAAAAATAAATTTTTTTTTGAAAGAAAAATAATAAGCACAGACGTTAATTTGTTTATCGACAGTCTTTTATAAAACATAAGATTTTTTAAATAATTTCTTCTCTTCCGTGTCAGTCTTTGACGACACAATTCTAACATTTTTGGCTCTATACACCACCCTATGGATTTCATGAGAGCTTTAACTGCAGACCTTTAATTTGAGGGTATTTTTGAACGGGTGAACCATTTTTGAGTAAACCATCCCTTTAACAACCTATATCTATTTTTTTTATCGTTGTAGTTCCTGCTTGTTCTTGGGGCAAGTTTTGTCTTCACAAGTGAAATATGCTCAAAAAAACTTGGCCATTAGTCCACTTCTTTCCCTTCACTCTTTGGTTGCTTTTAATATTGAGCTTAAGCGCCGTCCAAAGTGAAATTTGAGCAGAAAAATTAATATCCTGCTGCTTTTGTCGGTCACATCATCAATAAAAAAGGCATTGGCAGTTTACCACCACCAGCTTCATATTGTCTTAGGATTAGTTAAAAAATCTTGGTCTCATAAATTTATGAAGGCAAGGGACTTTTTAAATACATTTTTTAGTTTATATTTCTTGACAAAAGCACTGTTAGTGTTTCGGGCAATATTATCTGCTCATATTCAGATCAGTATTTTTTGACCCAAAGCATTGAAAGCAACCAAAATTGAAGGGAAATAATTTTATGCAATAAGCACAGACACGCATTTCACTTTGAAGACAAAATGAAGGGAAAATTGAAGACGGTTGCAGTAAGGCCTGGCAAAACAGGGATGACAGTAGAGACTTTTATAAATTTACATAAGATTTTTTAAATATATGCCCTTCTTTTAAGCTTTCTATTTATCAAAGAAACCTGTATATATATCTATATATATATATATATACAATCAGGGTTTCCACAAAAATATTAAGCAGCACAACTGTTTTTAACATTGTTATTAAAAATAAATGTTTCTTAATCGCCAAATTAGCATATTAGAATAATTTCTGAAGGATCATGTGACACTGAACCATGTAGTAATGGTTATAAAATATATAATATAAAATAAATATGAAATAAATTTTAGAATATATCAAAATAGAAAGCAGTTATTTTAAATAATAATATTTCACATTGTCCTGTTTTTACTGTATTTTTCATTTAATGAATGCATCTTTGGTGATCATAAGAGACTTATTTCAGAAACAGAAAAGAATAAAAATCTATCCGACCCCAACATTTTGAACAGTAATGCATACTGGAAAAGATCAACTGGTGTAACACTAATAACTAGAGATCATCTCTGTGCAGGGCAAGAACAAATTAAGGCGTGTGAAAACCATCTACGATTGCCAAGCAGATAATGAAGATGAGTTGACTTTTGTGGAAGGGGAGGTTATAATTGTTACAGGAGAGGAAGACCAGGAGTGGTGGGTAAGTAAATCTGTGCCGTGTGGTTGCTACTGGTATTGTAAATGCCATTTTAGGACAGATTGTCACATTCATCAACCTGCCTTTTTACAGATGGGGCACATAGAGGGACAGCCTGAACGGAAAGGGGTCTTCCCAATGTCCTTCGTGCACATTCTGTCAGACTGACAGCGTATAAGCGGCAACCGAGAGGCTCTCTAACTAGCACAAGCTCCGCTCTCTCTGGCCTCACACTGGACTGTGGGCATTGCCTCTGTACATAGCTGCTGAATCCCAAACGGTCTCCAAACCAACGAAACATGAAGTATCAAACCCATGCTCCCTTAATCCTCAAGGGTGAAATGTGTAAACTATGTGTTGTTCATAAACTGTGTTATCCTGCCTACCAGTATTATCGTAGCCATGGCAGCCCAGCATGCCAAACTGGGTTTACAGTAGCTATACTTGGAAATCTAGCACTTAACATGTATGCTGTAACTTTGTGTGTGTACACATATAGAATTATATGTATGTCCATTTTAATTGTGTCTTTGTACATACATATGCACAGATGTAAGTGTATATTTATGTACGTATGTATAATGTACAAGTGTGCAAATGTATGTTAACCCTGCTTGCTTATGGAGCCTGAGTGACTCTAGACATTTTAGTGTACTGTTTTAAAAGAAAAAAAGTTCATCTCTTGAATTTTTAGAAGGCGTAAATGATGAGCAAGAATATTTAAATACTATAACTGTTGAAATTCCCAGCATAGTGGGATTCTGGTCAGGGATCAAAACCAAAATGTAAAGGTTTGAACATCTCATCTGCTCTACATAAACAATCAAAATATGCATTCATTCGGTTTGCATCACCCACAAAAAATAATCATCTTTATCCTGAATGCCTCAGTGAGTAGAAGACTAATTTACAGCCCTAGAAAATTGCTGGTGTAATGCTACCACTTTCTACCAGTCCAAGGACGTTACCACATATAACCGGTAATAATTTAAGAATGAACCACTGAAGAGCTCATATCGGTCAAACATTTCAGTGTCTATTGTGGTGACGGCCTTGGTTGCATCTGTGGGACCGCTTTATTCCTTCCCCATTGTCGTTTAATGCCAAATCTGACAAAACCGATGCCTCAGCTCTGGGAAAGTGTCCTTGTCGATATTCTTTTATTAGATCATACAACAGCATACCTTATGCATTTGGTCTCTGGTTATCAGTCATGAATCATGCATAATTTATAAAGCTTCACTCGTACATGGATCTGACTGGTCAAACGTTGTTGGCTTTGTATAAAAATGGATATATGTTGAGCAGAACACAATCTGTTAATGGTTGCTTAGGAGAGGAGTTTTGTTGTTTGCTTACAGTGACTGTGGAATGTGATTTCTTTCGGTTTGTTTTGTTCATTTACGTTGAAATGAGCTGCAAGGGGACCCGGCCGTGAGTGACTGACTCGGTATGATTCAGAATGAACTAACGCTGCCTCTATTCTCGTTACCCTATCAGGGAGACCAGCATTCACTCTTGGTTTTTAACTATTATTGTATTAACAAAAGAAGATGTATTAACGAATGCCACCTGTACTATATTTGATGATGATAGTATTTGACATTTATAGGGCTAAAGTGTTTCAGCATGGAGAGGGATGGAACCTTCAAGTGTAGTTTATTATGGGTTTTGTTTCTCTGTTTTAGGTCATGTTACGATTAAATAATATTAGCTAAGGAATAAATAACAGGAATTCAGCACAAAGAACATCTCTGCTCCATGAACAAGACAAAACAACTTACACGATTGTGGTATGAAGTTGTGGACGCACCATTTCTGGACTGTTTTGTTTAGACCCCATTGATGAGCCCACTGTTGGACCACGTCTATCTGTTTAGATGTACAATCCAGCATCATGGATTCTTGTGTTGCTAATATTGTAGCATAATAAAGTCTGGAAACAGTCGAAAGGACAACTTCACATTTAAGTGAATAAACTGGATTCAGTCCTAATGTTAAATTTAGGATGAATTTTGCCACTCTCTTACCTTTTTTCTGTGTTTGCTGCACTGTAAGTTCAGTCAGAAAGCTATCATCAAGTCTTCGAATCTTAAAATAAAGACTTTACGTTGAAACCATGTAGTCTCTGTTATTTATTTATTTATTCTTCAGGCTGGGTTATTTGACATACATTGTCAGGCAAAAAAAAAAAAAAGACTTATTTTCTGAATTCTGGCTCATGGTATTCATTAACATCAATACTAATTGAAAAGGTCACTGACTTCTTAACTTATTTTTTCATGAATCTTCATGAATTTCACCTACACATTAAACATTTTTTTCCCCTCAGAATGTTTTAAACATATGCATCACTGATGTCCTTTATAAAAAAAAAACATTTTTGATATTAATGACTTATTTTCATGCTGAAATTCAGCCTCTATTAAGCGTTTTATTATTTTTTTGTATTCTTTTAATGGAATTATTAATATATATTAGTTATTTAAATGTTAATATAAAAATATTTATCTTTTATATTGATTTCTTCGAATTTTTAAAATCTTTTTTTTAAGTCACCATGTCAAAAAGTCACGTTAGTCACCATGCTTTGAAATTGAGAATGACCCATAAAGCACAACTTTACCTGTTGCATCAGCCCCACTACCGTGCAAAAGAACTAGAGTATTTCCATATTTTCATTACACAAACGTTGCTTCATTGATAAAGAGAGCGTTCTATCGTATTGTTTGCGATTTTCAGCGTACAATTAGCATATCTGAGCTCAAAACATAAGTGAAAGCAAAGTCATCCAAAACAGATAGAGAACGCTACATGCATAGTAAAACTAGTCAGCTTCCTCTCTCGAAATCAATTCCTTTTATAGATGTAGGCAGAGCTTGTTTAACGCTCCCACAGTCGAGTGGAGCTCAACCTGCGCGTCAAACGCAACACTTCTGATTGGCCAATCCGGAAAATGTAGACACACTTCACAATGATCCGCTGAGCAGGGTGTTCTTCAGCGTTTCCCTATATTTACTTTTCACTCAATTAACTGGAAATTAAGGTAAGAATCTTGGATTAAGATGCAATACTATTCAAATATGCAACCTGACACCTCGCGCGAGAGAATGTTTGTTTTCTTCAGCACGCAGGTGAGAAGAGAGTCTATAAAGACGACCTGAGTGTAAAATGACTGAAACTAAGCTAAAATGAAGCTTAATAATAATTTAAATTCAAGTTTAAGGATTTTAAATAGATAATAATTCACTTTTACTTCACAACGTTTGTATGAAAACAAGGCGTTTGATCACATTTCTCTTGACTTTGAGGTTTGTATTCATTGTAAAGGACGGTGATTACAGATACATGACTTTGGCGTTATATGTTTGTTTATGTATACACTTGTCTTATTGGTAACGTTAGCCTATTTGTCTGCTGCTGAGCAGAAAAAGTGAATTTTATTATAAAAACCGAGACTATTCTCATGAACAAAAGCAATGGTGCGAGTTTTCAGACTTCCTCTGTGTTCAAATAGATCATGCCACTTCCTGATTTTGTTTATTCAAAGCACTGCAAGTTCCTACATCTTCACTGTCATACAGCCACAGGTTCAAATCTAGATTATTCGATGTAAATAACCATTTAACTTGACATGGCTTATGGCTGTTTATTTAAATAAATGTTAATAATTTTAACATTTAAAATGACACAATTGCGCGGTTCATTTGAAGTAACCACAGGGTTACCACTCTTAGGCCAATGAATTTTCATAACTTTACATGACTTCTCTAGATATTCATGATTATTGAATAAGGATTTTGATTCAGGCTGATTCACTAATGAATCTTGCACCACTTTGTGAACTGTTTTTAACGATTCTTTGAAGTTTTACTCCTCACAAGCTCTATGAAATAATTTAGCAGATAGGCCAATAATCATTTTAAACCCTCTTCTTTTTTTATGAACGCATGGTAACTTGTGTATTTAATGTGTTGTTTGCATAAAATACGAATGTGTGTTCTCTCTCAAGTGAGGAACGCATAGTATTTTAAGTTTAATGGAAAAAAAATAGTGGACATTCTCTTTATTTTAGATCAGAGCATAACTATAAAATATATATTTTATAGAAATGTATATGACTTAAGAATTTCATGATGTTTGCATGACTTAATCAGTTAATTCTCATTTTCCAGGCCTAGAAAAAAAACTAATTTTAAATTCCCTTATATTTCCATGTTTGCATGATCATGGTAACCATAGAAATCCACAGCCTATGTGTAACTACATTCTGCATGCAAGCAAATACCTTGTTTGTTTGTTTGTTGTTCATATATGCATTCATTAGTTCATCTACCATGCCATTGTCCTCCTCCGCGGAACTGCAGAACTGTCAGTGATGTGCAAGGCCACAGGTTTTAATTAAAGCATGAACTATAAATATTGTCACAGCATCCTTCATTATGAGCAGTAAAACACCAAGACGTGTGCAGATGTTGACTCTGCAGACTAGGTTATTACTAGCTTAGGCTATTTTAGCGTAATTTATAAGACTTTATTATAAACTACACTACATATCAGCATGAGGTTTTACATGTATTAAGTGTATTTATGTATGCATTTAAACTTATATTATGTGTTATGTAAAAGGAGAATGGATCACAAAATAATTGTAGTGTTTATTGTAATTATGGTCATTATTACGCAAAAGCTAATATTGATGGACGCAAAAACATGCATAGCAGCTTTAGTTGTTTTTTTTCCAGACAGTAGTTTGTAAAGAGCAATATTGCAGCAAAAACACCTGCACAGCTCTAATCACTGTAAGATGCAGATCAATAGCATCTGCTCTGTGCTGTGAGATGTCAGGTTGTGATTGTGTTTCTGGATTTAGCGGAGCATTCCTGTACTGCAGGGTTTGTCAGGTGGCACTTTACATGCCCTTAAGGCATGTGTGACTAACTGAAGCAGTACACCCTTCACATATCTAGCAAGGTTTTTAACTACATTTTGATGCAGAGGTCTATATTGTTATTTTTCAATCTATATTTTATTTTTGAGTGCATGTAGGATCTGTATAAAGACAAGATGTTAAACAAAAAAAGCAAGTAGACTTTATTATGGTATTATTATTGAGTGTGTGCATTTTGACATTGGTGACTGAATAAATATTTAAAAACAGTGAGCTTACTGTATCTTGTTTTCAGTTTGAGAAGTATTGTTGTGAAGGAGGTAACCCTTTTTAGTGTTGGTTCAACTTCCTGATTATGCTTTGTGGTAGGACAGGCTCGCTTTATCAGTCTTCACAGTCAAACAAATCAACAAAAAGTTGACACCTTTTTGTGGTCAGATGCTCTTTAAAAACTCTTGAGCACTGTTCTTTACTGTTAGCTCGAGGACTGCCCCAGATACATTCATATGGGCAGCTTACTTGCATTTCTGCTCTAAGATACAAAGTAAATATCATCCGTTCCCTCACGTGGTGCAAAAAAGGTATTTAGACACTGTCTAAGAACACACAACATGGGTGTTTTTTAGCAGTACCTGTGCAAAAAAACAGAGGAGAGAACAGAAACACCTGTGCTGTCATGCCAGGGGAAGCATGTTTGTACAGGCCCGATAGCTGCGGCTCACATTAGGTTTCTCGTGTTCCTGCCTGAGGCATTTTTCCATGCTGCTTGGTTTTTTCTTTGGAAGAGGTATAGAGAAGTGAATCCAGCATTTCAGTAGCATGCATTGCAGAAGTTATGTTAGTGAGTGCAGGAAAGCATTTGTGAGAGAGGAAACAAGCTCATGATGGCGTGTTTTATAGAAAGTTTCTATTTTTTAAAAAAATTGGTTTTTGCACAGTGTTTTTTGTTGGATTCAAAATGTTGCTTTTTGTTCTGTTAAACTAAACTGATACTGATTCAGTTTCGCATTTCACTTTAAAATTTATAAAAGTTACTGTATATATATGTTTTTATAATTCATTTTATACAGGCATTTTGGTTAAAAAAAATTATTAAGGTAGCCAGTCTTGCAAGTGAGATTGATGTAATGCAATCACCTTCATGCAGCAAGCTTGCCTTCCTCTTAGTTCAGGAGGAAAGTACTGGGCCCATAAACAGCATAACTGAATAGCAAGAATTATTTATCTATCTTATTTATCGAGCATCTGGCTGGTCTGTGGATAGAGGATGCATATATGTATCGAACATTATTCCCCTATGTACATGAACCTTCTGACAAGGAGTTGACAAGGGATTGCCTGTCCCTGTGAGGTTTAATGATAAATGTAATCTATAAATCTATATGAACTATGACCTGAAACTGAGAGCTCAAAGTATAAGTGCAAAAATTAACACATGAAATTCACATGAATTCTCAACTGTTAGCCAGTTGGCACTTGGCGATGCCTTAACCAGAGGTGTCAACCATTATTTCTGCATCTGATTCTCACCCCTAAAAAGGGGGTAAGGCACTAAAAGATGTTTCAATCATTTATTTATTTATTTTATTCATTTATTTATTTATTGTGATGGGCTTGGTTATAGCCATGGCTTTTTTATTTGTATGAAATGTATTTAACAAAAATAACATTGACATGGTCCATATGTCCATATAAGGTCAAAAAAGGTGCAAATGTCGGTACCAATAGCCTCGTGGTTAGTGCGTCGACATACAGCGCAACTGCGCTGAAGGCGAGTTCAATTCCCGTATCAAGGTCCTTTGCTGATCCCGCTCTCCTCTCTCCTCCCAGTGCTTTCCTCTCATCTCTCTACTGTCCTGTCTCAATAAAAGGCATAAAAAGCCCATAAAAATAGCTTTAAAAAAAACGTGCAAAAAAAAAAGGTCCTTTCTTGTTTCTGACCAAGAAAATAAAAAAAGTATTGATACAGCCTAAAAATAATTAAGGTTAGTCAACTTACAATTGTTAAGTTGTATTAAGTGACAACGTTATATTATAATTAATTTTTTTCAAAAAAATTAAAATCTGGAAAACACTGCATGTTAAGATTTGATAGCTAATTGCAACAATTTGTAGTTGTGGCAAAATAATTTAAATCGTCATATTCTATAAACATTTAAAATTCAGGGCTTTTAAAACTTTTTTTCAAAAACTTTCAGACAAGGCTGCGTTTAAAGTTTTGACAAATGTTGCATTTTAAATGTAAAATTCTAAGAAATGCACCGCAATTTCTATTTTAATTCTACTTTCTTACTTTCAAATTCAAATTGCAGTTCTGCATCCTGAATGATAGCAAATTCAACTTAAAGGGATAGTTCACCCCAAAATGAAAATTCTGTCATTAATTACTCACCCTCATGTCGTTCCAAACCCGTAAGACCTTCGTTCATCTTCGGAACACAAATTAAGATGTTTTTAATGAAATCGTAGAGCTATCTGATCCTCCATAGACAGCAACACAACTGAAATGTTCCCAGGTCCAGAAACGTAGTAAATACATCGGTAAAACAGTCCATGTGACATCAGTGGCTCAACTTCAGTTTTGCGATGCTACGAGAATACTTTTTTTGCACAAAGAAAACAAAAATAACACACGGGTTTGGAACGACATGAGGGTGAGTAATTAATGACAGAATTTTCATTTTGGGGTGAACTAACCCTTTAAGTTCAGAAATGAATTTAGAATTTACAGTGCATTCTCAACTGAATTCTGAATGGTGCACAACTCTGATCTGAAGTCAGCAAGGCAAGATTTAAAACATAGCATCTGATGTCCACCAGGTGGCAATAAAACCCTTCAGTTCCCAGGGTCTGTACACAGATACTGTAACCTTCCTGTTATGAAGTAGATATAAAACAGTATTTCTGTAGCTTTTTCAAGGTCACGTCAGCTTGACACTTCGTATCTTGATCTAAAAAGTGTCATCATCTTTAAAGTATCGTGTAGTAAGGTCATATTAAGCTTTACATTTAAAGGTCATCACGAGTCTGGTTAGATGTGTAAATCTCATGTGTCAGTTCATTGAAACCTCTGTGTGCTTCAGGGAGAATGATAGTGAGGAGGGTGGATGTCTGCATCTCTTCTAGCTTGTGGGCAGATGGATTCAGTGTCTCTCACATCCATTGTCGTGCAGGGGCGTATGATAAAACGGTTTGTGGGGTTCATTTTTAGGTTTATGTAAAGTTCAGCTGTGTTCCTAACAGGTTAATCAGAGACTGTTTACAGCTGCAGATCTAAATAACATTGTTTGCTCTGAAGCAGTATGGGGAATCACAGAAAAATCACCAGAAATACTGTCATAAATATTCTTTCATAGCAGATCTATTCTTAACAGTTGTGTAATGGCTAATGTAGCAACAATATTTTTGATTAAATCTGATTATCCTATGGTATTTCTAGGGTCTAAATGAAGGGTGCAGATGTCAGAATTTCCGTCATGCGGCGGAGGAAGGAGTGACCGCTCTGTCTGTCTCACTCACAGCTGGCCGGCCCGCATACTTGTGTCCATGTGTAGACTGTCTGTCTGTCCAGGACACGCACCTGTCTCTCTCTTTCCCTCCTGATGGTAGAAAATCAAGCTCTGGTTTTAGGTTGACATTTAATTTAGTAAAATCAGAGCAAAGTGCTTTTCTTAATATTATTAATTACATTCATGACATTTATGTTAAATTAACATACATGCACACACATACATATATATATTTATATGTGTGTGTGTGTGTGTGTATTATGTAAATGTGAATTTAATAATATAATACAACATAATTAATTAATAACGAATAATAAAGGTAACACTTTATTTTTAGGTGTCATATAATATAATATAACAATTAATTAATAAGGAATAATATAACAATTACTATTATATACAGTTAACAGTAATAAAATATATGTAATTATAAAAATTAAATATCGTTATTGTTTATATCCTAAAGGTATATTTATTGTATTAACATTTTTATATATATATATATATATATATATATTTTTTTTTACATTTAGTATCATCATAATACATGATGGTAATAAAGACCATGATGGTAATATAGATTTATAAATTTCATGACATTAAATTATGAATAATAATTTATAATATCTTCTTTATTTATATATATATATATATATATATATATATATATATATATAGTTGATATTAGAAATCAATATTCATAATTTATTGCCATTTCAGTGTTAGTGTTATTGAATTTTATATGCACATTAAAATAATAGGAAATTGTATTACTTAATCTTATTAATATTAACAACAAATGATTCATATTATTACTAAATTTATATAATAAATATTATAATTAATATATATGTAAACATACATAAATATGTATTACATTTATTATCATCAAAATAAGTGTTCGCTTGATTAATACATTTTTTAATGGAAGAGACAGACTCTGTGTGGCCAGAGGCGTGCGTGTGTGTGATTATTAGCCAGGGGCACCCTGCAGCAAACCTGTCCATGTCTTGCTGTTATGGGGGTAATGTTAACCCGGTGTGACGTGGCAGCGGTGGAATCTGGGTCAGGAGGAGCACTGTCTGTGCTCTCTGCACTGCCGCAGAGCCTCCCCTCCAGCCACGTGACTCTGTCGTATGAAGCAGCAGCGGGGAGGAAAAGGGTGGGGTTATATTCTTCTCTGGTTGGGTGGTAGTAGTAGTAGTGGAGGCGAAAGCACGTGGAAGCACATGCTGTCAAACGCTAGTGCACGAGTACTGCAGTGGGGAGGAAACGGCCCACTGCATTCACACCCATCATCTAAAACCTCTCTCGCTCGCTCTCTCAGAACAGCACCACTGTTATTAACTGAGATAAGGACACATTCTGCTAATAGTAACTGGGATTTCAGTCGTGCTCACTGAGATCATTTCCTATTTAAAATTTTGAAGCATGATTTTAGTTTTTTGGCCCACTTCAAATGTCCTTGTACTATTTGCCTCATGAACAATTGTAGTCATTTAGTCATAATAAACACTGCAATACATAAATTTTTTTTTTTATCATCAAAATAAATGATGGTAATGAAAATACTGTGAGATTTAATTTATAAATTATGTGTTTATAACTTAATATATATTTATAATTTATTAACAAGCAAAAATAAGAAGGTTTTTTTAATACATAATAAATCAATAATATTATATTTTTTAATTTAATTAAATATTAGTTTAGAATGATTAGTACATATTTTTATATTATGTTTTATTAAAATATAAAATTAATTGGTCACACTTTATTTTAAGGTCCAATTCTTAACTTACTATTAAACTATTAACTACATCTTTTGGAACAATAAACTCACAATTTGCTGCTTATTAATAGTTAATAAACAGCCAATATGCTATTAATATGCATGCTAGGGAATAATGAGAATTGGTCCTTAAAATATAATATTCATAACCATTTATCATTCATATCATCATTATCATCACAGTGTTAGCCTTACAAATTTCATTTATTCATTTTATTTGACAGTTTTTAAAAGCTTTGCATCGACCTAAAACATCCCTAAAATCACTGAGATACTCGACCTTGAGTGACTTTTTGCTTTAATAGTTTGTCTATCTATAATTTGAATGTATATTTTGTAGAACCGGAGATAAAATGACATTTGTGAACATTCAAGAAGGCTTGTGAGGTTTACCCTGTCAAACCGTTCCACTTTTGAGTTAAATTTGTTTTTGAGTCACATCTCTTTCCTAGTACCGCACTCATGATTAATTTATTCAAGTTCTTTTAAGTCCTGTCGAGTACTCCTGTGCTCCGCTCCTATTGGCTGCCGGCACATTTTGGGTTGAAAAATATTTTTAGGCTCCATGGAAACAGCAGAATGTTCAGTCTCCTTCCTTAGCCAATAGGATTGCAGGGTATGTATGCTGTGTCAAATGAGCAGCCTCAGTTTAGATGGTACCATCCCCCCCAATCTGAGGGGTGTAAAGCTGACGGGGGCTTAGGCGGTTCAAGACAGATCAAGACAGCTGTGCTTATTTAGTCCCTTCGGTTCTTAAATCCTGAATGCCATGAGAACATGAGTATGCCAAGATATAAAGACAACACACCCCCACTCACACTGCAGGATGCACTGTAGGTCAGTGAGACACTGTAGCGACCCATTTACCTACTTTCAAGGCTGTTCGTTTAGAGGAGAAACAAAGTCCTTCAAAGAAATAAAGAAAGTTTCTTTTCGGCTTGACCTTGGGCTTTGAATGCGTTGACAAGCTGTTTAACTCTGAGGTCTCTCTGTTCTCTTGATGTTATTTAATCTGTTGCAGGCAGTGACTCACTGCGGGAGTGCTGAGCTCAGAGCGGATGAATAAGAATGAGAGTGCTCTTTTCAGGGAACATATGATTCTTACGATTTAGCCCTTAGCCCAAAGGGAGGAGGACTTCGGAGTGTCAGTTTTGAACTATAGAAAGACTTTGATTGCTAGAGGGCGACACGATCCTGCAGTAGGATCCACCCATGAGTGCTGCAGTCCTACTGCATTCTCAGCAGCATGTGTGCTTTCACCTGCAGGCAAACTGGGTGCGTGTTCAGGAGGAGGGGAATGCTGCAGCATTCGGGTCTCCCTTGATTTTCGGCACTGCCCCGAGCAGATGTTGCCTGCCATGCTCATACGTGTGGCCAGATGTTGCTGTCGTGAGCACAGGTGTCACAGTTCTTGATGCGAATTGAGTCGACCTGAATGTGTTCTTGAATAAGCAAATCAAATGTTTACACCTTCATTGACTTTCAAAGCACCGCAAATCGCAAAAATCATCATTCATAAAGTAGTGATTCATAAATCACTTTTTCTTTTTATCTTGTCTTTTAGGTCTCTGACAGATCGGGATGGGGAATCTGATTAAGGTTCTCTCACGAGACATTGACAACAACGCAGGGAACTTTTTCCTGGATTTTGAAAGTAAGTGAATAAACAATCACAACCTGTATTATCTGATATTGAGGGCTGGGAGAAATAGCACCTATTCACAATATATTTACAGTAATTTTGCTGACAATATAAAAATTAAACAACACTGGGAATATTATAATAATATTTTTTATTGTAAACAACATTAATAATTATTAATTATGTAGTATATAATATAATATTATAATTATATTAATATGATCAATTACTATCAACTATTACTAATTATTATAACTATATATATAATTAATTAATAATAATATTATAATCATTGTAATACTAATTACTGTTACCAATTACTGCAATAATGATCATAATAATCATATGTATTATAAATAACATTAATATTCCAATAACATTGATATTAATATAAATTATATAAATAACAATAACATTAATATTACTAATGCAGTAATTATTTATTATTATGATCATACTAATATAATTGTCATATTTATATTATAAATAATAATAAATCAAAACGTCATATTTATATTATAAATAATAATAAAAATAGTATAATATTATATTAGAATGTTATTTATTATTATTATTATATTTTATTTTTTTATAAATAACATGAATAATTATTAATATTACTAATAATTATTAATTACTATAACCATATATAATTAATTAATAGTATTTATTTAATTAATAATGTTTATTAATATTATGTAATATTAAATACTATTACTATTTAATAATAATAATGATGATAATAGCAATAATAATAATTATTATTATTATAAATTAACTATATTTAATAAGCTTTTATTATCTATAACTATGTTTTTATTGCATTTAACTTCTTGCATCTAAGAAGCTACAATGGTTGAAATGGCAGTTCTTCTAATAGGAAAAATATTTACCAAAAATGTAAATATATGGATACAAATATTGAATCAATAACACTACACCCCAAAAAAGACATGAAATGCAGCAGCAGATCTAAGACTGAGCTGATTTCTCCTCTGCAGATGCCAAGCCCACAGAAGCTGAGAAGAGAGTATGGGAGGAGGTCAGTAAGGTGCTAACAGAGGCTGTGAGTGTATTACAGGACCTGCAGTCATATAGCGGTGCAGGTGAAGCCATCAGGCAGGTGAGTACATCCACAATGCACTTCAGGTTCTTCAAACATCAGCCTGGACTTTGTTACTTTTCATGATAAGCTCTCTTTATGTTGTGTTTAAGCGTGTGCATGTTGTCTCCTCAGGCCATACAGCAACCCAATGATGAGCGTGTGCAAGAGAGCGCGTGGGCCGCTGTGGTGCCGCTGGTTGGCAAACTAAAGAAGTTTTATGAGTTCTCACTAAAACTGGGTATGTCGTTTTTCTCTTTGCATTAATGTGCACAGCACACAACACTATAAATATTAACATGTATGGCTATTTTTACCCAGAGGCATAGGTGATAAATGAGAGGACATTTTTAATGATCTACTCTCCCACAATTCCTCACAGGGATATATGGTCCACTGATCCACTTACCATATACTGTAGTATTAGCATCTACTCTGGACTGTGTTTTGATTTTCAGCGAGATGATCCTTCTTGAAGCTTAATTCAGCAGTATGATCGAACACATTACTGTAGCAGCGCTCACGTCAGCAGCCAGCAATAGTGAGATTATATAAGACTAGGCATTACTAAACTGTCCTTACTCTTACGTCAGCTCATACGCTCTTACTCAAGCCTTTCTCAATTAAACAAATGTAACCAGAGAGCTGAAATCACCCTTCCGTCATACAGCTATAGGTAACAAGTCAATATGTGGACTGTGTGCTATAATTAAGCAATGCCTGCATTTGTAATAAATATAAGGACTCGAGCCTAAAGTTGAATCACAACTTTACTTTTGTTTTACTTTTACTTTTGTTTTTGACTTTGCACAACATATTATACATCATATTTTGAAAATATTCTTGGGAAGTTGTATTTCTGTTCTGATTCAGTGCATGTTCCTAGGGAACAATCCATAAACAGGGCAGCAGTGCGTCATAATTGGATTAGCACACTCTCTGGGCAAGGCCAGTTTCTTTCACCACATCAAGCAAAAACACAGCTCTTGTTATCTCTGACAGTGCACACCCCAGATTTACTGTACCTTCTCAGAATAAATACATTTTCTGGAACATACAGAACCATTCAGAAGTTTGGAGTCTGTAAGATGAAAGAAGCCTCTTATGCTCACCTAGGCATTATTTAATCAAAAATACAATAAAAACAGTAATATTGTGAAATACTATTACAATTTAAAAATGACTGTTTTTGTTTTTCAGCAGTCATTACTCCAGTATTCAGTGTCACATGATCCTTCAGAAATCATTATAAGCAGATTTTTTTATCAATTATTAGCAATGTTGAAAATACTTGATACATCCTTTGATGAATAGAAAAAAAAATTATTTATTTGAAATTGAAATTTTTGCAACATTATAAATGTCTTTACTGTCACTTTAATTTAATGCATTTTAGCTGAATAAAATATTAATATCTTTCAAAAAAATATTTTTTTTTACTGATCCCATTCTAATGGTAGCGTATGTTAGCTGTACCGTACATACTGTATGTAGCTCAACTGATGTAGCATGATTCTAACAAAGGCAAGCTTCTGAGTTTAATTTCTGAGTTTGACATGCATATTGATAAACCATATACCTTGAATGCACTAAAAATCTGACAACTGAGTACATGTGGCGTGGATGTTATGGTTGATATGGAAAATCACATAGCATTTGGAAAATTATATTTATTTATTTAATATTATAAAATTATAACAACTATATTACATTATCCAATAAAATCCAAAGATTGATAATTGGTGCAGCAATGGGAATTGCCATATTAACTAATTTGTTCTGCTAATCAGTATTTGCAGAAATATTTTGTCTTATTATCTTGTATGTCTCAAAGTATGTGATATGCTCTGTGAAAAATGTGGTTGTTTTTACTTTTTATGCTCTGTCTGTGCTTGTAAGTCAGTGGGTTTGAGTGATTCAGATGGAGGGTTTGATGTTGAGAAATAGGTCATGACCTAATTAAACATGACATGGCCCTTAATCACACATCAACACCAGCCAATGGCAGCACTCTCTGGAGGAACATCAAAGGGTCAGACTGACCTAACATCTCTCTGTCAAACACACAGCTGTGTTCCTCTGCCAGACACTCTGTTTCTCTGCCTGTTTTTGTCAAAATAGAGCGACCATAACCCAGTATTATGCACCAAAAGCATTAGCAGTTCTTTTTTCTTCTGTGTCTTGTGTAGAAGACGCTCTGCAGGGCCTGTTGGAGTTTCTCACCAGCTCGCGCTGCAGCCCAACACAGCATCTGGAGCAGGAGCAGGCGCTGGCACGGCAGTTCGCTGAGATTTTGCATTTCACGCTGCGCTTCGATGAGCTGAAGGTAACCAGGCAACCTCAGGTCACACCCATTCTGCACGTCTAATCTTTCTTGCTTCAAGATGGGCAAAATCAACAATTATGCAGAATGAGAGGATGTGGAGCAAAAGTGTTGTTAGTGGGACTCCAGCATCCTGTCTTTAATCTCAGACCTCCAAAAATCTGCAATTAACTCATCTGACCATTAAAAATCTGTAAATTACATTTATACTGGCAGTGATTATGCAATATTGTTTTAAACCGCAGGGGAAGGTATAAAAACACTTTCCATCTACCTATTTTTATGCACATTTTGGGATATCACACAAAAAAATGCTGAATAGAAACCCCAAGATGCGCATAAATTCTAAAAAAGCACATAAAAAGTTAGATAAGGGTTTATTTTATATTTTTTTGCATAGACAGGATTACATTTACAAAATAAATTCCACGATACGCTTTAAAAAAAAAAAAGTAATGTAACTTTGGACAATGGGATGGCATAACTGGACTAACCAGCAGACTGTTCTCATTACACAGCATGTGAAATGTTGTTTTGGTCATTCTGAAATGCCTGAGCCAAAGTCTGTTATCAAAGTGGTTCAGTATGACAACCTCCCAGAACTGTCTTACATGACTGCGCTCCCAAACAGCAGGCATCTGCCATATTCAGTCTCCATATTCTGTTGCTTATAGAAATGAATAAATTTAAAATATAAACACTGGACATTACAAGACTAAAACTGTGCCTTATCTCTGTGTTTGACAGTGCATTTTGTGAATCCTTCAAGGAAACGTGCTGCATTGCAACACACATTATGCACTGATTTTGGACTGAGAAAAAGCTAAAAATGAATATTTAGTAAAATTTTACACTGATCTCCCCCAACCACACATATACAAAAATTCCATCTAGGCTAAGTGATATATTTTAGCTTTAAAACTGCAAAAGGTCACTAAAAGATGACAGTTTTCATTACATCTATAACATGCATTTAGAAAATAGATTGGTGAATTTTCATTTCATGACAACTAAAAAAATGTTAAACCTTATTCTAAGCTGCTTTTATTTCCTAACAGTTTCTTTCTGAAACTGATAGCAGCCGCTGTAACACACATATTGCGATTGCTATAGAGAATGTGTATGATAGAATTTATTGGTAAGTCACTGAATTTTGTGTAAATTTAGTTAACTTAATTAGCTCTGTAGTGATTCAGCTAATTAGTTGAACTAATGGAACACAAAGTCCAGTTGCCACCAATTAGTCAAATTAATGGAAAACTAAGTGCACTTGCTTTCAAAGGTGCCATAGAGAATCTGTTATCGTCTAGATTACTGCACTGATGAAGTCCATCACAAAACCCAGCGGTGGATGAAATGGCCATATGCTCTTTTGATTTTCTAGCTGCTGTTTACATGTTTCCCATTCCCATATTCAGCAGAAATGCAATTTTCAGCTGGCAGTTCTGCATTTAAATGCTCACCTGCTCTCTCTCTCTCCAGATGACCAACCCGGCCATCCAGAATGACTTCAGCTACTACAGAAGGACCCTGAGCCGCATGCGTATCATCAACCAAACAGTGAGTAAACCTGCTCTGTATGGAAATGTGCCTCATTATCAGACGGCTTATGTTTTAGTAATACCCCATTCCCCGTGTCACAGGGGTTAATGGGAGCTCTTCTGTTCTCTAATGGTCTGGATCATTAGGTGGCAGAGCGGCACAAGATCCTGAGTCAGGGAAACATGAGATACAGCACTCATCTTATCCTCTCCATCTTTTCCTGCTATTTATTTTGTACGTCTCCCTCCCGCTTTTATCTTTTAGCTGACACAGAGCTGAAGTGCGTTCGGTTGACGTCGAGTCAGTAACGCGTGCTAACGACTTCAGGCTCATTAGCGTGTGCTGTATCATCAGGGAGCGGCTCAGCAGGGGTTGACACCGAGGATCGTTGACCTTGCCTCGCCAATTAAAAGCACTCTCTGCGAGGAATAATTACGACAGCCGCTTTCATCTCATGAAACATGAGCTCGGCTGTGGAAGAGCACGTATTAGGAATTCTGGACATGTCTGCAGTCTGTGGATTAAAGCAGGATTTACATTCACTTTTTAGCATAGAGTAATGAATGAAATGTTTCAAGTCAGCTAAAATGCATTTTCAACGCACCAGAATACCCAATTTCTACATACATTTCAATGATTAACTACTTAAGTAAAGCTGACCAAGGAAAAGCGCATCCGTAACCTCCAAAAAGCCCAACGCCTTAACTGACCCCTTTAGTTTAAATCTTCAATAGTATGGATTTTTCACATTTAGATACTGAAAAAAAAAGTGTGTTCTTTCTACAGGCAGAAGAGCATAATGAGGTTGACAACGAACTGGCCAATCGCATGTCTCTCTTCTACGCTAATGCCACGCCCATGCTGAAAACGTTAAGCGATGCCACAACTAAATTTGTATCAAAGGTAGGTGGTTGTTAAATTCTGCTTTATTTTGATTATACCAGTGCTTACACAACACAAACCACTCAAATGGGTGTTAAATAAATGGAAAAACAAGTCCAGATGCTCATGAATAAATTAGTTCTCAAAAAATACATGATATACTTCGGCAATGCATCTATATAAAAATGTTTCTCCATCACTTTCACTTCCAAACCACTGTTTTCTCATTACAAACCATCGTAACTAAGAAATTTTGCTCTCTCTATCTGACCAGCATGCAGAACTGCCCGTAGAGAACACAACAGATTGTCTGAGTACGATGGCAAGTGTGTGTAAAGTCATGTTAGAGACACCGTAAGTTATATGTTTGTGTTTAATCACTGGCCTTTTGTTTCTTCTGTAGCAGCCTGTAACTTTTTAATTCATCCTCTGTGTCTGTGTCTGTGTGTGTGTGTATTGATCAGGGAGTACCACAGTCGTTTTGCCAGTGAGGACACAGTGTTATTCTGTCTGCGTGTGATGGTGGGGGTGATCATCTTATACGACTACGTCCATCCAGCTGGAGCTTTCGTAAAATCCTCCAAAATCGATGTATGCTTTATTCTGTTTTCTGGTCCTTTTAGTAAAAGTCCTTTAATTCAATTACAGTACATTAATATGCTGATTAGTTGTAGTATTAGTAACAGATTTTACAGATTAGTAACAGATTTTATATTTGTAAATAGATTAATTAGGGTTTTAACACATTGTTAAAATAAATGCAAAATAGTTACTAACTAAATTAATTTGCTATTGTCTAATTACAAAGCAAATACAAATCGGAGTTAAAAAAAATAATAATATATTTTATGTGTAAATAATTTAATTAGGGCTGTCAGTTTAACAGTACAGTGTTAAAAACATAAAAAAATAATGCATTTGATCACCAAATAAGCATTTAAATCAGTAATTTCTGATTACATGCAAAATACTTTATTGTACTAAATTAATGTGATCACCCCAATTAAAAGCAAACTACATACAAATACAAAGCAAAAAATACAAATGATATAATATTATTGTCTGTCTTTGTATGATACAGATGAAAGGATGCATTAAGGTACTGCGATATCAGCCACCCAACAGTGTGGAGGGGCTTCTCAATGCCCTCAGGTCTGTGAGCTTTACTGGACTCTTACAGTATGATAGAAATCCATATAAGACTTTGTTTCTGCCAAAAACCATGCAGTATGTAATTTAAACATTCTCTCTTGACTCTCACAGGTACACAACAAAACATTTGAACGATGAGACTACCTCCAAGCAAATCAAAAACATGTTACAAGCTTGACTGTGTCTGCCAAAAGTATTACCTCTCGAATACACTGGACGAGACGCTTCAGCAGTTTCAGTAATACAATGAGAAAAGCCATGTATCATGTGGCAGCTACTGTTATCAGTCTGTTTTTACTGTTGTAGTTTTGTTTTTTACATCTTATCCTGTTAGACTTAAAGTCATGTGTGGCCTTTAGATTTCAAAGACGCTTCTTTGTTGTGTGGCGTCCAACAAAGGTGAGCTTCGTTCATTCCCTTCCCATGTTTTCTACAGTTGACTGAGTGCCCAGGCAGGACCACAAATAATGTATTGCTTTTTTAAATAACATAACTTACTGTGATTTTTATTAACATGACTCTTTTGAACTGAATAAAGCTATTTTAACCAAAAGGACTGTGAATGGCTGACAGCTCATAAAGGAAGGGCTTCTTCGAAACAGACCATTGAAATCATCATGTACTCTCACCACTTTACTACGTACAAAATAATTAGTTCTGAACCCACATCCTTTTACCAAACAGAGTTCAGGATTATTCATTTCCCCTGACAGCGTCTACTCCAGAACGTCATCGTATAACGTCCATTCAAACCGTTCTTTTGCTTTTTGGAGCCAGAAATAAACAAACATGTGGTTGAAATTTAGCCCTGTTATGAGTTAGCATCTCTTCAACTTTCCCCCAGAAACCAAAACCAGAATGTTCAGAAATTCCAAGCTGTCCATTTAATGGTCAGCTGACTCTGCTGGATTAGTCATGAGAATGAGATTCCCACATCGTCCAGCCCAGGAAGTGGGAGTTTGTTCTACAGAAGTATGAGTAATACATTCCCTGCTCTGACACTCTGTGGAGTATTTGATCTCGGCCCTGCTGGGAATGTGCTCCATCTGCACGGGACGCCCCTCCCAGTTTGTATTGCCATCCTATCTGCTCTGTATCTGTGACCTCCGCCGTGTTTTCTCACTCGACGGCTCACACACAGTTTCCTCCTGTTTGTCTGGCTGCTCAGCTTGTGTCATCAGCGAGCGCATACCTCACTGCGGAGTGTGTGATTCTTGCCCCCGCGGTCCTTTCTCCTAGTCGGAAGCACACTGTTTTTTTAATGGCTTTCCTGATGAGCTCGGACACTTTTCCCAGGAGGCTGGTGTGGGGCCATATTCTTGTCTATTTACTCTTTCCTCTCTGTGTTCTGGGAGAAGAGCAACTTCTGATGACTTCCTGCCAATAACTCTGCGTGTGCGACCCATAATTCCAGAGCACTATACCTCACCGTATGGCCGCTGTAATGTAGACCAAACACCATATGTTCATTAGATTTCCCACTGCTGTCTGGATTCTGACTTCACAACAACTAAGCAAAAACAAGCACAAAGAGACAAAAGAGTATGTAAATGCTAGTTTGAGGTTCCATACTATTATAGTTTTGATGATGAATGCATATTCATAGTATTAGCCAAATTCTGGACCTTGTACTTAAAGGGATAGTTCACCCAAAAATGAAAATTCTGTCATTAATTACTCACCCTCTTGTTGTTCCAAACCTGTGAGACATTCGTTCATCTTCGGAACACAAATTAAGATATTTTTGATGAAATCCAAGAGTTTTCTGACCCTGCATAGACAGCAATGCAACTGAAACGTTCAAGGCCCAGAAAGGTAGTAGGGACATTGTTAAAATAGTCCATGTGACATCAGTGGTTCAACCTTAATTTTATGAAGCTACAATAATAGTTTTTGTGCTCAAAGAAAACAAACATAATGACTTTATTCAACAATTTCTTCTCTTCCGTGTCAGTCTCCACTGCGTGTTCGTGAGAGATCCACGATGCATGCGTGTGATGCTGCTGACACAGGAGCCGGCATTCTGATGTAGAACCCGGATGCGCTGCACCTTGTTTACAAGCAGAAGAAGACACACACTGTACATAAAACAGTGTTCGTAAACATGTCTAAAGATTTCAACAAAGCATTTGGGCATTTTTTTGCCCAGCCTTACTTATTCAAACCAGAATATAAAGACGATGAACTAAGAGAGATGTTCTTCTTTGTGTACAAAAAGTATTCTCATAGCTTCATAAAATTACAGTTGATCTACTGATGTCACATGGACTATTTTATTGATGTCCTTACTACCTTTCTGGGCCTTGAATGTGGTAGTTGCGTTGCTTGTCTATGGAGGATCAGATATCTCTTGGATTTCATCAAAAATATCTTAATTTGTGTTCCGAAGATGAACGAAGGTCTTATGGGTTTGGAATGACATGAGGATGCGTAATTAATGACAGAATTTTCATTTTTGGGTAAACTATACCTTTAACCCAGGCCTGCTCACTTATTGAAGAGGCAAGTTCCACCCTTGACAACACAAATAGTAGTACTTATAAGTTAAAATTATTCCATTAACCAAAAAGCTGAATTAAAATGCTAAGTCAGACCTTAAATGATAATATGACGATAATGAAAATAGCTTGTGGGTACTAGTTTTATTAATATGAGACTTTTATATGAACTGTTATATAAAAAATAATCAAGTATATGTACAGTAATATAAAACGAAATAAATTTGTTATTATTATACATTTCACATTTGTTATAATTATACATTTGTATTATTAGACATTTAATAACAAAAAGAATGATTTAATTTTTAAAAAGAATAACAATTAGTAATAATAAATTACTACTGGTGAAATTTATAATAATAACAGTAGCATTTTTCCCCATTCAAGAGACATTTACAGTATTTGGAGACATTGCCTGCCTTTCTTTTATCAGTGATCCAGAAACATTTATACAAAAATACAGCATTTATATCAAGTGCACTCCCTCGCATGTGGAAGGTTTCTGACCTTAAACGACTGGAAGAATTTGAGGCTGAGGAATGTTTGCCCTCTGAGACTCATTCTGAATCATTCTGAATCTCCCAACATGTAAAAGTTAAATAATGTTGGAACTGAAATGGAAAAATGATGCTGGAAACTAATGTCTTTGTAATGTTTGGGTAGTGAGTCGGTCAGATATGAGAGCACTAGCACTGTTGGATTTTGTGTATTTTAGCACACTCCTACATCCTGTTATGGGAAGCATGTTTTTGGACTTATCTCTGCTGTGACCCCGCAGCTATAGCTCACATTCTGACGTCTTCTATTGTTTCCCTGTAGTGTTTGTGCATATTCTGATTCTCATTGGAGAACCGATGACATGAATAAGTGCAGCCTTGAATCTGCAGATGGCAGCAGTAACTTGTGAGACGCTGTAAATCCATATGTTGAGACAACATACAGATTATGATAGAGGAAGAATACCATAAGAGTCCTGTCTTACACATCTGATCTTGGACTACACATCTGATCTTGGACTCAATGTCACACTAATGCGCCATCTGATGCAACAGGTCTGTCTGTTTTAATGAACTGTTGAGCCACGAGCGCAGCAGATGCTGTCAATGTTAACGGAAGGACCCTCAGCATGAAAAGACCGCTTACAAGGAGGGCTTCCTGATGGGACGTCCGCTCTTATGTCCCTAAGGTCTACTCAAAGACATTTTCAGCAGCAAGAACAAAAGACCACACAAGAAAAGACAAATGAAGCGTCCTTTTACATTTTCCTTACCACTTAATTGTTTGTGATCAGGTAGTTTGTTCTCACTTATGTTTGTTCTCCATGTGCTCGGAAATCATCAGCACCTGAAAGCATCATCAAAATTAGAATATTTTGGTGAACTGTCGCTTTAAGAGAGTTGTTCAGAGATCCGCTGGTGTTTAAGGTGCTCTGAGCTGCACCGTGGGTGGGATCGGGCTGCAGGATGGTGGCAGTGGTCCAGCTGTCGTTGTGTAATCATATTACTGTAATTAGGTAGTGTACTCCCTAATCCACTTCAGTCAAAACACTGGCCTGTGTCTGACTCACCCTTATGCCTCTGTCATCAATTACCAACAGGCAGATTCTCTTCTTCAGCGGCTCTAGCTCATGAATTCTGTGTGTGGTTTAATTTAAGGGTTAGGCCCATGTATCGTGCTATTTTCACCTCCCGATTTATTGTCTCTTTGGGTGTAAGCATACAAACGTCTCATTGTGTGAGCATAATTAATACATAATTAGAGATTATAATAAACATTTAACATGGAAGAAATTGATTTTGACAAACAAATACATTCAATTTCTGCCATTGTGTGTCTTTCTGGTTTTCAATATCAAGGGTATTTGGCTGAATGTCTAGGTGTGTCAAAGTTCTCTGGGGTTAGAGTTTATGTGTGAGGCCTGCAGGTGGAGCAACAGCACTATGCACCATCTATAGGTAAAGCCTTATGTCAGAGAATGTACATGTACTCTGTTTGCTCATTTGATACACTACAAGACTTGGTCTTTATTTGTATGGATTCTCAGAGAGACAAAGAGGCTAGAGGACAAACTCTGTCCTTGTGAGGGAAGATGAGGTTAAATCACTCCCATTCTACATCAAGTCTCTGTCATGATCTATAATGATCAATCATCTCCAATGATTTCACATTAACTGGCCTAGTCTGAGATTCTCTTTTCATTTGTCTGTAAGAAAGGGGTGGGATAAAACTGGTGCTGAGTTTATGGTTGCACAGCACTTTCTATTTGTGCTTAGATCAAAATAAATGAGAGCCATTTGTCTTTATCTCATCTGTCTATCTAACCTGATTTGCATCTATCTTCTTATCTTCAATGAAATGCCAAAGCATTTAATGTTAAGTTTTATGTCATGTATATTACTAAAAAATAAATTATATATATATATATATATATATTTTTTTTTTTTTATTGTATACACAGGTATTCAAAGGTTTGTGGTGTTTAAAAAAAATAATGACATTTATTAAGTAAATGATTCAACTGATCAAAAGAAAATGTTTTGCATAATTGCTGTTCTTTTGAACTTTCTTTTCACCAAATAATGTATCATGGTGTCCACAAGAATATTAAGCAGCACACCTTTTGACATTGACGATAAAATAGATTAGAATGATTTGTGAAGGATCGCGCAACAGTATATTTTTAAATATTAAAATAGAAAAGTGATTTTAAAATGTAATATTTCACAATATTACTGTTTTTACTGCTTAATATATACATGTCATAACATATAATTGTATATATACTAATTATTTTTTAAAGGAAAGACTGATTTTACATAATTCAGTCAATTTCTTATAAAAGCTGCTGAGATATTGTGTTATAAAAATGTTGTGTTGGTTGAATCAAATATATTTTCTTTAATTAGCAGTTTGCAGGAACCAGCACTTCCTTTTATGCATTCAGCAACAGTTTGCTATGAATGATTTAACTGAATAACTAGACAAACAATAGTTCCCTCTGAGCAACGCTCTGCATGTGAGCAGCCCTTATGTCAACAAACAGCCTCATTACCTCTAATATGACTTCCTCTAGTATTTCTCTCTTTCTTTATTTGCCCACACAAAGATGGGGGGAAAAGTGCAAAAGATATTTGGAGACTAGCGATTTCAGTTCAATCCTGGAAGTTGTCATTGTTGTCAGTGGCTGGCCTTGCTCTGTGACCCTGCTCTCTGGCTCAACTCGTTCTGCCTCTGAACACCTCAGCTCTGTCTCACTGTCTGGTCTCAACCTTCACTTAGACATCAACAGACTAAAATGACTGCTGAAAAGAGAGGACAGTTGACCCAGAAATGAATAATTTGCCACCATTTTCTTTTTGCCCATTGCTTTAAACCTGATGCTCTTTTTCATCCACTTTCATTATATGTAAAAACAGCAGCGTAGACATTCTTATAAATGTCTTCTTTTGGGTTCAACGCAAGAAAGAAAGTCATACGGGTTTGAAACAACATGAGGGTGAGTAAATGATGACAGAACTGATATTTTTGGGTAATCTATGCCATTAAGATGCAAACCACCATACTCAAACTGTTTATGTTTTATACAAAACAAGAGTGGAATAAAATGCGGGTTCCTCACATCTGCCGTTAATCTCACATTAAATCAGACGGCCTGGATTCTTGATGTTATTTTCACAACATTACCAGTGCTGTGTCGGTATATGACTCATTATTTCTGGAATGTTATAGAAATGATTAAGCTCATAGTTTTTAGTGCTCAAACCAGCCCAATTCCAATTCATGTCCAACCCAAATTGCCTTTAAACATTAACCTAAATCTTTGATTAATTAACTTTGCTGATAAATTTCAGATCATGATTTTGAGATTAAGTCATTCATTATGTGATTTTTTTTAAGTCATTCATTTTGGGATTTTCTACAGAAGTGTTTCTTCCTCAGAAACACAGAAGAGCCTAACAAAGACTGAATGGTTAATTTGCCAACACTGAAACTAATAAAATGTCACGAAACAGATTACAGTCTGTCAAACTCAATGTCAGACAAAATATGTAGCTAGAGCACTTTGTCTTTGCACGGCAGTATAGAGGTCTGCTTTCTGAATATATGAGCCATAAATCAGATGTGTTTAGGTGGAAAGTTTTTGCACAGCTTGAAGGTACTACATTGAGTCCTTAGGGATCTTCCACGGCCACGGTCCATGACTCCAGCGGGCTGCCGATTTAACACAAGGGTAAATAAACAATACTTGCCTGCTGATATATAAACAGACACACGCTCCTTCTGGAGTCAGTTGTAGTCTGCGACAGTTGAAGTTACGCTTGCGCAAGTAAAGAACTGCACAGACGGCTTCGGCAACAAAGGCAGTATTATGTGGAGAGGGTCAGAAAGGGTTGCATTCATAGATAAAGAGGTAGTCAGATGCTCAGAGAGACCTGTGGCTCTGTTTTTTCCTCTTTCAGTCTTTATCCAGATGACTGGAAATGAAAATAGAGCCATGCGGGCACGTGCACTGAATTTCAACTCTCTAAGCTAGCGTGCCTTCACTTCCTAGGATGTGTTAGAGGCCGAGCGGGGGTCATTCTTCACCTCTGTGTGAGGTGAGTTCAAACACAACAGAGGCCTTTTATGGGGTTACCACAACATCAGACTCTCATTCGGTCATTACATGACAAATAGCGCACAATGCTGGACCTGTGCCCGCCGTCCCGGGAGATGTCAGTAACCCTGGGAACATGCTGGGCTTACTCTTTCACAATAAAGCCTTTTCATTCATATGTGGAGGAACTTTCTAGTGCAAACATCTGCACTTCAGTTCAGTTCCACTTAAGCGATTCAGTTGATTCATTCTGGAGCATTACTGAGATCCCACATCACACTTATGTGTTTAGACAACTCACAGGTCTGTCATCCTCATATCAAGTCTCTTTCATGATCAATAGTGATCAATCATCTCTAATGATTTCACATTAAATGAGCTAGACTGGGATTTTCTTCCCATTTATCTTTAAGAAGGGGGTGTTGAACTGATTGAAAACCACCTAAAATATTGATGACAAAATGTTATCACATACCATGAGATTATGATTCCAAAGCACTTTCCATATGTTCAGAGTCATTTATATTTCCAACATGTCTATGTTTTACCTCCATCTTCTTATCCATTCTCAGTACAACAGTAATTAAGGTTAAAATTAATAACAGCACAAACACCAGTCTGCTATTGATTTATACAACAGTTTAATAAACTGTTTATATTGAGTAGTATATACACAAGACACGACAGAGACAGAAGTATTCTTCCTCTGCCAGTAAACAAACAAAGCCACAACAGTGACAGCAGTGCATCAAATGAGTGAGCTTGCTGTCACAGAGTGAATCATTGTTTCTGAGTAAATGATTCAGTGACTCAGTTGAGCGGCACTTGGTAGTGGTGTCTGTGAGTAAATTTTGTTTCTGAATGAGTTAACTGAGTGAATAATGCAATGACTCACTCATAAAGACAGTCACTTGTTTTGTTCATGAATTAATCTGTGTTTTAGAACGAATCAGTTTAGGGTTACACATACATTTCATTTCTTTTTTCCTTGAGGGAAATTCTGAAAAATTGTACCGTACAATGTGTTGCATGGTGTCAAATCAAATATTTTTCTTTGTCAGGAACAAGCACTTCCTTTTATACATGTGAATGATTTAACTCTGAGAAACTAGGCAAACAATAGTTTCCTTTTGAGCAAGGCTTCGCCATGTGGCCAGTCCTTATGTCAACAAATGGCCTAATTACATTTAATATGATTTGCTCACAATTTTTTCTTTCTTTTCCTGATTTGCACACAAATAGAGGGGCAGAGTGCGGAGTGAAAGACATTATGTCCTTCAGCAGAGCACTGAAGCCCAGGGTGCATCAGGAGGACTGTACTGACAGAAGATAAGCAGAAGGTTTTGCTGACTCACTGGCCTGTGTTTTAAATGAAGCAGATTTGAGATGAATGTATATTTGAAAATGCACAATACATGTAGATTCTGGAGAGAAATACACAATATATATTCTTACATATGTTCATGTCATGTTCATCATAACGTTCTCAGGGTCCCATATAGTCCCTTTCGCTCTCCATGAAGATTAAGCTACTATTCAGAAACAAAGAATTAGCCATGCACCTTTTCAGCTGGAACTCTACACCACACACTTCTCAATTACAGATTTGTTGAATAATTATAAGCTTTTATTGTGCTATCAACTTGCTTTAGAAGATATCTGATATCAGCACAGCTTTTGAAACACGAGCCGTCTTTCACAGAGACAAATCATATTGTCTCATTACAGACACTAGTGGGATCATGACCTCCTCATGTTTTACTGAAATTAATACAAAGAAAGAAAAGAGCAATGTGTATGCGTCACATGAAAATCTATACTCTAATATAATCCTATCGCACAGATTTTATCTGATGCCAGTGACTCAGTCTTTTATTCTAGATTTCTTGAAAGCTAATTCAAAGGGATAAAATGTCAAGCTCTCTAGGCTAAACACATTTGATTCATAATTCCAAAATAATGGAAGGACATTCTATGACAATTGTAAACAATGTAATGCATGCAACACTAACAATTTGAATGCTGCTCTGCATCGAACCGTTTATTATGATTGTTGAATTATCATTTAGGATCAATGAACATAAAAATTAAGGAGTTATTTCCATAGAAAATCATAAAAAAACAATATACATGCAAACTTATACATTCAATTGCATAACAGCAAGTAAAGTGCAAATGTGCTTTCGTAAAACTGAGCTTTTATCTCTTAACTAATTAAGTAAACTAAAAGTGAACTGTCACTTCTGTCAGTAAGTCAACAGTCTTTTAACTAGTCTGAGAAAAGCAGACTCTGTGTAAACTCTGTAATCCATTAGTTGTGAAATCACAGACGGCATTATCAAATATGCCATATCTTCAAAGAGGAGCAATGAATTGAGCTTTAAAGTGCCGCAAGTACAATAAAGAGAAAAAGGTTCCCAAGTTCACTAAATTCCACTGAAATGTATCAAGTACAACCTAGTGCAATGTAGGTATGCTTACATATTTTTAAGAACAGCTACTTTGCATTGATTTAGATATGTAAGACTTAATATGAGTGTTCATTTAAGACACAATGTTTAATCCCGAGAAATGGACCTGCTATGGTTTAGTACTATAATTACATTTTATAGACCTTTCTTATAATTTTGAAGTCATTTACAGTTTCTGATTAAATAGATACAAGTGTACTACATCTCCCATCCTTAAAAGTCACACATGTTCGGATGTAACTAAATCTCTGTTTTTTTAAGTGCCTTCTTCTTTGCTTCTCAGTGCATGAAAGGAGGAGGGAGGTCTTCATCTTATCCATGGGAGTTTCTCTTTGGTGATAACATGGTGGGATTCCTGGAATTGTACTCATTTTGAAACTTAACTGCCAGCGTGACAGGTGTGCCCATGGTATATGGGTAACGGCTCACTTTGAAACCCTTTCTGTGTAAGCCTGACAGGATGTGAAGGGCCTCACAGTCTGGGAAAGTATTCTGTGCTGTCACACTAGAACATATACGTTTCAAACATTACAACATGCTTCAGGAAACATGAGACTTTTCTTGTAAATGTTTAAGGTATTAACACTGTATATATGTGCTGTTATATATATATATATATATATATACTGTACACAGTATATAAAGAGTGGCTTCCAAAACGTCTGAGAACATTTAGAAAATGTGGGATTTAAATGTAATTTAAACCTCGAAATAAACAGATTTTTTAGAATTTAGGTAAGAAAAAAAAATCATCAGGTTTTACACAAACTTAATCAAAGATACACAAAATATGATTAAACTCTGAAATTCTTATGAAATAAAACAAAATAAAAACAAATAATAATAATAAAGTACCAGTGGTGAGGGTTATCTATTTGGCTCAACAATGGTGGATGAGTGAGAATCTGTTTGAAAGCTGGCATTATTTTTGAAATGCTATTTGGTGTCACTACAGAAATTACTTAAAGAACTGAGATGAAGCAGACAGCACAATACATCATATGGTTCTTTATCATTTAACCTTGTATCCTACTAATTTAAAGATGCACCCAAAATCACATCATTGCTGGTCACGCAAAGCTTCATTAGCCCCCTGAAAATACACACTGTTTTACACACTCTTACTTTTATAAGATATCCTCTGTTCCATTGTAAAACAGTATGATGCTAATTCAAATCTGCTGTCATTTGTTGGAAACTTTGATATGGAAAATTTGCTATCCAATGCTCCTGAGGATATGAAATGAAGTGCAATCAAAAACCAAAATGATCCACAAACATGGCAGAACACTTTGTTACCGATGGCTGATGAAAGCAAAACGCAACCTTACTTTCCCTACAATTCTGCATTGAAAGCAAAGCTGTGTGGAGTTTAATGTAGAGAATGTGAAATCAAAACAAAGGATGAGTGTGTGGGTTATGTAACTGTGATTATGGGGCATTAGAGTAATCTGCTCTACACTGTTTACTGCAGACAGAGCAGCTGCTCACAATCGCCTGCACACTCATAAGAGAGGGACAGCAGTAATAGTGTTACACTGAAACAGACAGAAAAACACACACAGCTCAATTATACTGCCTATGTGCTCACCAGCTCAGTGCCACAACACTCTATATACCTTTTTAATGCTTCGGTGGTCAACAATCACCCATGGCATCTCACTAAACATGCCCATTCGTTATAAACACATGCTTATCTCTGCATTTAATACATGCAATACCACATTAAAGTCTATTCACATCTCCTCTTAAGTCCTGTGTGAGCAAGGCCCAGGATTAGGTCTGTCTCATCTCATTATATCCCACGTTTAATGGTAGATGCTCAGGGTTTCCAGGTCAATGTACATACTATATGTATGGTTTATCCATGACCCTGTGCACCCAGACAAAGCTATGTTTACACACACCCAGGCACCTCAGGGTGACTAACAACATGGTTTTATGGCCCTTAGTAAAGTTTTAGCACTGGCCAACTTCAACTATGACAGCTGGTCTTTATGTGTCTGACATTTTGGAGAGCTATCAGCTGTTTGGACCTAAAACATGTAGGGACAATGCATTCTGAAAGAGTCTAGGCTTTTATGTATCAGAGACATATTAATATGTGCATATTTAGACCTGATCATGAAATGATCAAATAAATGGGTTGATTTTGCTAAACTGATGCTAGCAATACCAAAGTCATGGGTTTCACCCTGTATAGCTTACATATTTTATAAGTAGGGATGAAATAAAATTCTGGCTGATACTAATAAATATTATATATTAAAAAAATTAGATTAGATTACAAAAATGTTTGGAAATGAGCATGATTACTGTGACAGTAAAGACAGATTTCTATTTCGAATAAATGCTGTTCATTTGAACTTTCTTTTCATCAAAGAATCCTGAAAAATGTATCAGTTTCCATAAAAATATTAGGCAAAGCAAGTTTATTTATATAGCACATTTCATACATAATGGTAATTCAAATTGCTTAAAAAGAAAAATAATCATAAAAAAAATAATCACAACAATAAACCAGACATTTAAAAACTTTTAAAATGATATTTTTTTTTATTTAAAATGAATTTAGAACAGTTAGAAATAAAAATGATTATACATAAAATACAGTGCAGTCAGTTCGGACGTAGCACAGTGCTCATTCAACAAATGCACAGCTAAACAGATGAGTTTTGAGTCTGGATTTAAATGTGGCTAATGTTTTAGCACATCTGATCTCTTCTGGAAGCTGGTTCCAACTGCGGGCGGCATAATAGCTAAAAGCAGACTCCCCTTGTTTTGTGTGAACCCTTGGTATTTCTAGCTGACTCGATCCTAATGATCTGAGTGGTCTGTTAGGTTTATATTCAGTGAGCATATCTGCAATGTATTTAGGTCCTAGGCCATTGAGTGATTTATAAACAAGTAAAAGTACTTTAAAATCAATTCTAAATGTAACTGGAAGCCAGTGTAAAGGCCCGAGGACTGTTGTGATATGCTCAGATTTTCTGGTTCTAGTCAGAATCCTGGCAGCAGCGTTCTGGATGAGCTGCAGCTGTCTAATGGTCTTCTTTGGAAGGCCGGTGAGGAGACCATTACAATAATCCACCCTGCTGGTGATAAAGGCATGAACAAGTTTCTCCAAGTCTTGACTGGAAACAAAACACCTAATTCTTGCAATGTTTTTGAGATGATAGTATGCCGATTTAGTTATTAAGCAGCACAATTGTTTTTAACACTGATAATAATAAGAAGAAATGTTTCTTGAGCATTAAATCAGCATATTAGAATGATTTCTGAAGGATCGTGTGACACTGAAGACTGGAGTAATGGCTGATGATAATTCAGCTTTGCTATTACAGGAAGACATATTTTAAAATAGAAAACATATATTAATATTTCACAGCATTACTGTTTTGATCAAACAAACAAAACCTTGGTGGGCACAAGAGAAATCTTTCAAAAACAAAAAATGTATGTAGACAGTTTAATTGAATTAAATACAACATATCAAACAATACACAATTACATTTCCAATATCAACCAATGTGATAGAATTGAAAAATCTCTATCCAATATGGTACTGATATATTGTGCATCTCTAATCATTAACATCTTCCAAAAATAGTATTTGAAAAGATATTCATAAAGTACTGAAGATATGCCTAACTATGTGCCTGTTGGTTGCTGTTCCAGCTGCTTGGCAAAACTACCTGACCCAGTTTCAGGTTGCTGTTCACTGGCAGGATGACTTTATCCTCTCGGCTCCACTTTACATGTCCGGGAGGGCTGATAACAGCTGGAAAAATAAATCCAGCTCTTCCAATAACATGGAATGTCAGCGCTGCTGGTGTCTGGAGCCATTTGGATGGCAGACCGGCAGAACCACTGTTCAAGGCCAGACAAAACAAAACTAAGTGTGACAATAGGGGAAAACTGTTACACCCCTTTAACTCCTGCTATCATAACTCTAGTTTTTGTTACAGATGAAGCATAGCAGTATGAACACCATGCAGTGAAGTGCCTAATCACTTGTTTGTCATGCAAAGCTTGCTGAGAGACAGCAACAAATATTTGTGAGTCAGCAGTGACAGAGGTACAGTATCAAGTTATCCGCAGTCAGACAGATCAAGTAAAGTCAACAGTCTGTGGGGGTAATGAGGAAACTATGGAGTTTTAAGCCATTAAGCAGGGCTGACCTCAAGGCTAGAGTTCAAAGAGGTTTCTTTTGGCATCTGTGGGAGTTAAAAGGAGTTGAGTATCAAATGTGAGCGAAGCAGTCAAAAAGCACATCTTAGATATGAACCGCCACTACTTCCTCAATGCAGTGAAATGCGATATACGGCAATGGGCTTCTTTGAAATACGGCTGAATAAAAGTTGATCTGTCAGTGTGGGTGGTGTGCTGTTAGAATAACGTTCTCATTTGCATTTAATGTGGAAGGTGCAGTTTGTGCCAGATCATTTGATATAATTCAAATATTTAGAATTCATAATGATCTCTCACCAAATTTTCAGATAAAATTCAGTAAATGAATACCACTCATTTTCATGACAATGCAACAATAAGTATTTGGATATAGTCTGACTTCAAAAGATATGATTGGCAATGCTTTACATAAAGTTTATTAGTTTTAAAATGATAAAACAGTGGATTAAAAAAAGATGAGAAGAAAACTGACGTTAGTGCTGGGAAAAGGTCTAGCATTTGGTTGCAGATGCCCTTTGGTTTGATATTTTGGCACCACTGTAAAGTGTCCTTGAACTACATTTGACTGAAAGCATTTTAGTACATTCATACACTAATATGTCAACAGTAAAAGCTGTATCGGCATACTTTGTACTATATCAGAGCGCGGCAGATCTGCCAGACCATATATGGTATTTCCTTCCTCAATAAATGTTGTAGCAGTGCCAGGCACATAACAGGCAGTGAATGTGTGCCAAGAGAACGCAGGAAATCACTCATATATCTTTAAGATAAGAAAGGGTTGGCATTTTGGATACACAAAGAACAAAGCGCAGCTGTCACGGCTGTTTCCTGCATGTGCTCGCTGCCATTGCTGTCTAATATCGTTATCTTCTGTTGTCAAGTACACATTATCAGACAGGTTTACTCAACTGAGCTGTGAAATCGCATTTATGTCACACTTGCATGTGATTCTATTGAATCTGCACATCTGTATCCAGATCAGAGTTTCTTCAAATGTGCCTAATTTTTTTATTTTTTTGCTGGAATCTGTTAACTTTATTTTTACGAGCTAAATAAGCACAGTCATGCCAAAAGTGCTACAGGGAAAAAATAAAACACTAAAAACATATATGTCGACATATCACCGCATGCCCACGCATGCCGCTCTTTGAACATTCATCTAAACTATGTTCCTTCAAGATAAGGGGCCAAGTAGCAATACAATGCTTGTAAAAGATATTTACAGCCCTGCTGTGCAGCAAACAATGGGACAGAACAATAAAGGGCCCTCGAGGCACTCAGTTTGTCAATAGTTACTTGAATGGCATGCAATCAAATATATGTTACATTGCGGATGTTGAAGATCAAAATGATCTGGAAGGCATGCAGCTGACCAATGGAAAACAACCCAAACCAAACCTTTGAAACGACAAAGAAGTATTGTGACCACACTGGCCTCTTGTGAACTCTTGATTTTTTTTATAGCTCCAGCTACTGTGTGTCACATGTTTGCTTCTTTATCCTCTTGTGGTCAGCCCTCATGAAGACCACCCTTCAGTCATCTAATCCATAATTGTTTGCAGGTTCAGCTCTGAAAGCCGTATTCATCATGACCCCCGTCAGAGTCAGCACTGCCATCGCTGGTACTGGTTGGTTGATCTACAGCTATCATATGTGCAGTTTGAAAAGGTCTCTTTAAATTTAATTTTCAGTATGAAAAAATATGGATTTTATTGTGTGATTTTCTCACCCAGGAGTTAAATATAAACTCAAGGCCCCCTTGTTTTTCACAAAAGTAGTATAGGGAACACAAACAACCTGGCAGTTGGTCAGCGTGTCCCTTTATAATAGTTATGACTGCAGTAGGTGTCTTCCGTAATTGCTCCATATAAAAAGATGACCATCCCACATCGTGTGTAATGTTCTCTGACATTGTCAGCAGCACAGCATGACCGCTGCCAGGGCACAATGGCTCCAAGCATTGTGAATTTCATTTCGTTTAGAGTGAATTAGCCCCCCCTCCTGTGTGACCACAGGGTGCTCTATAACCAAAGAACACAGGTAATACTGAACCACGGGTTTACTGGAAAACAGAGTTCGCTGAATTAATGTGCCAAGCTAGATAGGGGACAAGAAAACAGAGAATGACTATGAATCATCACAATTATTGCTTTATCTTCTTAGACACATTGCTTTGATCCCAACTCAGTTTTTATTGGTAGTTAAAGATGAACAGGTGGGTAAATAAAGGTCATTTTCTGTTGTTTCCTTCTAAGTTTTGGCTCAAAACAAAGACATACAAGACATATTTTGTCTCGTGCTTTGACTTCACAGACACTACAAGATTACAGTTGCAAAAAATGGATTCTACAGACGTCTGGGTGATAAATAAGTCAGTGGTGTGAAATTAAAAATGAATAAGTTCATCTGGAGTTTACTGGAACTCTAGTCAGCAGGGATTAAGGTTATAGGGTTTAAACAAAAGGTATTTATAAATCCTTATGCTCTTTTTAATGATAATCTTAAACTGGGCTTGCAAAATCACATTTTACTGTACATGCATGCAAGCTGTATTTACTGAAACATGCACAATATGGCATGTGTGTGGCATATGGCAAATAGGACAGTGACACTTAACCATATTCTGGACCGAAAAAAAAAAAAAAAAAAAAACACTCACTTTAATTAAATAGGAGCAGATAAAGCTATCACATACACCACTTAGTGCTCACTCTGTGCTGACACCTAAAGCCTGCTGCCATTATGGATATTAAATAGCTGTGCTGCTCTTGATGTGGTTTCATTAAACTGTAAAACAATTGCACAGGGGTTCGGACAGTTGATCTGTTTGGTGGCACAGAGCTGAAAATGATCTTTGTAGTCAGTGACATTTAAGCACCCCCAAATGTACAGTAACTGTTAAGCTACATCTGACTGAGAATATTTATGACTCTTAATTTTTTCTTTATTTTTAATTTTTTTAACAGGACACATGCACTTTTAATCAGATATTCAAGCCATACATGATTATTACTATATATTTCGAAATGATAAAATGATTATACAAAATAATGCTTGTTTTGTTTACTGTGTGGAGATGTACTGATATCGCGTTAGGTCTCGTTCTGTATCGTGTATCTTGTCAGTGTCTGCGCTTGCTTGGCCTTTTGTTGTGAAAAATAAAGAAAGTGTGTCCAGCTAAATTTAATTAGTACTTTGTTAGATGGGTATAAAAAAGCTTAGTTTACCGCAGCAGCGGTCACGGCAGCTGTCGTGTGAAGACGGAAGAGTGTAAAGACCGACACTACCGTGTGACTCCACCGGACAGGGACACCGGCAAAGGAAATAAGTATCGCTTTTTATTTCTCCTCTTATCTACTACTTGTTTCACTTCTGTTTCAGTTTTTTATAACCATTTACTTTGTGTAAGTAAGATGTGTTTTTTTAGCATGTGTGTTTGGCAGTGTTATTTTTAAGGATTACTGATAAACTACTGTCGTTTGATTTGCATTTGTTATTTATTTTAATTTTAGTTACATTGGCTGAATTTATTATGTCTGTATAGGTCTTTTAAGTTTTAGTTTTATTTAATTTGAGTTATTTTAATACTTCAACAAACTAAATGGAAATGAAATGATTAATATATATATATATACATATTGAATTTATAAATGTGTATGGATATATATGTATGTATGTATGTGTGTGTGGTTGTACATACACACACACACACACACAATATATATATATATATATATATATATATATATAGTTGTTTTTTTGGTTTGGCTATGTGTTATGTTAGAATCATTATTATACTTATATTGTTTTTAGCTTTATTTTTTGTTTTTCATTTAAATGTTAAGTTTTGAAATTTTGTTGTATGCATTTGTCATTTTTATTTAATTTATTTATTTTTAAAATGTGTATACAGTGCCCTCCACTAATATTGGCACCCTTGATAAATATGAGCAAAGGCAGCTGTGGAAATAAATCGGCATTTTTTATCCTTTTGATCTTTCCCTCAAAAAATATTCAAAATTCTAACCTATCATTGAAGTAAAACAATTGAAAGTGGGGAGAAAATCTCATTAAGAAATAAATGTTTTTCTCCAATGGATGTTGGCCACAATTATCGGCACCCCTAGAAATTCTTGTGAGTAAAATATCTCTGAAGTATATTCCATTCATATTTAAATGTTTTAGCACACCAGGGTGACTAGGAGCATGATATTGTCCAGCCATGACTTCCTGTTCCACAGGATTATAAATATGAGGAACACAAAGATCAAATTCCCTTAATCATCCATCACAATGAGAAAAACCAAAGAATATATTTCTGATGTGCAGCAAAAGATAATTGAGCTTCACAAATTAGTGAAGTGGCTTTAAGAAAAGAGCTAGAGCAGTGAAAAATCCCATTTCCACCATCAGGGCAATAATAAGAATCCAATCAACAGAATTTACGAAACTGCCTCAACAGAAAATGTTACGAAACTGTCCTAATGAAAGAGGACGTGTGTCTATATCGTCCTAATGCAGTGGCTGAGGAGGAGAGTTTCCAAGGATCACAGACTCTGGAGAATGCAGAATATAGTTGCAGTATAGTGAGAAAACATTCGGGGAAAAAAATTGAAAACATTAGTCCCTACATCACCACATGTCAAACAGTCCCTACATCACCACATTGGCAGGGTTTCAAGAAAAAGGGTTTCAAGAAAAATTCTCCTAGCTCACAAAAATCTCCATCTCCATTCAGTTATTCAGTTACATGACTGGAACTTCTGGAACTTCAAACTGGCTTCTACTGGCTTCTCAGATGAAATAAAAAATAAAAAACGAGCTTTTTAGCAGCAAACACTCAAGATGGGTTTGGTGCACACAGGGATAAAAAAGTACCCCATGTGTACAATGAAATATACTGCTGTATTTTTTATGCTGTGGGCCTATTTTTCTGCTGGAGGTCCTGAACATCTTGTTTAGACACATGGCATCATGGATTCTATTAAATACCAACATATAAAAAATCAATAAGTGACTGACCCTGTAGAAATCTTATAATGGGCCATGTTTGGATCTTCCAACCGGACAATAATCCAAACACAAACCTCAAAAACAACACAAAAATGGGTCACTGAGCACAAAACCAAGCTTCTGCTGGCCATTCCCGTCCTCTGACCTGAACCCTATGAATGAGTGAGGTGAACTGAAGAGGAGAAGCACCAACATGGAGCTGTGAATCTGAAGGATCTGGAGAGATTCTGTATGAAGGAATGGTCTCTGATCTCTTATCAGGTGTTCTCCAAACTCTTCAGGCATTATAGGAGAAAACTCAGAGCTGTTACCCTGGGAAAAGGACATTGCAATAATTGGGTGCCAATAATTGTGGCCAACATGAACTAGAGAAAGTATTTCTTACACAATGAGATTTCCCCCCATTTTCAATTGTTTTACTTCAATGATAGGTTGGAATTTTGTGAATTTTTGGAATGAAAGATAAAAAGGATAAACAATGCAGATTTATTTTCACAGCCGCCTTTGCTCATATTTATCAAGGGTGCCTATATTAGTGGAGGGCACTGTATGTAGTATTTATAAAGTTTTAGCTTTTAGTTTTGGATCTGTTTTTAGTTGTTTTAATACTTCAATTGATATCTTCTGTTGTCCTCATTTGTAAGTCGCTTTGGATAAAAGTGTCTGCTAAATGACTAAATAATAATAATAATAAATAATAATACAAAATGCAAGTTCAAGAAAATGTATGCTTAATATGCTAATAAGATATAATGTGATTTTCTTTGCTTTAACTGAGGTAATTTTGGTGTTCTATTAAACCCAAATATTAAACAAAACAGAGCAACAAAATCAAAACAAAACAAAACAAAAAAACACCCATTTCACAAACAATGTGAGACTATTGGCCCAGACTATTGATTGTATTTGTGAGCTTCATTTACATAACTCTTAAACAAAAAACAGAGGCAGGTGGAGCACAGAACTGTCTGCAGTGGGTGAATGTTAACCATCTTAACTCAACAGTTAATGACCCTACTAACTTTTTTTAGCCAATAAGAGCACAAAAGGTTAGGAATTTCTGTGTGGTTGGTACTGAAGTCACCTTGGGAGTGACTAATAAGCTCCTTCTCACCTCCAGTTCACTGAAGAACTGAGAAGACTTATTATACACAACCAAACAAATGTAGTGTGGTTCAATTTTTTGCTGCACAAAGACTGATTGTTGTTCATGGTTATGGTTTACGTTCCTCCAGCTTTTATAACAAGCTTCATTATTTGCTGCCAAAGGTGTCGCAATACATGGCACGTAACCTGTGAGAAATGCTATAGGCACAAGTTTAATTGATCACTTCTCTATTTGTAAACAAGCAGTGTGACAAACCCTCAAAAGTAGGTGGTGAGACTTCGGCTGCAAAAAGGTGTGACATCCCCTACCATTATCACTCTATCTCAAGTTGGTATGTGGGCAACTGGCTTTAAATGACTGACCTCCATTTAAAGTTGCAAAATTTCCCTCCTCTGAACCAAAATAGTGTGAATTTTGAAGAGACAACCAAAAATGGAATTGTTCCAAACCTGTATGACTTAATTTAATCTCAAAACACAAAAGAATACTATCCTCTTATGAGTGTCATTTTTCAGTTGTACATGTCTATGTAGCAACATGAAGTCTACACCAAATTCCCCCTTGGGGACTTTTAAAATAGAATAGAATAGAATAGTAGTTTGACTTTGAAGAAAATGGCCTTTATCTGTACTAATTTTTACATATGTCATAGGGGGCTCTTATGAAGTCAGTTGTGTTTTTCTTAAAATTAATTTTATTTTTTCCAAATTCCATGTGTTTTTTTGTTTGTTGTTTTGTTTTTTTATGTTTTAATTTTTAAAACCTAGACTTTGTTCAAAAAGCATATCTAATTTTGAAATCATGAAACTATTATTAACAGCTTAAACAGCTATTTATTATAAGTTTAACAAAAAATAAAATTTTAAGGCCCTATGAAATATGTTTTTTTTTTTTTTTTCAAATTCTGTTTTATTTTTATGAAATTCTCTTTCCATTCATTTTCTGGATTCCATTTTATGGCTTTTTTAAATTAAATATTAACAAGAAAATTAAATATTAACAATCAAAAGCATCTCCAATTAATTGATTTAATTAAAAGAAATTGTATTATTTTATTTATAAATAATACAATAAATAACATTTTATTTTTTTTACAATACAATTTATTACAAATTATTGCACCCCAGAAAAAGTGCATTGTGTATTTACATTTTTCTGTTAAATAAATTCTGGTAAATATTTTTCCCTGTAAATATTGCTTTAAAAATTATGTTTTAATAATACTTTTATTATTAGTATCATTACATTAGGTAATATTTCTGTCATGGTTTCTTCAAGTTAAGCCAAATATGTATTTTGATAGGTTGCTGTGAAGACCTTTCTGTTTGTATATGATAAGACAGATCGTTTTTTCTCAAAAAAACAGTAAAATGCTCATGAAGTGACTCTCAGAGCTGTTCTAGAGATTGTTTGTGTTCATGAGGCTGAAAACACTGCGAGCGTCACGCATTCTTCAGAATGTTTGTAGTAAACGAAACCGCTCGTCTGCGCCATTCATTTACACAGAACATGAAGGATTCATATTTAAATGGTATTTTTGCGGCTTAATATTCACAGACACTAGTAAAAAACGCTTTTTGATTTAAGTGTGCTGACCTATTTTTGATGTATCCATCCAAAATTTGGCATCGCGGAAATCATAGGGCCCTATATTATGTCCATGTGAATTACCATGTAAGCAGCAGTGACTCACAACTAGGCTTATTAGTATAAACCACAGGATTTTGAGTTGAAAAGTGTCATTATAGAATGTTTTTCCTTCAGAGAAAGTTGATGGGATGAACTATTGGATCCGTCATAAAACACTTTTTTTGCAGAGAGACAAAAATGAAATCTCCTTGCTTGTATACTTTAATCTGTAAGAGTGTAATCCACCTTTTACAGGGACACTGGTTTAAGCAAAAATCCCACAAGACCAATCAACTTGAAGACAAGTCCGCTTACATACTACTTCAGAGAGACACTGAAAAAGTTTGCTTGATAATTCTTAAATACATCAATGCATAACTTCATAGCAGTATTTCTAGAGAATTTCCAGAGCAAGCCACAAAAGAGGGCACTTATTTCCTTTAATAATTTGGCAGGGTCTCTATTAAGTGCACTTCCTGCTCTGTTTAGCATCTCTCCGTTCGATGTCCCGTCCTCTGCGCCTGTGGCCTGGGCTGAGCTCACTACACTGTGTGGTCCAAGGTTACAAATATGATTTACCGCAACCAGAGAGAGGAGCCTCCTTCTCAGAAAGTGGAGAACACATACTGCATCCACGTGAGCGCAGGAATGTGCTGCTGTGTGCTCGCTGTTTATCTGAAGCAGAGGTATGAGCGCGTGAGACTGTGGAAAGAGCACAGGAAAATATGCATCATGAATACTAGCTCACAACTGAGCTGTGTTACGAGTTTAATTGCACTACAGTTGTGTATACAGTCTGCATATTTGTTAGTATTACTGAATCTGGTACAGTACGTAAGATGTGTCCAATATTTTAAGCACTTCTCACACAGGATAGTTAAAAGAGTCTCTTTCTGTGAAGCGTCGGGCCTTGGAAATTATTGGAAATGAATGTGTTGCCCAGTTCTTGGAAGCAGAAATATCCATGGAGACTTCTGGTCAGCACACCTTGTTGATTTATGAGGAAGTCCTGAAGGGAATTTCACTCTGTCAACAACGCTGCTCATTATACATATTCACGCATCACAAACAAGACCTCCAATATTTCAGAGCACCTCAGAGAAATACGATCTCTCAGTGAGGTAGAGCAACGTTTATTAATGCTAGAAATTAACATTTACGTATGGTAATCCTAGTTATCGGCATCACTGATGACTGATCAAAGCAACAATGCCATACACCCACTTTAGCACTTTCATCCAAGTGCTTCATTAACACCAGCCAACCGTTATTAACTCTTCTCTCAAAAGTTACAAAGGACAGGAGACAGAAATGATCACATGCATGCTCGGTCGGGTAAAGTCCAGCTAGAACCTGTGCTACAAGAGTAAAGTTTTGTGAATATTTAAATAAAATATGCAAATAGCGCTGGCGCATTTAAGGTTATACATTTTTAAAAAGGAAAGTGCAAATGCATGTTGAATCAGCTATTCATAAAGTAGCTGAGTCATGTGACTGTCACATTAGATGGTGACCAGTGACCTCGTCTAAGCACGTTCATGCACTCAGTCGTCCTTTTCTCATAATTACTGCTAATCACCTCACCTCTGACCCCTGTAATTGCTTCCTATCAATGCCAACTGTTGAAATGCTTAAAATAGAGGATCAACACAGGGGAGCAGTGAGGGCTGAAACAGCCAGGCTTCCACTGACCCAATACAACACAGCCAAAGACCAATAATTACACTACTGCTTTGAGACAGAAAACGGCTATTGATTCCAAGCCCTTTGAGAAGCGTATATGCATCTAAAAAAAAGGCTGCATTCAGTGAAATCTATGTTGTTTGAGGGATAATATTAGATTATGATATAATGAGAATAACGCGGCAAGAGGGCAAGAACCTGGCCAGAATGAAAGTGTGTTTGTGTGCCAAAGAGAGAGAAGACAGTGTGACTAAAGACTATAGAGAGAAGAGTATTTCCACTATCAGTGAGACATAAAATACAAGGCTTAAATGGTTGGTTAGTTCATGTATTGTGCTGGAAAATCATTACCTCTTAAAGTCATGGAAAAAAAGAAACAGTGTAATAAAATAGAAACAATAGCACATTGACCAAATTAAAGCTAAACATCAAAGCACAAGTGTTAAGATCATGGTTAAAAATTCGGCAGTCACTCATGAGTGAAACATTAGGAATTTTCTTACAGTATGAACACAAGGTTGCAATGTTAAACCAAGAAACCAGTTTGACCAGTGTTGCGTTTTAACTTTAAGGGGAAAGTTCACCCCAAAATGAAACATTGTTCTTTATTTACTTTCATGTTCTTCCAAAAAAATTATTCTCTTCACAAAAAGAATATCCTCATTATTTTAGTTTTGACATGTCCGATTAGTGTTATTTTTCATTCTGACAGTAAATAGCCTAATCACTGCAATACAATAACACAAAATGCATTTAGAGGATTCAATAGACTAATAAAGAAATCAAAAACAAATTTACAATATTACGTTTTGAGGTTAAACTGCACATTTATTTTTGCTTGTAACTGTTAAATTTAAAATGCAGCACATTCCTTACTTCAGAAAGAATTATGTTAAAAGTGAAGTCAGTAAGTTACCTTTCTGTTGTTGTTGTTGTTTTTTTCCGATATTGAACAACCAACTGCCAACAACTTTTAGGAGAAATTGACTTTTTTACTTAAGTCCAAATATGACTAATTACTAGAAAATGATTAAGAATTATAAAATATTTTTTATGTTAATAATATAAGTTATACGAGTAAAAAACATTCAGCCGCAGTCATCATTCAAAAAGAAAGAAAGAAAGAAAGTCCTGTTTGAAACAACAGCAAGGTGAGAAAATGATGACGGATTTTCATGTTTCCTTTAATTGCAGGTCTTAATGTCACTCAACACAGCTGCTTTCACAAGCAGTTTTTCCAGCTTCAGTTCCCACAGGAATCATGCCAGCATACAGCGGATATAGAGGTTTACAATATTAATCAGAAGCTTATGGAATCATTAGACAGAGGTAATGTGCTGCTCATTATTTATTAACAGTGGTCAGGGCAGAGTTAAACTATCCCAGGGTTCTCCTGACCAGTCAGTTAATTGTAATTCCCACACGAATCTGTCACGTGTGTACAGTGGAACTTAAGACCAGCACAGACACACTCCATCTTTAAAATAAATACTGGTTCTGCAACATAATCCATGTGAAACTAGACTAAATGAATAAAAGTGGTCTTTAAAACAACAATAACACATCAAACATATTCAAAAGTATCAAATAGAATGAAATGGCACATCAAAGAAAGCTTTTACTAATTTTTTCAGCTGACCTTGATTCCCCTCCAAACTCTGGCCTTTGGCAGGATCCAGAGGAATCCTGACGGCCCCTAATTAAACTGGGAACGTTATTTTTAGGAGCGTGGCCTCGATACAGCTGTTCCCTTTTATTGAGTAGCAGTAGCGGAGGCTGAAGTTGTCTTTAGGTACCCTCACTGTGGTGCACACAGACAAAGTGAGCCCTGTCTCCGGTTGGCTAAATGGCGTCTCTTTGGATGCCGGGTTGCACAATGAAACCAGAAGCTCCAGGCACGAGGCCCGAGCCACTGAAGTGGTCAGAGAGGAGACTCCTAAAAATATCCCTCAGTCTCTTACTCTCTCTCTCTCTCTCTTCCGCTGTCTCGATCTTCTTCTCCTCTTTTAATTCCACTTTTCACCATCCTGACTTCTTCTTATTCTTCATCCTTCCCTCTTCTGGTTTACTCATAACGAGATGTGTCACGAATTGCTCATTGTGCAGAAGTAAGCATCTGAGAGGAATTAGTTGGCTTGGCGCGCTGCAAAGGACAGTGTGTCAGACGCCTTTGACACACAGCTTAAAGGGATAGTTCACCCAAACATGACAATTCTGTCTTCATTTATTTGCCCTCATGTCTTTTTAAACCCATAAGCTGTTTTTTATTCTTTTCATGGAACAAAAAAAGAGAATTTGTAAGATTCTTAAAATTCTCCTTTTGCGTTCCACAGGGGAAAAAGTAGCAAATGGTTTTGGGTAAATGAGGTTTGATTTTTGGGTCAACTTTTCTTTTTAAGGCTACTGAGAGAGCCTGTTCCTCCTTTTTTCTTTCTCTGTCTAATTTTTTCGCTCTCCTCTATCTGTTTAGTATTAGTGGATATGGAACATATAGGTTTCAGCCTGACATCACGTGCCTTCACTGGCACACCTCATGTGAACTCCGGTACAAATCCTTGAGCGAGCACACTAGAGCCAATAGCATGATAGGAAAGAAAGCAAGAGAGAGATTTCTGACCCCAAAGGCATTTGCTTCACAGGACTAGAGCTGCCTTTTTTAAAGAGGCCCTGTGAATGTCATGTCAGGACAGAGACTTCAGTAACCTTATAATAGCTTGAAAAAAATCCTCTTTTATGACAATGTGGAGCAGTGAAGCAGTGATGTGGAGCAAAAGCCCATGATGCTGTCTACCTCATGTGTATAGAATGCGAGGTATTCACATCTGTGCTGATATTTGGTACTACAGTATGATTGCAAAAATCAGTAAAAATCAAGTCACTCCATTCCAGATCCAATCCATTTTCACCCACTCACTGGTGAATATCCATTTTCCAGATTTTCATCTGCTCACTGGCTCACTTCAAGTGATCATGGAGCAACAGAAATCACACTGACTTTTCAACACTTCAGTTTGAGGTGATTTAAGGACTGTGAGAAATGCCCTACAAGCTATTCGCACCTACACTCTTAAAAATAAAGGTGCTTCACGATGCCATGGAAGAACCTTTTTTTGGTCCATAAAGAACCTTTACCATCTGAAGAACCTCTCTGTTTCACCAAATGTTCTTTGTGGCAAAAGAAGGTTCTTCAGATTATAAAAAGGTAAGAAAGAGATGTTTCTTTAAAGAAGCTTTGACTGAATGGTTCTTTGTGGAACTAAAACTGGTTCTTCTATGGCATCGCTGTGAAGAACTTTTTAAGCATCTTTATTTTTAAGAGTGTATGACAGAAAGTGCTACAGAAAACATTAAAGAAACACGGGAAGTTATTTTAATAATTCATGTATAATATCAGAATTAAATATATTTTAATTATGTAAATACACAATACCATATAAATGTTTGGGTAGGTAGATTTCTTTAAAGAAATTAATACTTTTATTCAGCAAGGACACAATCAATTTTATTTCAATATCAAATAAATGCTGTTCTTTTGAACTTTCTATATATTTTTTTCTATTCCTGAAAGGAATGTATCACAGTTTGAAAAAAACAAACAGCACAACTGTTTTCAACATTGATAATCATAAACAAAATGTTTCTTGAGCATTAAATAAGCATATTAAAGTGATTTCTGAAGGATCATCTGACACTGTAGTAGTAATGGCTGCTAAAAATTCAGCCTTGTCATCGCAGGAAAATATATATATATATATATAAAAAAAAGAAAACAGTTATTAAAATTGTAGTAATACTTAATGTTACCATTTAAAGTATTTTTAATAAAATAAATGCAGCCTTGGTTAGTACAAGATACTTTTGAATGGTAGTGTATGGTATGGTAATCATTTGAATGGTACAGTACTAAATTAAATTATAGCATTTACAGACAGCATTTATTTGACATAGAAATGGTGATTTTTTAATAATAAAATAATGTTTCAATTTAATGCAATGTTGGTGAAAAAATATAAAATTTCATAGTGATCTTGGATGGATTTTTTCACTGAGCTTTTGGAAATGTAGTATGGAATTGAATTTGCCAAAGAGAAACAGCCTTTGCTTCAGGAGTGTTTTAAAACACAACCTACACACATGCAGCTCACTAGGTTTTGGACCAGAGCCATCATCAACTCAACAATCTCTTGACTGATGAAACGGCTCAGCGGGATGAGTACAGATTCTAGTATCTCCTTGCGACCCACATTTAAACCACTATGCATCTGTGCGTTCAGCATGAACTCCTGTATCACTACTAACATTTGGAGACCTCACAATTCCTGATTTATACGCTCTTTTATAAATCACACACTCTCACATGTCTGTACGTTTGAGCCTTTACAGCCCCGGATGCTATAAAAACCTCCATTGTCTCCACATTTCCTTTGTTGTTGTAGTGTCTGGAGGCAGTTTGTGGAGATGTATGGAAAGCCTGACTGAGCCAACGCTGACATTAAGCCTGAAAGAGCACTCTGTGTCCAGGCAGAACAGAGGGACACACACACACACACACACACACACACACAGGCATCTAACACACTCACCCAAATTAGCGGGCCCCAGTCGGCGTCCCATCTGACACATAATTACAATAGTCACTGTAGTTGTCTGGCACAAGTTCAACTCCTCCTCAAAAAGACAAGATAGTTAACAGCTAGTGTGGCAGTGAAGACTGTGATATAAAAGCTGACCAACCACTAATTACAACACCTTGATTTGAACCCTTCCATGTGTAAAAATAAAGAGGAGGTTTAACCATTATGGGTGACCACTGTATAATATTTAACAGTGCTCCTTTTCTGTGGCTTTATGGCTGAACCCCGACCATCTGCAATCAATGAAAACATCCTACCACCAAGTGCATTATTCACAACCAACCACATCATTTACAGTCCCCTAAACAATGCTTATTTAGGGATGAGGGTGGTGCTATACGTCGCATGCTGGTTCTCATTAGACTCTACTGTGGACTGAATGGATGCCTCAGTTTGTCTGCTTCAGATAAGCCCACTTATGAGTGGCTGGGGAGACTTTCTGAATAGCTGAACCATAACCTCATGAGTTGATGTATATGAACTTGGTAGACTCATAAAGCGTATTTGGGTAGACTGAGGCTAATGCAGATTTATATTGAAAAAACGTGCTCTACATATTAAATATTTATATATACATCAGTCCCAAAAAGCATTCGAACACAAGCTGCACTACATGACTTTGCATTAGTGCTGTCAAACGATTAATTGCGATTAATCACATCCAAAATAAAAGTTTTTGTTTACATAATATCTGTTTGTGTGCTGTGTATATTTATTATGTAAATGTAAATGCACACACATAAAGTATATATTTTGAAAATATTTACATGTACGTATATATTTATATTCATATAATTGATATTATATATAAAAATATATTTAATATATAAACAAAACATATTTTTCTTAAATATATACATGCATGTGTGTGTATTTATATATACATAATAAATATAAACAGTACACACACATATATTATTTTGAATGTGATTAATCATGATAAATCATTTGACAGCACTACTTTGCATTATATAACAAAATATTAAACCAAGTATTTATTTTAAAGAACAGCACAAACATGTTTAAAAAAAATAATAATAATAATAATTTATTGTTCAAAATAAAGACACAATGTATTGTATAACACTTTCTGGTTATCAGCACTGGGATTTTTTTAATTTAAATAAATTTATGTTACATATATTTGACATAATCTAAGCACAGTTACACCAAACTAGTCTGTCACAGGACAAATAGTTTAATGTGTAGTTCAGTCAAAAATGAAACATCTGTCATCATTTACTCGCCCTCATGTCATTCCAAACCTGTAAGACTTTCTTTCTTCTGTGGAACATAAAAGATGAAAAATGCCTCAGTGTTTTTTGTCCATACACTGAAAGTCAATGGTGTTTAATGTTATTTTAAACTCCACTGACTTTATATGGACAAAACCAGTCGAATCAGTCTTTAAAATATCTTCTTTTGTGTTCAGCAGAAGAAGGAAAGTTATTTGGAACAACACGAGGGTGAGTAAATGATGACAGATGTTTAATTTTGGGTGTCCAAATACTTTTTTTGGGTCACTGTACATTACCAAAGGCCATCCTGACCAAAAAAGACTCTTAATACATACAGCTAAAGGAACAACAGAACTGCTAATTCAACCAAAACTGCAAAGGATCCAATTACACTCAATAATGGGACACGCACAATGTGAGTGACAAAGCCTCTTTCCGCCCCTCGGAGAGCGACGCCGCTGTATACACAGAGCCTGACACCACATGTGAAAGGATTAGACCTGTAAGATACAGCAACACAAACATTTCTGTTCTAAAGTCAGCTGTAGTAGGGCTCTGGTCCATGAACGCGGCAAAACACTTGCTTAGTTTTCAAAGAATTACTTAAAGGAGCATGAAGATGAATGACGGCAGTTGGAGCTTGGCCCGGGAACGACCTTGTGGATTTCTCCACTCTTTCCCTCTGGCATACTGAGGCCCAACGCTTTGTTGAATCTGTTGACAACTGAGCACTTTAACAGTCATTTGTCACTGGCACAGGTACATTATGTAATTCAGAGTCAGACACACCCTGGGTAAACTGGGAAAACTCCATGGGCTGCCGAGACGGGACATGTTCACACATAAGAAGTAACACTGCCTTTCCCTGTCTCAGTTCGACACAATATTTCAAACGCCAAAGTGCTGCGTAGGCAATGGCATATGCATTATAGTGCCAGGAGGCAGCATTCTTTCCAATCAGCCGCTTTTATGCGAAACAACTGCTGGGATGCACTGGTGACATATAACACTGTGTGAATGTAATGAATGCTCTTCATGAGGCAGGTCTATGCATGAGTAATATGATGGTACACTGGATCTCTGCCAGTGCAAATACTCTCAATATAACCAATGTCTTTTGCATGCACTATTTTTTTCCTCAGTAATATGAATGGTAAGCAGTAAATCATAGTTACGCACAAAGCAGTGATGGACGATTTGCTGTTTTTCATGATAGTGTTGTTAGAGAAGTGTTCTTGGAGCACACTGGAGCCATTGTGTACAAGGTCTTTAGTAAGCAGCTGAAAAGTTGAGTCTTATCGGATAACCTTGCAGTTTAAAGATCAATGGCACTATTCTATAGAAGCAGACAGACACTTAAAGATTGTGTCAAAGAAAGGCCTTGCATGAATAGACTTGCCATACATACAAGTATAGCATTATATTCACACTGTGCTTTATGACTTCAGTTTTCTTTTACTTCAGCAAATTGTGGTGTGATATGTTCTATAACATATAGAACTAATATGCTTTCAGTGGAATAAATGACATTTTAAATATATTAAAATCAACTATTTTAAATCGTTGCATTTTTATTGTATTATTTGAATTATTGTATTTTTGTATTAAAAACGGTAAGATGTATAAAAAGCAACATACAGACTAACAGTTTATATGGAACTAAAGACTTACTTAAGGTCTTAATATAATACAGATTATAAATCAAACTGCTTCACAATGCAATATTATTAGGATTTTCTGGGAACAAATTGAGAGCATAGAGGAGGAAGCAATCAACATGTTCCTGATGTATTTGCAGTATACTTGGCATCTAGTGTAAACAGATCTTCAGTATATATTCTAAGTATGGATACATGAACCCCAACGCTTGCCATGCCCATTGATAGGCACGTTGCATGGGGTATATATATCTATATATAAATATCTCTATTTTACTGCTCCCACTACACAGTGACTGTTAAGCCAATGACCCTGATTCAGAGAGAGAGAGAGACTTTTTTTTTTTTTGTGATTCTCTGTAAAAACTGCAGCTGGATGATATTCCTATAGATGTCTCACCTGTCTGTCTTTGAACAGTTCAGGTGCAAACTAACTTTAATACATATGAATAGATAAAAACCCCAGCAGTCTTATTTATAGTATTCAGGTGTTTGAAACCTCCTCTCTATTCCCTTGCAGGCTTCCTTATCTGACAGCTCACACTGCTTCATCGGTCCGCTGGCTGTCTGCAGCGCAGCCACAAAAGCTTGAGTCTGTTTCTAGTTACAGTTCAGAGAGTTCCTTTAAACCTGGATATGCGCTCACCAATGAAACCACACGTCTCCATGTCTATCGAGGTTTCCCTCTCTAGTGATCTGTTGTTTGTTATAAAGCAAAGAGAGCAGAAATTCAAAGTAGAGGAACTTGTTCTCACCTGATATCACATCTTGGCACAGGCTGATAAATGTGCAGATGTGAATTATTGAGAGCAACTCTGAAACAAAGAGATATTGTTGTATTGATGTGCATGAGTGCTGGCATATTATTCTTTCACTGTCCTATAATGGCACACTTGGTGTCCCACATAACCCCCTTGAGGAATCTTCGGGACTGCAGCCAATCACTTGGTGTTATTTGCTGCCACATCCAGCAGTGAGTACAGAACAGACCGATCCTAAAATACCAGCAAGGATTCTAGAATAGTCACTGGCTCATTTCCAATAATGCCCTGAAGTACATGCAGGAAAGTCTATCAATACTAATACAAAAGCAGACATTGAGGTCTTCAAAGATTTTTTTTGTTCTGCTAGAAGTTAAAAGCAAATGACTAATGGATATTTAGATAATATATTTTATAATGGATATTTAAATAATAATCTATGACGCCAGTCAAACGTTTGGTTGCACATATACTCCCTATTTCCGATATTTTATAATAATTTAAAATGATAAAAGTCATCAAAACTATGAAATAGCACAAATGGAAGTAATGGAATTAAATTGTGTGCAAAAATATATTATAATTGTATAATTATAAAAGTCAGCAAAAAAAACAAATAAACAAAAACAGTATTATCTACCTAAAATACCTCCACTATAAAAAAAACACCTAAATTATTGATTTTATTAATATATATTATTACTATTACTATAATTATGTTGTTATAGTTTACATTTATTAGAAATATTCTTATAAATAGAAAATTTATTTATAGTTTAAATTAAAAATTTACTATATAAATGTAACTATAATTAAACTAAAATACTAAACTGTAATATGATATAGTATATACACATTTCTATAAAAGTGTACAAAACCAATTTCTTGTATTTAAGTCATATCTTTTTGATCACAAGGTTTAAGATAATGAAAAACACATTTATTTTCGAACTTTTGTCTATATTGTGCATCAGCAATGTAAGACGCATGCAAGTGGCATTCATTTATGGCTCATAATGAGTCAGCAGTGATCAATGATGAAGTCATTAGTGATTATGATTCACCATGACAACCGATATCAAGCTTTATTAGATGTGACAATTCCATGCGGACAGACTCTGTTTGATTAATTAACAGCATGATGCAGAGTGTCCTTCTCACTCAAACAGCGTCACCTTTCAAATAGTTAATTAGGTTTTGTTGACATGCCAGAGAAGTAATTGAAAGTCACATGCCCTGTTTGGCTTTATCTATGATGAAAAAGTGAAGTTGATTATATTGAACCCTTCACGGGAGGATACAATTGAGGGGTCTTGTCCCCAAACAAACACACAGAGCCTGGCCTCTGTTAAAGTCTGGCACAGATTCGCCAACAGCTGGTGAGGGCAGTTAACTGGGCTTGGCACATGGCTTTTACACCTTAAATTTGCCCTTCATCGATTAAAGGCAAAGTCCACTCTCTCAACAAAGACTAAGAGTGCAAAGAAAACAAATGAGACAGCGCTACCTCATTATCCAGGCAATGTGCCAAAACAACCGTCACAGGCCTGGCTGGACATTTCCATGGTGACCAAAACGCCAGTCTGCCAGAAGAGCAGCTGGTAAATGGGTAGCAGATTAGGCAAACAGACTTACAGAGAGACGAGCACTGTGTGTTCGCTGCAAAGAATGAATAAAAGACAGTCTGCCAAAGCCAGAGAACCAGGATAAAATGACTTTTATTCATACTTCAGTGCTGCTGCTTTTGCTCTGGATGGAGAAATTTTGGCGCCGAATGACGCATTTCTTTCATGGTTCCCCTCCTTTCGAGTAATTCTAGTCTTGGCCTGCAGCTGTCAGATGTTTAGAACTTCTGTTTGTAATTCTTTTACCACTAAGACTGTCAACATGTCCTTGATATAAAGACACTTCTTTTATGTCTTTAAACAACTCAGATTAAAGTGAAGCAGATGCCAGACCAAGTGAGCTCCAGACTGAATTCCTTGTTTCAGTGCAAACATTTGGAGTTTAATTTCTCTGGTGTTTAAACGATGAGTAGAAGATCACAGCAGATGAGATCCAGAGAAAGTGCTACCCAGGTAGTTACTGTATACTGTATATAACATATTAAATACATTAAACATATTTCAGTTACTTTTCTATTACTTATCAGAGACTTTTACAAATATAACCAATTTAAATCACAATTTTAAAATTCACAAATTGTTCATGATTTTGCAACACTGAAGCCGGATTGTCCAGCCCAGGTATGTGACAGTTTGATCAAGTCATCTGTCAGACGTATGGAAACATATTTGCTTCATCAATCGTATGAAATTATTGGTGCAAATAAAATGGCCACATTCAAAGAATACAGTTATGCGTATAAAATGTTCTTTGCCCCTCAGGGCTTCTCCTTGTAGTAGCTGAAATAGCATCTTTATCTACATCGAGTTTTACTGAAGATACAACCTTTTTGTTTTAAAGTAAAATCCTCTATACCCTTAGGGGGTCAAGGGTGTAAAAAATGAATTGAGGGTCAACTCAAAGTACCAGCTGAGAGGGAATAAACACTGAACGCACACAACAAAAATCTCTTAAGGGCCCATAAGTTTTTAAGATGTAAGACAACAGTTAAATATATGGCATTGTTGAATAACCGCAATGTGTAGATGTCAATGAATTGCACCCTCAGTGAACACCATGTCTAAGAGGAGCATCACGTGGTGAGTCGGTTCAATTCAACAGAGACATTGCACAGACACCTCTTTATGGCTATTGACGGAGCTCATAAAGAAACAGTACAAGCTGCGGGCATGAAAAACCCATTGACAGCATCACAAGCTACTACGCCTATTTTACAGAAACAGAAGGTCTTCACGCTCAATTAACACAACATTCCTGACCTTCTAATCACAAATCTTACACCATGACCGTAGGCTAACTGACTTTCAGTAACAGAGTTATTACAGGGAAGAAAATAATGTCCTCTAATAACATTGCATACATTGTTATATTTGGGTTAGTATATTTTTGTGCTGCTAAATGCTACATGGTTACAATAATAATGCATGTTTAATACACTGAATAAAATTATTTTTTAAAAATCACTGGAGTATGTTTTACAAGTGTTTTTACTTCAAAATTGTGCGTTTAATTCAATTAAGTTGTGAAACTTGCTAGCAAGTGAAAACTGTTTCTAATTTTTTTCAGCAAAAATGCAGCAGATTATTCTGAAGGTATAGATCACCCAAAATAAAAATATATACAAATTTTCTCACCCTCTTGTGGTTCCAAACCTGTGTGACGTTATTTTGCAAAAGAAAAATAAAGTTTGAATATCGTATATTTCAGAATATCTACTTTTTTTGCTGCACAGAATAAAGTCATACAGGTCCAGAATGACATAAGGGGAAGCAAACGAACACAGATTTTTGGGTGAACTACACCTTTAACAAATGAATCCATCATCACTTGCCATGTTACAGTTTTACAGATCATAAACACTTATTTTGAAATCTGTTAGTACTTAATACACCATTAACACCTAAAATCTTTACTGCAGTGCTTCTTGCCAAAAAATAAACACATGCTAACTTGAAGAGACACCACCTAGATCTTGAAAGCCAGCGTTTATGGCAGCATGCAAAAATCTTTCCCAAAAATAACCTGTGAAAAAAAAAATTCAGGAGAAATGTGCTAATACCGATCCAAAAACCTCCGCTGTGTTGCCTCTGGTAGAGAACGCCTGTCTCAGCTCTACAGGGAAGGGAGAGATTTTATCTGTCACTAGTGTCTGTGCACTGATGTTTGATTGATGACAAGCCAGCCCAGATAATCACAGCTTCTGCAAAGGACTGCAGCTTCCAGGAGACAAATCCATACGGAGCGGGAAGGGACTGTGTTAAAACACACTGTGCAAAAACTAAATGGTGCACATGATGTTTACATCTCTTCTAAAAACATAATGAATAAGATTAGTTGGAAAAAAGGAAGCATTTCAGGGTAAAACTAATACACAAAATAGATATAATGCCACTGCCTCATCTAAGGCCATTCCACATGAATCTGTGGGGAACCATTACAAGGATGAAAGACAGGGAGAGCGTGTAGAATTTTAATGCCTCTTTTAAATGTGACTGAATATCACATTCCATCTGGAATTTCATCTCATGGGACCCAAAATCAGGGGTGTTTTTCTCATACTGGGGTCCATTACTGGATGGGATGAGTCTGGACATGTCCGTGGATCAGTGCTGGAACTGATGAGTGCAGCATTCTGACAGAGCGAGATGTGACGTGGGGGTGGGTGCTAATGCTAATCCTGCTTTTGTCATTCTACGGCTGGCTGAATTTGCTCAGCAGAAATGTCACCTTAAATATGCATGCGAATCCCTCCTTTTTTTCCAAATGCTCACTGTTTGTTGAGAGCTATGGGACTATTGTGAAGGGACGAGTTCAAAAGAGTGTTGAGAAACTGATGTAAGAATATAGACAGTCTGATCTAGCAATCTACCTATCTTTCAAGTCAGTCTTATTATCCATCCATCTATCTGTCTGCCTGTCTAACAGCCTATGCACCCATACATCCATTTATAAAAATCTATCTATCTATATATCCATCCATCCCTGAATTTCAAGTCATTTGAATTCTTTAAACTGGAAATTTGGAATTTTTGGAATTTTGAAACAAAGCCATTTCAGTGCAATTTTGAATGTTGCACATCCCTGGTATTCAGGCAACAATTTGACCTTGGCTACAGCTTCACTGTCAATGAATTCCCTGTCACGGCCAGTGTGAACCAACAGCATCCTTCACTGTCAAATTCAAGGCAAATTCAGCACAATCAAGTGGAACTTAGCCAAATACTACGTCAAAGTATGAAAATATGTTCATTATGTTACAATAAGAACATTATGTAAAACACTTTTAATAAGCAAAGCATTTACTAAATGGAAAAATCTAATTAAGAGCAACATCACAGGCCACAACAATCAAAGCCATTCTTGTCTTTGTTTTACAACTTTCTTGGGGCAAAAAGCACTTTTGCCCCTTTCACTAAATAGGCTGTTTATAATTCAAAGCATACACTTTTCCTGGTCATATATCATCTAGCTGTACTGTTGCTGTGTTTTCTTTCCACTGTAGGGTTATATAATGCGAGTCAGGGCCTCTGGGTTTGGCTGAGGTCCAGTCCCACACAGGCCTCTCTGTGCTGCTTTTTCCTGGATCCCTCCAGCTGCCTTTATCACCCCAGCAGCTGACTCCCTCACATGCCTCTCTGCTCCTAATGAGGGCTTTTTGGGCAAGAATTGTGCCGCTTTCTTGTTTTACTTCTTTCTTTCCTTCACTCACTCTCTCTCGCTCTCTCTTTCCAACGGCCCCCAAGCCATTTGTTATCCTCGTTTTGGCTGCAGAGCAGGGCAAGTCCAGCTGACGCGCACCTGCTTAGTGGCTGTGAACAGGACAGCTTTAGAAACGGAGAACTAACATCTTTCTAAGCAGGCCAAATCTCTATCCGAATGGAAATAGAGGACTTTTTGATACACAAGGAACCGCAGCTTTTTATCAGCTGAGCTGCATTTATCAGTCCAACTGTCATACGCCCCAGTAAAGAATGTTTATCAGATTGCTGAGAGCCTGTGTAAAAATTACAATTCAAAACTGAATTGTATTACTTCCCAGTTTTGCATATCCTTGATTCCTTTCTGTTCGTTGTGGCCTAAAACACTTAATGTAATACCCAATCATGTGCAACGAATTGGCAAAGTACATTAATTTGGTTCAGTCCCAGATGTTAATAGGAAGCTACACCAATTTGATCCAGTGTGCTAATTAAAATGTGACTCGCACCATGTTAAAATCTCAGAGGGATTCATTAGAATGGGGCTGAAATTAAACCAAAACCTGTCCCTTATCCATCAACATAGCACACAACCAACTTGTTTTTTAAACTTCCACGAGGCATCGCTGAAAATGACTGTGAAGTTCAGTTTACTGATCTAACGCTAAAATAGCTCCCATCTCTGAAAATGTCAAAGCAATTTTTTTTCAAATATTTGCTTAACAATAAATTGAGAAAGAAATATAAATTGTACTGGTTAAGTTCTCAAACACATCCCAACTGCTTTTATGTACAAAAACATCTGTACAGTATATTTAATAACTTGTAGGAAGGAAGAAAGAAACACTGACATAAATTCATTATTTCACTTATGTGTGGGAATTTTGAAAGGTATTTTTAGTTGTCCAGGGAGACTATTGATGGTACACACATCAGAGAAGCATCAAACATGTTCATGCAGAAAAATGCTCGGTGGCAGACTTTGATAAAGTTAATACTCCATATCACGCTACAGTGGCACAGATACACTGACAGCCCAGCTATTTTAGGCAACACAAATAAAGAGCAGGTCAACTGTGTGTGTGGAGGGAACTGTCAACTCGGAAAGACAATTGGGCTTGATGGAAGAGCTGGTCCCAGCTGGGTGTAGGAACACCAGGGAGATGGAGAGATAGGAAGAGATGGTGAGACTGGTAAGAGAAAAGAAAACGGAGATGGGGGAGGGATCAGGGACGCGATCAGCAGGAAACAGCTGAGGCAGAAGGTACGGTGATCCATCACATCCTGACTAACTGGCTCAGGTGCTCCACATCCTCCCAGACATGTTAGATAAATGATGGGCTCTCGGGGCCGAAGGGGCTTAGAAACTGGAGTTTTAGGTCCCAGCGGATTCATACCACCTAGTGACCAGTCATATTTTTTATTTATTTTGGGGGCAACTGGGGAAATGTAAATGGGTAACTATATTGATGTGACAGCGCTGGCCACTGCATTTTTATTTAGCTGATCTGCACACAAATCTGAGGACTAGAGGGGGAAAAATGACCTTGCGAACATTGAACCAGTTTGCGTGCTTAAAGCAGGGCTAATAAATCCTCCTTGCTGTTCTCATGGGGATGTCAGAGCCCATCTGACAACAGTGACCTCCTTGTGTCCTACAGACCTCCACAAGACCCTATTTTCCCTTTCCTGAAACACACAGCATTGGTTCAGAGGGTTTACACCGGTATCAATCAGTTTTCATCTTCCTCAAAGAGTCACTGTTGAATATAAACGACTGCGTGACCTCTATGTTTAACGCATCAGTATTCAGTCAGCAAGCCTCTGGAGCAATTCACTCAACAGAAGAAAGAGAAAAAGGAGAGCTTTTATTCTTCTTGAACATCACAGCATTCTACAGGGTGTTGGGGGGGTTTATTAGGTGCTGCACTCTTGTGTTGAAGATTATACAAAAATCAACCTGTGATCAATGATCAAACATTGGTCTGTGAAGCTGGTATTGATCTCATGAAGGATCCTGGTGCTGCTTGAGAGCTTCTTGTGATTCTGTGAAACAGCTTGAAGGAAAATCCCAATCAGAAAGCCATTAACCTAGTATGTACTTTATATGGAATCTATATTTAAATCTATACTCTATGATCTACAAGTATTGAATGGTGATCTATGCCAAACCAAGGGATCGGATTAATAAAAAAAAAATGTATTTAATTTTTAAATACATTTGTATTTAAAAAAAATTTGATCCTGTTCTTCCTCTAAATTCACCTCCACACAACATATGTCTAATCATTTGTCAAAGTTTAAACAATAAGAAAATGTAATACTTGGTAAGTGATTTTAAGTAATATATTTCAGTAAAATTATTATTTTATGAATGTTTTTTTTTAAATATATTAAATAATCCAATATGAAATATATTTCAGAATTATAAAACAAAAATTATAAAATTAATCAAATATGCACATTTAATATAAAATGTAGAAATAAACTAAATATAGTTAAACAAGTATTCAGTTTTTTTTCAGTTTTATTTACAATTTTGTCTGCTTTTTACAGAGTATCTTTTATTTGATTTTATTTGATGTATATGTGCATGTATCTACATATGTATATATGTGTGTGTATATAAAATATTAATATAAGACAGAATATATATATATATATATATAACAAAATATATTTCAGAATTCCATCATAAAAATGATAAAGGATTAAATACAAATTCACTTAAAAGTAGAAATATAATGTACATTTTATTTATTTTAGAAAATTACTTTAAGAAAAGAAAAACATTTCTCTTCAGTGCTCTTTGAAGACTCAATCAGAAGAGTTTTCATTCAGTTTCTCTGAATGCAGTCAGACATCACTGAGCGAGGGGATTGGCGCGGAGTCAGCAGGAGTCGTCTGGTCACCCCAGAGAGTCAGCACATTCTCACTGCCTCGCCTCCACTACAGGTCTGTGGACCGAGAGAGATGTAAACGCATCTCTCTGCTGCTATAACTTCAGTGACAAGTGATTTAACAGGGGTTGAGGTGCTGCGTTGTGACCACTGTGTGAACTTTACAGGCCGCTGAAGCCCAAACAAGCACGCTAATGTAACACAACACTAGGAAAACAACTATTGTAAATCATGAGGTCATTACACGTTCATCACTGGAGCTAATTCTGTAGTGGTTTAGCCATTACAGCCACATTCATCATTCTCTTGCAAATTATATACAAGTGACAGGTGCTTCATTCCTGACCCGACTCAACCTCAGCTTGGGTCAGCCAGGGCCAGAATAATCAAACTCAGATTGACCCGAGCGACGTCTGTCGAGTCAGCACACTGGCACGCATTAAGGGTTAATTTCATGAGGATTTCTTAAAGCATTCAGGCCAAAGGGCCATAGCGATGAGGGAATGCCTCCGAAAGGTCAAGGTGACTTTCCTCCCATCCTTCGACGTTCAGCTGGTCATCAGTATGCATGTCTGATATGGCGTCCGGTCTGATATACCCATCAACTAATTTTCTGCTTGATTCTAATTGGACAATCATAATATTCAGTATTACCTACAGTTATCATAACCCTACAGTAATCAAATATGTTTGAGTACTGTATTATGATTTCCCATAGCTGCACTAGTGTTATGTCTTTTCAATCAATCAGTGGCCTCTTTCTTCTCACATTATAACATAAAACCTCAAAATTATTCCTTTGTGATAGAAATGTTGCATTTTCTGCAGGCATTACTCCAATATTAAGCGTCGCATGATCCTTCAGAAATCTTTTAGTAAAAATTTTGAAAACAGCCTTTTTTGGGGGGAAATCTGTCATTTTTTCAAGATTATTTAATAAAGTTCAAATGAACAGCATTTATTTCAAAGAGACTGTTTGAAGTGACTTTGCTGTCACTTTGGAACAACTGAATATTTTTTTTTAAACTGCAGTGAATAGTATTTAATTTAAAAATGTTACAAATATAATATTTTATATTACATAAATATAAAAACTACCTAATCCTATTTCACGGTTCTCTGCTTGATTCTGGTTGGTCAATTTCAATTAATGTCTTTTCAATCAATCAGTGGTCTTTCTTCTCACATTATAACAAAACCTCAAAACAATATTGTGAAATATTATAACTCAAAATAATTTCTCATTTTTAATATATTTTAAAGTGGAATTTATTCCTTTGTGATGGCAATGTTAAATTTTCTGTAGGCATTACTCTAATATTAAGCATCACAAGATCCTTCAGAAATCACTTAATATTAATGTTGAAAACGTTTTTTTTTTGCAGAAACGGTGACATTTTTTCAAGATTATTTCTTTAAAAAAGTTAAAAAGAACAATTTATTTCAAAAAGACTGTTTGAAGTGTCTTCACTGTCACTTGTGAACAACTGAATTAAAACCTTTTTAAATTACCCCGAATTTTTAAACAGCAGTGCATATTTAATTTAAAACAATGTTACAAATACATTACATAAACATAAAAATCCTATTTTATGATTCTCTGCTTGATTCTGGTTGGTCAATCACAATATTCAGTGGTCAAATGTATTTACATAACAGCTAAACTGTATTATTTCCTTATACTCCTTCAATCACACGGTCTCACATAAAAACAATTAAAACTCAAAACAATATTTCAAGTCCATTTATGTATTCATTTGACAAGTAGCAAAGTAATAAGCAGGACATTTTAGAGTCAGCCGGTCACTGTAACAAAATAAACCCCTTCAGGGGCTCAACCTGATCACCCTGTCAGGGTTTATTTAGTGATAATGACCAACGGACTATACATTACCTCTTACATATTTCATTAAAACAAAGTAATAGTCTTGACATTCATGGTTACATTTGTAATTTTACATTTCATGTCTCTGTAAAGGCGCCAACACTCCCCCAGCAATAACAATAGACAGTAATTCATCATACGAGGGTCTCCAGGAATACTAAGAGGAAGAGCGTAAACATGAAAACTGAGACGACAGGCAGACGAGAACATACAGAGGTCAGGCCTGTAATCATCTGACCCGATCAATAATTAACCAAGGTAACCTTTAATGACAGCGAAGCAATGTGGCATATATTATTCATAAAAGCCGCTGTATGAAAAGAGTGGTGGAGAGACTGTGAAAGTGAGACTAAGGTGATGGATGGACAGAAAGAAAGTAATTGAGAACCAATAAACAGATCTTTCTCAAGAGACATAATTTATATACTCTTGTTGGTCACGTCAAAGGAATGTTGTGTACACATGAAAATCTGAACAGATTTGCTCTGTGATGCAGCAAATTCCTCTGTAGGTCCCATTCCATGAATCACCACAGAGCTGGAACCTGTAATATAACTGCAGTTCACTCAAATGCCACAAGAGTTTCAAAGAGACATTCATCTGGGAGGAAACAAAGTGAGTCGATCTCCACGGGAAGGTGTGCGGTGAGAGAGGACTGAGGAATGTAAATGCCGGTAGTCGAGCGTGGCAGGACCTCTCGCGCTACAACGCAAAAGAGAGAAAGTTTGAGCCAAACTGGAGTCTTTGTTCATATCCACGTGGCAGAAGGGGATTTCCTTGCTCTCCCTCACTCTGACGCACTTTCACTACACTAAACACACGGGAACAGATACAGATAAATGATGCAATGTCAAGCAATCCAGAGGGATCAAGGCTGCCAGAAAAAAGAACAAAGTCATGACTCTACCGGGCACCCTGCTAACCCTGTGATGAACCCTCATCAGTAAAAACTTGATTATGGATTGCAAACATTTTGCAATGTATTGCTTCAGACAGTAATATAATGTGTGGGTTTTGTGCAGAGAAATCAAGTTTTGTGGGTTTTGTGCATATTCCTGCAATGCAATGCCGATTACATTTCACATCTTGTACTAATTGTTTTTCTATTGTATTACTGTTTATACAATAATGCTCAAAAGTTTGGGGTCAGTAAGATTTTGTAAAATAAGTCTCTTATGCTCAACAAGCCTGCATTTATTTGATCAAAAATACAGCAAATAACATTTTAAAATGTAATTTATTCCTGTGATGGTATAGCTGTATTTTCAGCATCATTACTCCAGTCTTCAGTGCCACATGATCCTTCAGAAGTCATTAAAATATACTGATTTGTTGCTCATGTAACAAGTCTGAATATTATCAATGATGAAAAAGTTGCTTTTTTTGGTGGAAATCATTATATATATTTTTTCCAGGATGTTTTTGGTGTATAGAAAGTTTAAATTCCTGTATACTTATTCCTTTGAAAAAGGAATCTTTTGTAACATTGTTCATTTCTTTACTGTCACTTTTTTATCAACAATGTATCCTTGCTCACTAAAGTTAATTTTTAAACAGTAATGTGTATATTTCATTGAAATAAATATATTAAACATTAAATATATATTACAAATATAAGATTTTAAATGACAATTTTAAAAGTATTTGTCTCTATACTGAGACCTCCTTTGTCTCATAAGCATACATTATGGATTCCTATTTATCTGCATATACAGTGGTGTGAAAAAGTGTTGGCCCCCTTCCTGATTTTTTTATTTTTTTGCATGTTTGCCACACTTTAATGTTTCAGATCATCAAACAAATTTAAATATTAATCAAAGTAAACACAACATGCAGTTTTTAAATGAAGGGTTTTCTTTATGAAGGGAAAACAAAATCCAAACCCACATGGCCCTGTGTGAAAAAGTGTTTGCCCCCCACCCCCTGTTAAAACATAACTGTGGTTTATCACACCTGAGTTCAGTTTCTCTAGCCACACCCAGGCCTGATTATTGCCACACCTGTTCGCAATCAAGAAATCACTTAAATAGGACCTGCCTGACAAAGTGAAGTAGACCAAAAGATCCTCAAAAGCTACACATCATGTTGAGATCCAGAGAAATTCAGGAACAAATGAGAAAGAAAGTAATTGAGATCTATCAGTCTGGAAAAGGTTATAATGCCATTTCTAAACCTTTGGGACTCCAGCGAACCACAGAGAGAGCCATTATACACAAATGGCGAAAACATGGAACAGTGGTGAACCTTCCCAGGAGTGGCCGGCCGACCAAAATTACCCCAAGAGCGCAGCGACGACTCATCCAAGAGGATGAAAAGACCCCACAACAGACCCCACAACAACATCTAAAGAACTGCAGGCCTCACTTGCCTCAGTTAAGGTCAGTGTTCATGACTCCACCATAAGAAAGAGACTGGGCAAAAATGGCCTGCATGGCAGAGTTCCAAGACCAAAACCGCTGCTGAGCAAAAAGAACATAAAAGCTCATCTCAGTTTTGCCAGAAAACATCTTGATGATCCCCAAGACTTTTGGGAAAATACTCTGTGGACTGACGAGACAAAAGTTGAACTTTTTGGAAGGTGTGTGTCCCATTACATCTGGCGTAAAAGTAACACAGCATTTCAGAAAAAGAACATCATACCAACAGTAAAATATGGTGGTGGTAGTGTGATGGTCTGGGGCTGTTTTGCTGCTTCAGGACCTGGAAGACTTGCTGTGATAAATGGAACCATGAATTCTGCTGTCTACCAAAAAATCCTGAAGGACAATGTCCGGCCATCTGTTCGTGACCTCAAGCTGAAGTGAACTTGGGTTCTGCAGCAGGACAATGATCCAAAACACACCAGCAAATCCACCTCTGAATGGCTGAAGAAAAACAAAATGAAGACTTTGGAGTGGCCTAGTCAAAGTCCTGACCTGAATCCTATTGAGATGCTGTGGCATGACCTTAAAAAGGCGGTTCATGCTCGAAAACCCTACAATGTGGCTGAATTACAACAATTCTGCCAAGATGAGTGGGCCAAAATTCCTCCACAGCGCTGTAACAGACTCATTGCAAGTTATCGCAAACGCTTGATGGCAGTTGTTGTGCTAAGGGTGGCCCAACCAGTTATTAGGTTTAGGGGGCAAGCACTTTTTCATACAGGGCCATGTGGGTTTGGATTTTGTTTTCCCTTCATAATAAAAAACTTCATTCAAAAACTGCATGTTGTGCTTACTTGTGTTATCTTTGATTAATATTTAAAGTTGTTTGATGATCTGAAACATTAAAGTGCGGCAAACATGCAAAAAAATAAAAAATCAGGAAGGGGGCCAACACTTTTTCACACCACTGTACTCTGATTTTGGGTGAACTATTCGTTTAAAAGCCAAAATGTCAGAACTAAATGTACAGCAAGTACAAGACAAATACAGATAAATACTGCATACTACCCAACAAAGGTGCTTGATGTACTGTTCTCTATTAACAAAGCCTTTAGAGGGAACAAGCTGCACACCTCTATATTTCACCATCTATTTTATAATATTTCTGACCCATGGAAAAACTGCAGTCTTGCATAGGATGATCTAGAGGGGTGATTTCAGAACACTTCAGGGACAGGGAGAGCTGAACAGAAGCTATAAATGCTTAAGTGACAATCCATCTTTATATAATTACACTTTATTCAATGCATCACATTCACTTCAGGACCCTCATTAGTCCATTTCTCTGAGCCATCAGCACAGCTGGTCTTGCAGGTGACAGCAGCACGTTGTTACGTTACATCACAGCCTGCCTCTATAAATACATTGCCATGTTGGTCTTATGAAACAAAGCTAAGACTGTACATCATTATTAGTAAAAAGCTCAGAATAAATGGCCATGAATCAATCAATCACATTGATTTTAAACAGCAAACTTACGCATTCACCTGCTCTAATAGTGCCCAACGTCATCCCCAGTTTCAAACAACTGTCACTTCCCTTTGAAGTTGTGACCAAATATTTGCTGACATTGAGGGAGCGTGTGTCCTTTTCAGAGTGTTTGCTTGCTAGTTTCCACTGAACTGGCCTTCTTCAGAGAGCTGGTACACGTGTGCCTGGCCTGCTGCCCTTAGATAAAGAACAGAGAGTGTTAGCAACAGGGGAGGGAAATCAAAGGAAAAAAAGTGATAAGAAAAAGAAATTGGCTGGAAAACTAGAGGACGTGAGGGTCAAATGAGTTCAGAAGCAAGATATAACTGTACAGAATTAGGAAATGTTGACATAACAGCTTGTCTTAATGTGTAATGTCACAAATATGCATGTCACAAAACAAACACGCACAGGCTGCATGTGCCGGTTGAATCCGGGAGCACCTTGAAGGATGTGTAACCTGTAATACTACATTTAATGCTAAAAAGTTGTGAGAAAGTTGGCATTAAGAAACAGGACCTCTGAAACAGGACCACCCAGAAACGATAAAGTACAACATGTCCCATGATAGAGGTGAGAGACCATTTTACAAAGGAATTCAGTCTAATTTGAATCCTCCAGCCGAGGGTTCGGATAACTGATACACAACCTCTTTCACTGTAAAAGAGGAAACACATGACATTTAAACAAGAAGGTGGAAATATTTAGAGAACTGTTCTTTAAATTTGGGTAACGTCTACCCTCTGCTATATAGGCCGATTTGAATTTATTTCATCATTCCTAATGCATGCTAGTTTGTTTACAATTCATAAACCCCTTTAGCTGCCCTGCTGTTTGAGATTCATGGTTTCTGTTACACAGGCGGTCACATGGTCACGGTGGCAGTCAGAGAAAGAGGATTATGAGAGAATCCACTGACGAAACAGTCTAGCCAGATTGGGCGTGCCCTGCGTTGACCCCCACCCCTCACAGTGTTATTAGAGAGCACTGGCAGCATCCCGCCCTGCCGTTATCCCTGGAGCTCACATTAATCTAAACAGAGGCTTCTCAATCCCCAAAACCAGATCTGAAGCAATTCCATTAACCTGGGCTTTACTGGAGATCCACGAGAAAATCCTCAGCCCAAGAGGAGTAATGGCTAGTCCCACTTAAACCATCTCACTATATATCTACAGTCACCTAATCATTAAAACATAAGGGCATTATAACCTTTACATTATCCATAGATTTGAAATGCATTCACAGATTAATACGCATTTTATTATTACAACACACTGGGTTCACTCTGGGGTTACATGGTGCATACTGTGCTTAAACCCTTCAAAACAGAGAAAAAGTCTTGAATTTTGTGAGCAGTATGTGGCACATGGAGGTGCATCTGACCTATTTAACATCTCTGGTGACATCAGCGCTATGGTAAAATGAGGTTGATGGCAGTGTGACTCATGGCTTCAGCAGGAGGTTGTTCTCTACGTCATACTGCCTAAACACAGTTCAAGTTCAGTCCAGTCCTCTGAAGGTCACGCTGTCCGGTGTAGGTCTCTTATCGCACAGGACGGCCTCTTCACCGTATTCCTCACTGGCAGGGTGACTGGATTCTAGAAAACAAGTAAACGTGTGAGAGACCTGACAGTACAATGTGACCTGTAAACAGGACTGAGTAAAAACATGGTCTGTATTCCCTAATACTGAATCATGTAATTTAGCAATGATGGATGACCAGCTGCACTTTATGTGATTACTGCCAGACAGCAGAACAAAACATCAGACATAAATATAATCCAAATTATGGTAAAGGCTAGTGTAAATGAGTTTCTAATCTATAACTGTACAGTCACATAAATCTCTAGTACATGATAAAGAAATGCCTGGCAATATGGTAAAAGAGACAGTGGGAAACATTCATGGTTGTGCGAAGCTAATTTTATTCATTTGTTTAGCACATGAGAGAAACTCGATTAAGAAGATTGAGCACACTGGCCTAAGGCCAAAGGTGGAAATTATCACAAGTATTACAATACGATTTATTGAGATGCTCTCTGCTTATTTAACAGCATCACAAAAGGGCCAATCACAACTAACAGATGTATAAACAACCTGAGAAAACCACTAACATTAGTCTCTTTCATGAATACTACAAATCAGATCATTTAATGACATCAATCTGACCTTTGTGAACAAAGCATCTGAACTTGCAGAACAGTTTAAAGGGATAGTTCACCCAAACTGAAAATTCTGTCATTAATTACTCGCCCTCATGTCATTCCAAACCTGTAAGACCTTCGTTCATCTTCGGAACACAAATTAAGATATTTTTGATCAAATATTCGAGCTTTCTGACCCTGCATAGACAGCAAGGGAACTACCACGTTCAAGTCTCGGAAAGGTAGTAATGAAATCGTTAAAATAGTCCATGTGACATCAGAGGTTCAACGTTAATTTTATAGAGCTACGAGAATAATTTTTTTCCAACAATTTCTTCTCTTCTGTGTCAGTCTTTCGTGTCAGAATTTGTATTTATGGGTGATTTATCCCTTTAAATACCTGACGCCTACAGAAGAAAACATTAGCCAGTCTGAACAAATTAAAAATTTAAATTCCACAAATACTGTCCTCGTCTGCAATACAGTCTGTACTACTGCATTTAAAGGAGACACCGAGAAGTAGCAGAAAGAGAAGTGGAAAGAGAAACAACTAAAGAGGAGGGAATAAACATTCTCCAACAGTGAAGAGTGCGCTCCATATTTTCCTAGAACTCCACTCTGTCATTTGACAGAATGTACAGAAAGTCCAATCGACCGCGGCGTCCGGTTAGCAGTCTGTATTAAAAAAGACAGACGAGATTTGCTCTTTCAGTAACTGATCCTGATCATCTGTTTATTTTCATTTCGGCCTTGAGACATTACTCCACATTTGTGTGCTAATCACAGCGCTGACCTGAAATGCTCCAGGACCGCATAATACTTTGTAGTACATTACTGCACAGCTGTAGTGCAGACGCTGTTGCTCAAGTTTCACAGCAAGCAAGAGATTTCCCTACAGAAGACTTCAAATTCTCAGCTTCAGCGTGCTTTGGGCTCGTGCTCTCAGTCAAATTACGTCAGAGAGCGGGATTCACATGGACTTAAAAGCAGCTTAAAAAACGTAGCCCATGTAGTTATGGATCACTACATCTCAGACACCACAGTAATTTATCTTTATTATTGAATTAAGGCCTTCAACCTCAGCCAAATCAACTAAGATTTTGAGCTGGAAAATATATCAGGCTGCATGAAAATCCCTCAAAATGTTCATAGTCTGCAATAGATCGTCTTACATCATTAAAATTCACATAATTCACCACCACACACGCCATTGTTATCGCTTCCATCACTGGATTTTTAGTTGTTCCCATAACAACAATCCACAATGGGGGGAAAACCGTGACAGGAACGAGTTAGTGAGGGAGGTGCGATCCAAAAAATTCTTGCTCTCTACTCCTTTTCTCTCCCACCATGTGCTTCTCTTTCTTTTACTCCTTTTTTCTGCCTTTCACTTTTTCCAAAGTCTGTATGTGCTGACATGCACTTCATTATGTTAACTATTTTGTGCCTTTTTTCACATTCTTTCAGACAAGCAAGGTCATTGCAACGGTCAAGGAAAGTACTAGGCCTTCTCAGGATTCCAATTAAATGGGGAATTTCATTTATCACTGATTACATAACCCACAAACAGTGACGCTGTTACTCCTATGCAGAAGAAAATAGGGCCCATTTCATTTTCCCCCAAATTTCATGTTTTCTGTATTAATTGTTTTAATGATTTAATTAAATTGAAATAAAATCAATTTAAATTTAATTTGAAAAATTAAAAAAGCATGTCTAATAAACCAAATTAATTATTTAAATTTGTTCAATAGTAGGGACCTATGAAATTGTTGTATATACTTTTTTCTTCTTCAAAAATTCTGTTTTATTTTTTTTCTGAATTTATGATTTAATACAAATTTATTATCCAAAATAACATTAATCTTGCAGCTCTGGAGATGACGTTCATGTGGAATTCTGTAGCATTCTGCATTAAATTCCATTTTAATGACTGGATTCTTCAATTTCGTCTACATTTTCCACATCACAGAAATCATAGGGCCCTAAGAAACCACAACATTCAGAGAGCCATGTCCATCGCGAGAGTGATTTCCCACAGCAAGCAAACAACAACAGAGGTCTGACCACATCCAAACCCCGGCACCCAAACATATCCTCCTATCATAATATTGACTTCCTCTCTCAGTTGTTTCCAATGGACACTGTAAGAGAGGAGGTGGTTTCCACTAAAGGAGGACAGCATAGGTTTAGTCTTCTTACGCAAGCATGTGTCAACTATGGAGAAAGAGAACAGGTAGGCTCCATGTGAGAAAACCTCAAACACGGCACATAACAGTCACAGTTGTTGTGAAAGTGGACACATTTATCAAATTAATGGGAACGTTTTCTCAAAAATGAAAACAGTGCAGTCATTTACTCACCCTCATGTTGTTCTAACCTCTGTAGATTCTTTATTCTGTGAAAAATGAAAGTTTGTGTTCAGCCATGTCAGAGCTGCTTTTTTTTTTCCATACAAGGGGACGGTGATTTATACATCCAAATTATGAAAAGGAAAAACACACCTTAAGTGTAGTCTCTACAACTTGTGGCATATGTTCTGTATATATTATGTATATATTAGGTGTTCAGAAGCCATGCCAGTCTTGTGTTGAAAACAAACTAATATTTAAGAAGAATTTTTCACTCTAATGCACAACAACTAAATGCATGGTTGCAAGATAAAAAAAAAAAAAAAAAATCTAATTTAATAATTTAATTAAACCTTTTAAGTTGAAAACAATTTTGTTTAGTTCAGTTGACGTTAAAATGTTGATCATTACATTAACTTAATATTGTGCGTAATTTGAACTCAAATTTCTGTGTTAATTTAATTTCTTTAAAAATTAAATTGTAGTGACTCAATTAAATTTGTCTTGGTAACTTTAGAATTGTTTTTTTTTTCTTTGGAAATTTCGAGTTCCCAGCATGCTTTGCATAGGACTGGATAAGGAGAGTAAATGTTAAAATTAAGTGTTATTTTTTGTCTTTTGTTTAGTGAAGGGAAAGGCCTGTTAGTGTTTAATGCTGTTATGTTTGACATTTAAAAGGGCTTCTGTTGTGTTGAAGTTTTTGTGGTTACCATTGTGCTAAAGAGTAAACCACATGAAAGTAAACACTATTGTCTATTAGCAATGACTGTGCTAATGCCAGTGAGACATCTTACTTGTTCATTAAATATACATGCTAAATAAATTACTTCTAGCCTGTGCTATGATAACTATCGATTTGAACTGAAAAGATAATATGAATTGTTTCCAGGCACACAAGTCCATTAGTTGGAGGAACTTTTTTTGAGTAATCAACTTAAAATGTTTGTTACAAATTAAGTTCTTCTAACTCGAACACTAACTAGTTTGTGGGTTGAACATAATTTCATTAGAAGTTGTCATAACTCAAAAAAATTGATGCAAACTGTTGAATTTTTTTTGTTGAGCTAACACATTTTTAGAGTGTGCAAACATACAGTTATGTATAAAATAATACAGTTTCTGAAATCAGGGTTGACTCTGAAAGTTTCCATTCAGTGATCAGTTTGTTCCAATCCTGATTTATAATACAGTACGCTGGTTTCCAAACGCCCTGCACTGCTGTGTTGAATCTTGAGAAGGAATGTGACCTTGTCTTTTGTCCTTGGCTTGCACAGAGGACAAGTCCACTTAGCTCAATTTGGCCTTCCCTGTCATTTATGGAGCAGATGCACTGCAACAAAACTGGCAGGAAATCAGAAATGACCGATAATGACCCCGACAGGTCAAATAACAGTTTACCAGTGATTATGTGGGTACAGAAATGGAAAACGCTTAACATCCCGATGCCAAAATAATCTCACAAGGTACACAAAGCAATGTTCAAGGACTCTCAAAATGATTGATTTATAATACTGACAGAGTCACATCCCTTTAATATTTCAGAACGATAAAGCATGAGGATCAGTCCTGTTCGACAAAGACACCATCTATATGCAAATTACCTGACTCTCAAAAACAACACCACTCTAAGCCTTGACAAAACAGGGACTTTCAGTTATTTCTTAACATGAGCCGTTATTTCCCAAACAGATTCCTGCATGAGCCAAATGATAAAGCGAGTGTTTTCTGGTATTTGGGTTTGTCTGTGCAGGAGGAGCTCTGAGATTGGCTTCTCAGGAAAGAGCCATGGCTGTTACCCAGCGGCTCAGTCTGACTGAGATTACAACAGACCTGTCAGCTCTATCAGAAAGAGAAGTGCTTTCTGTTGGAGAGATAACTCCAACACCGATCTGTACAAAACTCTTCTGTCTCACCTATCTCTGCTGCTCATTACTGTTCATATCTGGGTGGGGAGCACTTCCTGTTTTTAATCTTACAAATAAGCACAGGCCATCCACCGCTCTGTTCTGTCTGTTAGACACTACACATAAACACACTAGGGTTGGGTCAGATGGGTCAAGTAGTCAATTACTGAGGTCTACAAGTAACTTTTCCCCCTAACTAAATAAAAAGTACATATGCTGATAATAATTAAATAAACTAAAAACAAAACAAAAAACTGCATTAAAATTCCTCAATTATATTATTTTTAAATGTTTCTATGATTGTATGTCTTTATCTCTTGCATTGGATCTTAGATGGTTTTTCTGCATCTCACGCTATGTGTATTCATTTTAAATCGACATGTCGTTGTAAAACACAGAGTTAAAAAGTAACTAATATAAAATAAAAAAAGCATGACCCCTGCTTTGTTACACTCTGTTTTTCAACAACATGCATCCTGTGCGAACACACCCTAAGAAATGTGTCTGATTGTTTTTTGGTGGATATACCCCAAGTCTAATTATATATATATATATATATATATATATATATATATATATATATTATTTTTTTAAACCAACTAGTTGACTAGTTGTTCAGACAACCTACTAACTAGTCAATTATGAAATTTTACAAATGACACTTTCAGCTTTATAAATAGCACTGCGTTTGAGCTAAAAAAGGAAACCCCTAGGCTTTCTTGAGGTGTCAGAGGGGTTAATTCCTTATAAAAGAGTGTGGTGGTAATTCTCAGAATTGCTCATGTGCTGAGGTTTTAGATGTGTGAAGGACAGCACAGGAAACGCTGGGTATTTTTGAAGAACTTGGTTCATCTGTTCTACCTACTACTTTCGCTCTTTGTTTCTTGACTTGAGGTTTCTTGTAATTGAATGCCCAACAGAGAATCACTTTCTATGATGAGATATCAATGTTTACTCCAAGGTGACAGAAAAAGTGTAGGTTCATGACAGCACCACTGTGTAGGGTGATTTACCTGAGACTGAAACTTAGGAAAAAGAACAAGCTCCATTTTGAAGATAACTCTTAAAGGTGAAGGGACTGCTCACATCCTCAATATTTTTCTCTCATCCTATAAAGAAACAAAACAAAAAAAAAGGATATTATAGTCATAAGCAGATTTTACTCAGTTGTTTGCACAGGGTTCATGTTCATGAACTTAAGACAAAAAAATCTATGGTAATGGTAAATATTTAAAAAATACATTAATAAAGATGAAGAGTTATCCCCTTATTTTTCTACTATTTGTTATGAAGAACATCAAGCTGGAAAGAAGATATTAACTCATTGATCTCACAGAGGCAGCGGATGTTGCACAGTGATCTCACACAGGAAATGCAACCCATCAACTACTAGCATAGTTTCTAACCTCCCATTTAAAGCCCCACAACAGTTTAATTTCATTTTCTTCTCTTTGTCATAATTTTAATACCAAAACCCTCCAGGTCACCAGCTCCTAGTGCCAAGCAACCTGCTGAAGGTCTCTCAAGAATCAAGCTTTATTAGTTTGATTAAAAAAAAAAAATGAAAAAAAAGAAAGAAAAAGAAAACAATTTAAAAGCTACACAATATTTTGTGCGGCCTTGACACAATCTTCTTGGTTTTTACACTTTTAGAGTATGCTTTTCTAAATGTACTTTGTGATCAGATTTACAGTATCTGAGTCTACTTTCAATCCAAAACAAGGCTATGGTTACATTTAATGCCCTGCACTACAGGTCAAATTAAAGGTTAAATTAACCTTGATAACAGAGATAATAATCAGCCTTTCATAGATGATAACTTTATTCATTAAACAGGTATATGATAAATAAAGGAAAGCCACTACTGTTTCTTTTTATTGTAGTGTAGAAAGATAACGCAGTTTCTGTAAATATTAACATGTATGCTATAGCTTTCATTGCTTTCCATGAAAGATAAAACAAAACCACTGTAAAGAAATGACAAATATCCATTGTGGGTAATATGAAAAAAAAACCAGACAATATTGAAAAATGATTATGAAAAGAAGATTAGAAAACAAATTCTTTCACTGTGCTTCTACAAAATTTCCAGTCACCAGATAAAAACCATGATTAAAGCCACTGTTTGTGTGTATACACACAAAGACCATAACATATCACATTTGAGATGATTGGAATAACTTTATATCCAAGGTGTGACTAGAAAGCAAACGTTAACAAGCATTATTGGCCATTTTAAAGCTGTTTGTGTACACTGATCAGATATCCTCTTGTCCATTTATAGGCCATAAAGCATCACAGAACACACAGATGGAGGAAGAGCATGTGACACAGAGTCTTGTGTGATTAATAGTATATTCTGAGAAGTACTTGGCGTAAATCTGCACAGTCTAAAATTCAAGAACAGGAAGGTACAAGAACAAGTCACATCAATGTATATAATAATCCAACAAACCTTGTTATCTTTTCAAGAAACTTCCACCACAATATAATTTTCAGACTTGCGTGATCTGTGCAATGAAATCCTCAAATGAAATATGAAATCTCTGCAGGTTGTTTCACAGCAAGAGCAGAAGAGGATGTGACAGGGTAAAGAAACAGCTGCCTCGGGTTTACAGAGTTTTGGCATGTTACTATATAAGTGTATGTGCAATGCACTCAAATGAACTCACAAATAAACATACACGCAAAACACACAGGTAGCAGACTAGTGGGGCAGGCAAAAATAAACACTAAGTCCTGTGAAAACAAGGAATCAGAGCCAGACCAGAATACTAGCAACCTTCTGGAAACCAAACACACAGCCAAACTACGCCTGGCACGGCCAACTAGCCTGGATCCTGCCAAAGGGGTCTGGCTCATGCCAGGACTAAAGCAGCTCTCACTTAGAGCGAGAATTGAATATGGGGCAGGCAAGGGTGTCAGCAGAGCAGCAAAGATCACGGGCACGTCGAAGACGCCCACTGTAGATTCACCTCAGAGTGTGAAGAAAGCTCTAGAGAGGAGCAGATGAGTCAGTATGAGAGAGGTGTTATTCAGCTATCTGCCACTCACATGTATTTCATGCTGGGAGGAGAGAAATGCAGACGAGCCCCAGAAGGAAATTCCACACCTGCATAAAAAAAATTGATTATTACCATTAAGAAAAACATTGATGCTTGGTAATTCACCATAGGGCTTACTTGGTATGTACAGATACATACAAAAAGAAAGGAAAGAAAGAAAAAGAAAGAAAGAAAGTCATCCAATATAAGTGGCAAATAGCTGATGTGACAAAAAGGGTATGGGATGTTTTGCCTGTGTTATCATAGCTAGACAAAAATCTAATTTTGCCCTTTTAAAAATTCACCATTATGCGGTGGTTACTTGCTGATATGAAAATAAAATAAAATAAGATAAAAATCCTTGTGTCAATGGGATTGACGTATACCAACACAAGAATCATTTTCTCTGAAAATATTTTAGCAGTCATGTTGTGTATTTTATATCAGCTGTTTAGACTCATTAGCGCATTAGCAATGCCAGATATGCAACCAACACATCTCTCTCAACAATGAATTGTATTTCGAATTCATGTCTGTAGCACAAACAGCGCTTTCTAAATAATGAAAAGACACTATCATTGTTTACAAAAACAGCATTACTTCACTCTCTGTAAAAGTGGAGCCACAATGAGAAAAAGCAAAACAGTACAACCATAAAGTTTTATTGGTGTTATTAAAATGGATTCTGCAGCTCACTTATTAAGCGCTCAGGTTTCTTAATAAAAGAACTGTAGCTAAACAGCGCTGTGGGTTTGGAAACTACACCAGGGGATCCAGATTTTATTATCAACATTCAGCCGTGTTTGATCAAATCGTTTCTCTCACAAACACGAAAATCCATCAGCCAACACATAGGCTGATCTTATCGAATGACAGAAGGTTGTCAGCAGGTTTGTTTTAGATTAAAACAAATGTAATCATCACTGCATGCATGGCAGAACCATTATTTATGATTCTAGGTTAATAAAACAAGCAAAAACACAGCAAATGCATAATGGTTTTCAACACACATATGGTATCTAATATCTAATCAGAATGATTCAATAACAGAACATATGGTACAATAAAACCTAAGTGAATGGTGTTCAATTTTATTGTGCATCCTTTCTTGTTGACCTTTGAACCCAGTAATCCTTTCCTGACAACAGCATTTTGTCAGAGCATGACCAACACAATAGGGATTTACTCTGCTAGGAATCCAATAGTGTTAGCACAAACCCTCCCGAGAAAGACAGTACATACTGGTAAATCCACACATTTTTATATGGGATCCAAAAAAAAGTTGCTAGTGTATCACAGTCATTAGACTCACACATTGCCACAAAAGTGGCTGGGTTTAACACTTAAGAGTTACTAGGACAGCAGGAGGAGTATTTTTAGAGCCCTCGTGCACTGAGACTTGTTGTTTGTTCCACAAAGGGCCTGGTTGGTTCCCATCGCATCCATAATGTCTCCATGGTGAAAGTTTGGCACATTATGTTAGATTGTGCGAGTGAGCGGGCGAGTGTAATCTCAACACTGCTGTTTGGAGACACATATAGACAATCGTGCTTTTATGCTGCTATCAAGGGTGTGTTTACAAATCTCCCAGGGTTCTTGTCTGATTTCAGCCGGCATTCTTTGAGGATGCTGCAATCCATCAGTACAGGTCATGTTTGGCCCATTATCAGTGCACTGATAAGATAATCGAACAAGTCACTCTCTACACAAAATGTTACTTTCGGTCTCGCAAACAAATGCACCAACATACTAGGAAGAAACCAAATAAGTGACACAGATCTATTTGAGCTTACAAAAACAACATACTGAGAGGTTGAAAGGTCTAATACCACAGTAAAAAAACACTTCTGTGCTTTTTTCTAAATAGCGACGCCAAATATATTGGTAACACACATACATACATATCCAAAGATCTGGCATTAAACTCTAGATGGCGCAGTCCGATAAACTCAATCTGACATAATGACATCACATGTCGCAGCTGATTGGTTCTTTGTGTATCAGCAGCCAATGAGCTCGCTGCTCAGCATTCAAATACTTGGCTAGCGCTCGCTGTAGCAGTTTGCAGCGCGCTTCAGAAACCCTTCACCTTCCCCAGCTCCACCTGTATAGATTCTGCTATTATTCATGTATGCTATATGGGGGTTATTTCATGTGTGTTATATGTGGAGCAGCAGTATTTCTTACATGTTCACAGCAGCATGTTGTGGATGTTAGCAGATCTATTCTGCAAACACCAAACACATTAACATTCTCATGTACATTACCATGCCAATCCCTCCGAGAGTTGTCATGACAGAAATATACACACACATACACTCACATATTCAAGACTGTGAAATGTAATCAAATGTACATTAGAATGCTGTGATGCCTAGTTGATGTTTCATTTTAAGAATTACTTTGGTAAATTTTTTTATGTGTTTTGTGCTTGTTTCAAATTTAGCAAAACACATTTCTGTATATTTCTGTTTAAATTAATTTTAACTGCCAGATTTTCAATATGGTCTCCGACTTTTGTACTCCACACTAGAGCCCTGGGCGCGACTGTTTTCTTAAACCCGCACCCGCCCGCTGAATTTCTGACCAGGACCGCCCGCTCCCACAACCTGCGTGTTCCACTCCCGCCCGGGCCCACAATGTTTGTGTCCTCTCCCGCCCGCTCCCGTGGACTTTCTCTCAGAGCTTGTGAAAAATGTACACAAATATGATCAGACTAATTATTAGTTCAAGTTAACATCCAGAATAACAGGCTTTAAACATGATTGCGTTTAAATAAGATTAAGTAATGCTAAACCAAAGCACCACACGTGACAAAAACATTGGGTATTTTTTTTTAATTAGTGTTATAAAACATTAACCGTTAAAACAAAGCCACAACTAGCGGCACCTCAGTTTTAAACGTACTGCAAGATACACACGCGCCAAACGATTAACTAAACAAACAGTTTTACTGTTAACAAACAGTTTGAGTATGAATAAGTCAAAGCACAATATGAAATAACTTTAACTTATTAAATAAATAAACTTAAAAAATAGGTAGCCTATGTCGCCTCTAGGGGTGGGAGAAAAAAAATCGATCCATCGCGATTCTCTCTCCAACGATTCTGGATCGATTCTGAGAATTTCAGAATCGATTCTGAGCTTAGTTTTTAACCAGATGTGTGATGACGCTGAGTTTGCTTTAGAAACGCATGTATTCTTCTTGCTTCCAATTCCTCACACGCATACACCACTCGAACCTTCCGTAAAATAATCTTCGGAAAGTTCGGAAAGTTTGAAGCGAATTACAAGGACATTCACAGGCTTCATTGCACAGGATGCGCTTTGTTTGACGTTACACTTGAAGTGTGCGGTCTCGCCCGTCGGTATTTACCTTACAAATGCTCTACGAAGTCATCAGTTATGTGGTTTGGAATGCAGTGGACTTATATATTTAAAATATGAACCTCACTAACAGAAGGCTGCTTTCAATTTCAAATGCTGACGCGCGCTTTGTTTGTGAAGGCTGCGCATGCGGCTGTGTGTGTAAGTGGTTTAATGTACTTGCGTCTCAATGACGCAAAATTAATGTAAACAGCCAGTTATGTCTTAAGGGATTAAACGGACAGGACAAACCACATTACTTCATATATATTTCAAGAGATCCGTGCGTGAATGCAGCTTAATAAGATCTCCCACTGTCAATGATGTCAGAGTAAAAAACAATAGTATAGTATAGATGAAGAAAAATCACTCACAGTTCTTGAATGGAAAACGTTCAGATAATCTTAAATACTGAAAGCACTCTTTGTTTGTTGTATGTTTCTATGCTCCTCTTTATTATTTGCTACTTGCTTGTATGTTTTGAAGTTATATTAGTTTAAAATTCTTAACATACACCTGTTTAATTTTTTTTTTAAATTTGTAATTATTTTAAAAAGTACTTAATTACTTATGTAAGGATATGTAAATGTAAGGATTTTAAGATTCTCAAGTCGGTAAACGAATTAATTAATAAGGGGGGGGGGGTTAGATCAAGAATCGTTCTGGAATCGGATCGTGACTCCCAGAATCGGAATCGGATCGGATCGTGAGGTGACTAAAGATTCCCACCCCTAGTTGCCTCAGGGCAGAGGTGCCAGATTTATGTTCGTTGTAAACGAACACTTTTGCACATTTATTGCAACTTACTAAGTTTAACACTTTCCCATTTTTTTCAGTGACAAATGAGAATTGTTTCCAGATGTCTGACCCTGCATTGCTTTGCTTTTGTCAAGTAAATAGCCCCTTTAATTTTCTTCTCAACTTTGTGCGTTGATTCCAAATCTATTACACGCTCAAATCCCACCGTTCCCCACGGGTCTCCCGCGAAATTGTCTGACCGCCCACTCCCGCAGCAAAGGTAAAACCGCCCACTCCCGCGAGATTTGCGTTGGGTCCCACGGGAGCCCAAACCCTGTGCAGCCCTCTACCCCACACTACACTACCGTTCAAATGTTGGGAATCAGTTGATTTGTAAATCGATTGTAAAATATTATTACTAATTAACATAACTTTTCTACTTAAATATATTTTAAAATGTAATAAAAAAAACCAAAAAAAAAAAACCTTACTGACCCAAATGTTTGAACTGTAGTGTCACTGACCTGTCTGCTCAAACAGACGTCAACAAGCATCCAAAAACGAGGCCATGTGGCAGCATACATATTCACAATATCAAAGGCAGCATTTTACCAACCCTGTTTTTTGAGGTTTTTATAATCTGATAAATTAGCAAAGTGAAATTCCCTTTAACAGAATGTACAAACCACCCAATGACTACCATCAAGATAACACTGATAAACTTACACAAAATATTAATTCTCAGGCAAGTGATACAATAACTACTCTGATCACAGAAAGTCTGTTTGTACAAATACATATTTAAATACATCCTGGTTGCTACAGTAGACGCATAAACCAGATGAGAGCCGAAACATTTGCAAGAGGTTATTGTCAGTCTGTACTGATCTCGAGGAATTTGTTGCAGTGCTGCGGAGAGTCAAACATCTCTTTCATCCTTTAACAGGGGTCAAACCAACAAGAAGTTCAGGCCAGCAAGCAACAAACACAGCCCAGAGAAAACAATTAACCCTTTCACAACTAGTCGGTATTACATAGTTGTACTTTATTTGCCATAATAGGTTGTCAATCAGGAGAAATTAATTTGGGCTGTCAACAGGACAATCCACAAGCTGCTTTCAAGAGCCTGAAGCGTAAAAAGAAAAAACACCCTGCTAAACATGAAAACGCTCATGTGACTAACAGTTTATTCTAAGCAAACAGAACATACAGAGGATTTATTGTTCCTATAATGCACACACAGATGATTTGTCCTGGCAGTTATTCTTCAGTTAAATGTCAGTCAGTCTTCAGGCAATCGCTGCCAACAATGCCACCACTCAGGTCAGGTGACTGCAGCTACACGTGACGCATGTGAAGCTGGCATCGACCCACCAGCTGTTGAATAACAGCATGAAATCGGAGAATGTCACACTCATCCTCACAAAGCCATGAAAATCCTGTCTTCCCAGATTCAATGCTAAGGGTACGCACTGTTTTCTAATAAGGGGTCACTGACAAATAGGTCAGCTGTTTCATCTGGCTCAGGGGGGCAATTGGGGATTGGAAAGAGGGATCGGATCTGAATATTTAAATAACGATTCACAGCGCTTGTGTTTACCAGAATTGCTGTCCTTTTGATTACCAATGTAAATGCCTCCCTATGGGATCTGAAATATTGTAATTGCTCCATTTGTGAGCTTGTTTAGAAGGTAATTACCCTGCGATGCCAAGAACTGTGAATCCTCCTTCTGCATAATTTATCATGTCGAGGGATAGAAAGAAATGGTAATTTAAACTGCTTTCCCTGTCAAGACTTGCGAACCATGTGCTGTGGATTTTTTCAATAAAAGTTGTTGTGTGGGTTGTTTGAAAAGGCAAGCCATAACAATTAAGTGATCTCATAACATTCACAGCAATTAAGAAGTGTTTACGAAACACTTTGACATCAACATTGGCAATGAGCAAATCAAATCGCAATATTCAAATGACCCTGATGAATCATCAGCCTACTGCTCAGATACTGTAAATACAGGAAAGTTATCAGATGATCAGGACAACTATCGTACAATTTTTCCAATGCAGCCAGTATTAAATTTTATTTTCCAAGGATGCATTAAATTGATCAAAAGTGACCGCAAATGCTAGATTTTTATTTCAAATAAATGCTTTCTTTTAAAATTTCTATTCATTATTACAGTTTCCTAAAATATTAAGCAGCACAACTGTTTTCAACATTGATGATAATAAATAGGCCTAGTTTTTGAGCACCAAATCAATATATTAGAATCATTTCTGAAGGATCATGTGACACTGGCATCTACGCTAATAGTTGTTTCTTTCTTATTCTGTTTCTCAGTCCGTGTCCGGATCAGATGGTGGATCGGCGCCGGGAGATGATGTCTGCGGCCCTGATCGTCAGCGATGAGCCCCAGAGAAGACCTCGACTAAAATACAATAAAACTAAAAATAAAACAAATAATTAAAATATAATAATAAAATACCTAACTACATAATACTATTATTGTTAGAAATTGCAACAATATAAAAATAGAAATATAATACATTTATACATTTAAAAATGTAATTAAAACAATAAGTAAACAATGAATAAACAATAATATCCTGGCCAGAGGAGAACTGGCCCCCCGACTGAGCCTGGTTTCTCCCAAGGTTTTTTTCTCCATTCTGTCACAGAGGGAGTTTTGGTTCCTTGCCGCTGTCGCCTCTGGCTTGCTCAGTTGGGGACACTTAATTTCTAGCGATTATAGTAAATTTGATTTCACAGTTACTATTTAAACTAAACTTAGCTAGACAATGACATCTCCGAATTCAATAATGAAACGCCCTTAACTGAAAATTGAGTGTTTAATCTTATTATTATACATTACTGACACTCTATCCTCCAACTTGATACTGTTAAGTGCTTTGACACAATCTGTATTGTTAAAAGCGCTATATAAATAAAGGTGACTTGACTGAATGGCTGCTGAAAATTCAGCTTTGCCATCACAGTAGGGATGGGCGATATGGCCAAAAATATTATCACAATTTTTTTTATTTTTCATCGGATATCAATATTTATCACGATATCCGTTTACCATTAATGGGGAAGGAAAGACTTTCCACATGTTTGTTAGACCTTGAGATAGGGTTGTCACGATACCATAAAAATGTCTTACGATACTATACCAGCTGAAGTATCACGATACCAAGTAGTATCACGATACCATGCAGTATTGTGTTAATTTAAAATTCAATTCTACAAAATGAATCAAAATTTCATAAATAAATAGATGTAAATGAAAACAGACAATATTTTTCTCTGAATACTTAATTAATGTGAATGAATGACTGGCTATTGTTATCCATGAAATGATCTAAACTCATCTTAGCACTGCACAGAAGCTGCATGAAGTGACATTTAGATGTGCATTTATACATTTAGACTGTATTTATAATTGCATAAATAAAGTTATGAGATTAATGTTTTAAATACTAAATTCTGAATATAGAAATATGTTGGAAAATAATGTAATATGCCTACTTTTAGATGGGAAACTTAAAACGTCCAGCAGGTGGCAGAAGTTCGTGATTGAATCACTGAGTCATTCAAACGATTCTTTCAAAATGGCTGAATCCTTCAGAAGCGAATCAAATGACTGTTTTTATGAATGGCTTAGTGAATCAGTGATTCAGAGACAACGCGGATTCGGATTCGAACACAGAAACGAAACAAAAACAGCACTCTTGCTCGTGTCATATTGCTGAACTGTCAGGAGCATTTTTTGCTCGCATATCTTGAAATTTCCAAGTTAGCAGCATGTATATTAAAACATAACATTATAAATGAATAAATCTATATATATAATGATAAGAACCAAGTGCAAAGACGCTATGTTGATGAATGGAATTGCGTTTGTGATCGCAAAGATGCTTCCAGAAACGAACTTTCACCTGTTCTAGAAGTGGTCAAATGAATAAAACTGCGAGAATACTTTCTTGCAAGATATTATGATGTTGAATAAGTGATGCTTTATCTGCTGTTTTTTTAAAATGACATCAGACGGTCTGAATCAGTCCCTTTCTTCTGATAAACTGCAGCATGAACAACGACGTGCAAGTGCAACTTCTCATTGCAAACTGAACTGAAGCGTCGGGAAACACTCAATACAATATAAAGCGTATACACAGACTATACTACACAGAGCACAGCAGAAAGACATTTGGCAATCAACTTGTAATGTTTCTGCTGGCATGCATGTTCAACGTTTGAACGTTTAAAACAGTGTTCCTGCCGTGCATACTACCTTATGGACTTTGGTATTTTTAAGCTTTAGTATCGCGATACTACCGTAGTACCGGTGTATCGTGCAACCCTACCTTGAGAATAAATGTAAACATAACGCTGTTCTTTCACAATTAAACTCCACAGAGTAAGATACCTTTTAATTCCACGAAATCCTTTTTTTTTTCTGGATTCTGTTTTATGATTTAATACTGATTTTTTCAAATGGTTTCTAATAAAATTAATTAAAACATTTACAGTTTGATCATTCTTTTGAAATGCAATCAAATTCAATTAATTTACAAAACATTTTATTGTCAAGCAAGATGCTGCAAAACAGAACTATATAAATTAATGATTTTTTTAATCTATATTAAATCTATATAAATTAATGACTTTCTCAGCTGCCTGTATACGTTAATTTAAGACATAACCGACTGCGTTTACCAGAATAATTGCCAAAACGGGTATTTTTGAGGCGTTGTCTGAAACGCGGTATCTGAATCGCGCCTCTCTCTCTCTGCGTGTGCACGCTTCAGTGTGCGCGGCAGGTATGCACGCTACAATAATGCGCTCTCGACATTTGTCATTAAAATAACGCCATACCGGCAGCAGCTGATCACAGAAAACAGTGCGCGAGTCCCGATTCGACGACTTCATCTGAGTGGTCTGAAATTGCTTGAATGCGTAAATTGGCAAGACAAAACACGTGCAAATGATAAACTTTCACTCTATGATGGTTAAACCTAACAGTTAATCTGCGAATCACATGCGTGCCAAACAGTGGGGACTGGTCCGTACGGATCACGGATCATCTACGATCCATTGCACCCCTAACAGTTACTGACATACAGTTTATCGTGGTCTCAATATGATACTGTTTTATCACCCAGACCCATCACACGAATAAATTACATTTTAAAATGTAAAATATTATTTCACAATATTATTGTTTTTACTGTACTTTTGATACATGCAGCCTTAGTTACCATAAGAACTTGCAGCAAGCCCAATCTTTTGTACGGTATATTATATGCATTGATTTTTACTAAATGACATTAAGAACATAAATGGCCTTGCATAAACTCTATGTGATCAATATCAGTGAGACAGGAAACGCATAAAGGGATGCTGTAGCGCAAAGTTAAAAAAGCAAAAGTGAGTGCTAACAAGGCCATTTCAACCTCTAGCATAAAATAAGAGCCCCAGTGAGCCCATGAATGAACGCATATCACGGGTTCACGCCCATCAAGCATGAACGAATACTGCAGATTTGGCAGAATGACTGCACAAACACAGAATCCAAACCAGCTCTGAGGTGGCCCGAGTAGCTTTGGAGGTGTGCCAGGCCAGGTCCATGTGGGTGAGGTAAAACAAGAGAAATTTCTACCATGTATGAATAAGAGAACTTGCTTACCCCGAGACCCAGACATGAATACTGATTATGCAGATGCTGCACTGCAAACACAGATCACTATCAGCTGCTGACGGCGGAGGTTTTACTGCCGCAGCTGCACGCACAGCCGGGGGAAAACGCTCAGAGGCCCCTCAGAGCGACAGGGCTGCAACAGCCTCTCTAGGACATTTAATTCCCCCGTCTCACAAGGGCAAGCGGCATGCTGTTGAGAAAAAAAATGTGTAGCTCAGAAAAATAATAAAAAAAAAAAAAAAAAAAAAAAAAAAAGTGACAGGCAGGAACTAGCTGTACAAACAACAAATTTCACTTTTCAGAATCATACAATAAAAAAAAAAAGAGAAGGCGAAACAAAGAATCCTGGGAAGAATCAAGAAACATACTAAGAATAGCTCAGGGTTTGAGGTGAATTCGGTGGGGAGTCTTGTGCTATGGAAGAACAGCATGTAAAGAAGAGGTTGCTGGTGGCAATGAGAGAAACAGGAGGAATGGGTCAGATTGATGAGGAAAACCTTCAAGCTGTTCCAAAGCTTCAGTGACGCCCACTGGAGACACAAAAACCCAGGAAGACCTGTTATGGCAGGAAGGAAATGTTCCAAGAAACTAATAAAACAGTCATTTTTAGTTAAAATTCTAACTGTTAAAAAGACCTGAGGATCTCAGATAAAGTAGACAGTTGCAAACTGAACTGAAACAACAATGCCACACCACTCGACATGATTCATTTACTAATTAAACACATCGTGTTGTTATAGCACTGACAGATTTGATCTGGATGATATATTCCATGACACAATGGAGACTGAATGCAAAATGCTGATTGGACAAGCATATGTCTAGTTTCTTATGGAAAGATCAGCAGCAAATATGCTCCATGTATTGTAAACAGATGCCTTGTTTGCTTTGACTAACCATCACTTTGGTTTAGAGTAACAATGACCTAATTTTTAAAAATGGTGTTTGTTCACACAGGTCAAAAACCACGAGGTAAAACCGCAAGGCAACAACGATTGTTTGACGAGGATTATACCAGGTAAATCCCTCTAGACCATTATATGGAAGTCACAGTGAAATGAACAATGCACTTGTGCGGTCTACTTTTTTCCAAGTGAAAGTCAATAAAGCTGAACAGAGTGACACATGAGACCGGGCTCACCTGGACTGGCCTCAGGCACACCCTTATGTTTCTCTGTAACACTTTTACACCCTGTCAGATTAAACCCGTAATCACACATTATAACATCCCTCTTGCTGATAAAACACACTGTCTGTTCATTGATAAAACTTCACTCTAGTGAGGGCAGCTGAGGCTAGCCACACCATCCGTGTAACCCATTGAACAGTAGTGAAATGTGTTGAAGGGAGGTGAAGGTACTACACTCTTAATACTAGACATTTGGGAAAGTTTTTAGTTTGAAGTTTGATCAATTTCCACACGTTTTCTCTGAACTGAAGGATAACTGATTCAAGCCTGTCTATCACAGGACAGATCAGTTTAAAGTGATAGTTTACCCAGAAATTAAAATCCTGTTAGCATTTACTCACCCTCAAGTTGTTTCAAACCTGTATAAGTTTATTTCTTCTGTTGAACACAAAAGAAAATATTTTGTGGGAAAAAAAAAAGTTGATGGTCCCCATTAACTTCCATAGTATTTTTTTCCATACTATAGAAGTCAAATGGGAACCATCAACTGTTTGGTTACACATATTCTTCAAAATATCTTATTTTAAGTTCAACAGAAAAAAAAAAAAAACTCATACAGGTTTGGAATAACTTGAAGGTGAGTAAATGACAGAATTATCACTTTTGGATGAAATATCCCTTTAAGAATCCCTATTTGAGTCAATGTAAATGTTGACAAAATGTGTGGTTACTGCATTTTACTTTTGTAAAAGTTTACACGTTTATGAAGAACTTTCACTCAAATTCTGCTATAACCTTTGTGAGTACATGGTCATAACGTCTTGAGCTATATAAGGACATGACCAGGGCCAGATGGAGCCTGTCACAATCCAAAGCCTGGTGACCTGATCCTTGCATAAGGCTACATCATTACAGCACTTTCACGCGTGGCTTTTTTTTCCCCCATGTTGGGAGGAACACCTGCTGTGTCATGTCGATCCAGCAGAGCGCTCTGCTGCCATAATTCCATTTTGGGACTGGGTGCGAATCTATAGCCGGCTTTCAGCGATGACGTACCCATAAGCGCAACAACTGCACGTCACACACGTTAACACACAGAGCTCACATGACGTCCCATGTCGGTCAGCTGGAATCGCAGTCAGGGCAGAGCAGCTGATTACCACAGAGTTAAATCAGAATCATCTGATCAAAAACAAAACTCTAACAGCAACGCCCAATTCATTTTAGGTTCATTTCCGTTCTATCTGCGGTTTGTTTTTCACTCTGTGCGAGATACAGAAACGTATGTACTATTAAATAATATGAGTGTGATTCAGTGAACGAGTAATCACACTTAAATAATCAGGTTAAATATAAAAGTCAACAGCTACAATAGCTCTGAAAAGACAATGATGTTGTATAATCAACCACTTTTGTCTCACATCCCTATCTAAATGCATGGACAGCAGCTCTAATATTTGCTGTAGTAATATACAGTATATTTATAAATATTGATTACAACGTCTACATTTAGAACAAATGGGCAAGATCCAAACAATACTTTTAACGGCCGCATGAATTCAGGTGAAGTCCCAGCTCAATTTCTTTATACCTAATGTGAAGAAAATAAACAGAATAGGTGGGCTGATGACGGAAATGGGGGAAAAAAGTGAAGGAATGATTGTCTGGGGTTTTTTGTTTCAATCTATTTTAGTCACGTAGTAAGGTCTGGTTTCTCTTTCCGCTGAGAGAACTCAGATCAGGTGGCGTACTCCCTGTGGTAAAAGATGCACGTGTGGTTGGAAATTACTGTGCTGTATTCAAATGCTGCAGAGGTGTGTATTACATTCTTGGCCGTGGCCAACTGTAGGGGAGGGTCCCCACACATTTTCAGGAAGGAGTGAGTAATACAGGGCTATCGTCAGCATAAACCCCACTTATATGGTCAGTCAAGTGAAGAAAAACAACAGAAAAACATGACTGACAAACCACAAAACCTGAGAAGGGCTTTAGGACAACATCGATGGTGAGCTTTAGCAAACAGTTCACTCAAATGTAACTAATACGTCCATATGATATCACACTGGGAAGAAAGTATGCACTTTATCATCAGCTTGTAACCTATTAACAGCACATCCTGCCCAAGATCTACTCCCGTATATCAAGGGTTTGCAATGTACTGTAGTAATACATTTGTTGCTAAAGTAGCTTTAAATAAAAATAAATAAATAAAATAAATAAATAAACAATAATAATAGTAAAACATATCTTGTGTTCTTTGTTTTTGTATTATAATTCAAGATTTGGAGCCTCAGTAGATTCAATGTAGTGGTTGGTCCAAAGTCATTTACCTCAGTGAGTGTATTTTTTGACCAGTAGGACCACCAAATTAAGTTTCAAAAATAATAATGATTATTTCCAAACGGGTTTCCCCAAAAACAAAATAACGCCATTTGTTAAGACAGAAACTGACTGATCAAACAAACAGCAATGTGTTAAAAGTATAATAATGTTTACACTTTTCATATATCAGTGGGCCATGCTCAATTAGTATTTTGGACTAATTTACAACACATGCGCATGTACATTACTTTGTTCTTAACCTTATTCTAATGTTAATGAATTAGTAGTCCAAAGCCCAACCATCCCCATATATTTATTTTAGTATGAAAGCTATTCAAAGTGAAACTTATGAAAGTTATGAAAATTTCACACAAATTTGTGTCTAAGTATGGTTAATGAATGAGACCCATTGTCTTTTAGTTGTCAATTTATCTGAACTAGGCATAGAAGAAAGTAGTTTAACTGAAATTTAAAATGACGCACACCACGTAAATCAGTGGTATAAACCATTGCTGGAGGAACATGAGCCTCAGTGGAACACGCAGAAGAAACTTTCACTTGCGTTCCATTAGATAAGCAAGCTTGCATTCTGTTTAGGCGGTAACCTCTGACACCGCTGACGTCGTCTTTGAGGTTGAGTGACATACATTTAAAAGGTAAGAGTCCCACCATGTTTAAAGGAGCAGAAACCAGAAAAGAGGAACCAGATAAAAGCTAAAATCCCCTGATGTGTCAAACGGGTGGATAAGAACATTGAGACGCTGCACACATTTGCCTACTAGCTGACACAGATCATTTCTGTTGCCTATGCAACAGTTATTTAGTTTTCTAATTCAATTCTTGAGAAAAAAAAAAGTCTGGAACTAATCTAGAATTCACTCTTGAATCAAGGTTGCTGAGGTTACCAGTGACCTGCAAATCAGATCTGGTTTCTCCAACCACATCACATACTAACCACCTTACACTTTTTCCATCCAATGTCTCCAACAGAGCTCAAAATGAGGAACAAACCAAACAACGGGTCACAGGCTCCCTGAAATGTTTTAAATGACTAGCTAGGATTTCATGAATAATGTTTAATCACTGCAGAGGCTAGACAGGAGAAGGGAAGAGTGTAAATGAAAAGAGGATGTCCTCATAATAAAACGCTCGTATTCAAATATATCTCAGGTTCCTTCTGGTTGTCATCAATATTACAACAGTTAGTTCTGGAATTCAATCAGACAAGGGGTTTCAAAATATTTAGTATAACAGCATTGTGACATTTCACTGGTAATAAGATAATATTAAAAATTTGGGGTCAGTATGATTTTTTTTTTTTTTTTAATTTTGAAAAAAAAAAAAGTATATTTTGCTCACAAAACCTGAATTGATTCGATCAACAACACAGTAAAATTAGCTACATATCATAACAGCATTGGGACATTTCATTGGTAATAAGATACAATTGGGGTCAGTATAATTATTATTTTTTAATTTTGAAAAAAAAAGTATCTTTTGCTCACGAAAGCCGCATTCAATCAACAACACAGTAAAATGTCATATTACAATTTAAATATACTTTAAAATATTTTTTCACATTTAAAATAACTTAAATTTTAATATTTAAAGTAATTTATTCATTTGATGGCAAATTTCAGCAGAAATTAGCAGAAAGTCCAAAGAACAGCCTTATTTGAAACAGAAATATTTTGTTATATAATAAATGTTTTACTGTCACAATGTATCCTTGCTATATAAAAGTATTAATTTCTTAAATAAATAGTACTGACCCTAAACCTTTGTACAGTTGTTAATGAATGAACTGGCCAATTTGAAAGTTACTAGATGTTACCTTCTCGTTAACTATGCTAAAATAAGATGCAAACATTTAAATTCCTGTTTTGGGATGTACAATGGAATTGAGTGAAGCATCTATTCCTAAATATACAGTAAAGTATTTATTTTTAGATTATCTTTTATATCATATATCTCCTAAGAAATTTCTGTCCAGCCCAGACAAGACCAGCTTATTCAGATGTATGTAGTAGTATGCCTTTCAGCTTAAAGAAAAGGCCCCATTGAAACATGCACATAGACCAGCAACTAAACGTTCAAAGACTCTTCACTCCCAAAGAGAAAACCAGACTCACAAAGCCACAGGTTTACTGATGGAGATAATACTATTTTATTCGCACAACAATATAACCCAATACATGCAATAAATAGTCACTGTCACCATCTTGGAAGAAAAATGTCCTGTTTTACATGTATTTACATATGAAAGGCACACACAATCCTTTCTATTCCAAGTTTCAATTCCTTACATAACAGCAACATGTTCTTTTTCTGGCCCCATCACATCAGACAATGGGATGTAACAGCAAAATGATGGAAGGGGAAGTATTAACCAGCCAAAACAAGTGAATCAGCGGAAACCCGCAATGCCAACCGCATTGAGCACACGTGAGTCAGGGTGAGGAGTCCTCTTGCTTCAGGAAAATATGAACACGGTATTGTTATGGAAGAATTATGAAAACAATGCACTCACTATCCAGATCAGGCAGGCGGTCCAGCGGTGGTGGTAAAGCACTGTGTGAATTCTACCAGTTCTATATATGTGTGTTTGAGGGTGGTGCGGGGACAATCTCTAGTTAATATTTCCCTTCCAAGTAATTGTGAGCCAGAAAAACATGTGTTTGGAATTAGTATGCATCTTATTTGTAGTTCTCACTACTACTTGATACGTCAATGACCATAATTCATTCATAAAGACTGTCTATAACGCTGATGTTAATGGATGTAAGCTGTGAGAAAGAATTGGAGTACAGGTCATTCATTGTACCATCGTGATCTGGGTTCAACTCTACACTGTACACAAGAGAACACAAAAGGAAACCACAAACTGTTTTTGATGATCCTGTAAACTAGAAACGGTTGATATGAAAATCAGTAGTAGTACATTAATATGAGAAGTCATAAGAGGAGATTTGCATTGCAAATGTTAACGGCCAAAGTCATTATACAATAGTCATTCTGACTATTTAAACTATGATAAGACCTGCAGAAACTTGAACGCCGGTATTTCCAGGCTTTCTGGGAATGCATGGGGAAAGCAAATGATATTCATTTTAATACTACAACTGATATGCTCATGAAACAAATGTTGGCAGGAGGTCAAGGATTAACAGCAACTAAAGTGCATTTACAAGCACCACAGACCTAGATTTTCAGTTTGGCCAATTATATTCATAAAGATAAGAGACCCAAGAGCATGAAATGAATGTTAAGCCTAGGGATGCTCCGATCGATCGGCCGGAGATCGGTATCGGCCGATCATCACATTTTATGACTCGATCGGTACTCGTACATTTGGCCGATCTCATGTACCGATCGCAATTTGATGATGTCAGCGCTTGAGGACGTACATGATGCGTGGGGACATAAATGATTTGGTGGTGTGGAAATGCTATGACGTTTTGAGAAACAATGAAAAATTCGCTATATGTCGTGTATGTTTTGCATGATGATATGATGAATGGATTGTTCATTTTTAACAGCAGATTCAGTTAGAGCTGATCTGCGCATCACTGCACGCGTCTCCAAGGGAGCCGGAGCTGATCGCGGCCGCTCTATGAACATTTATTTATAAAACAAAATATCTTCTTTGGCCATATTAGCCTACTCAATAGCATTAACACAGGCTTTACTCCTTTCAAACTTTATCTGGAATGTCACCATTTCTGTCACTGCAACTTCCCGATCAGGCGAACACACACACACAAATTAAATCATCTGCCTGATGAAAAAATTTGTTTAAAAAAATGTAGTTAATATTGCATAATTTATGATTTATTTTATCCACCCGCTAATAATCAGAATGCATTTTTTTATTACCCGACCCATGGATTATCCGTAGCGCCCGTGGATATAACCGTGATCAAACTACTCCATTTTGTTCTTTCAGTAGTTTAAATGTTTCTATTTATTTTTTTCCTCTTCAGTCTTATATTGGACAGTATTAAACCTTATGAGTTACATCAGACTTCTCCATATTGGAGTTTAAATGTTTCTATTTATTTTGTCCTCTCTCTAACATTGTTTTGATTAGCCTATCCATTCTCATCTTGAGCAGAAAAGAAAGATAACAGTTTCAAAGTTTAAATTCCAACCTAGCCATCTAACAACTATTTATATTATATATATATATATATATATATATATATATATATATATATATATATATATATATATATATATATGTTATTAGCCTACAGATTAATAATGCTAAATGTAGATCAGAAATGTTTTGTTACATCTGGTTTGAGTCGTAGGTTACTTATAGATAGATAAATAGATAGTAAGAAAAATAACAATATTTGCAGCATTGTTTTTTTCTGCTGTATTTTAGTGAAAGTAATCTATAATTTGACCTTTCACCGTGTTTCTGTTTTTGTTAAAATAACCGCGGCAGCTCTTGAACTTGGCGCCGGTCGCGCGTCCAGAGAGAGAGAGAGAGAGAGAGAGAGAGAGAAAGCGCACGGAGCTGAAAGGGCTTGAATAAAGCGCGTTTAGCTTTAGATAAAAATACGAGGATATAGCGCTGAAAGATATTTACCATAAATGACCCTGAGCGCTTGTTATGTGATCTGCTCCGCTGCTCACTTAAAATGGTGCTGCTGCGACGGCTCGCGGGCCGGATGGATGCAGGGGTGCGGATGCACTTATAGAAGTATTTAAGGATAAAAGACTCGAGTTGCTTTTAAAATATTCACAAGTCCTTTTCCTCGAGTCGAGTAAAGTCTGGGGTCATTTCAGGTCAAGTCAAGTCTTAAGGCTATAAAAATGCGACTCGATCTCTGCCTTGTGGTGCATCAGACACATTTTGTTTGCATTTATTTTTGTCTTATATTAAGTATCCTGATATACATAATGTTATGCATAAACACCATTTTAAAGGAATATTAAAATGTTCACTGTATAAGGAATAATTTTTGTGATTATTTATATAACATTATTATTACATATGTTATATAAAGCTTGAAGCATCAGAATCGGCATCGGTATCGGCCGATCACCATGACAAGAAATCGGTACTTGGTATCGGCTGCAAAAATCCTGATCGGAGCATCCCTAGTTAAGCCCCAGATGAGAGTAAAAGGTAGACGTGATGTACAATTAGTCATAAATATAATTAAAACCTTTCATCATCTTAGCACATTCAAATAATATTCTATTTGTATAAACAATAATGTGATGTATGCAATGCAATAGTTATAAACCACAAATAAGAAAATGCAAAAACCTTATAAAAAAAACAAGTCTCTGTCAAGAAGTGTTAAATGTGCTCAACACTAAACCGCAGTGCTTAGAAAGTCCAGAAGGGAACAAGGCTTCATCTAGTTAGCAAGAATACCTTTAAGCGACTGCAAACAAATAACATGCACAATTAGTATTTAATAATATTTTAAAATGTTTAATTTTTATATTTTCAGTCATCATTTTAGTTTAAGCTTAAGTAATTTTTTTTGTGCTTTTTGTTAGTATGTTTATTAGTATATTTAGTATATTTTTATTAGTATGTTTTTCAATATTTCTATTTCTAAAACTTATTTCAGTTAGCTGCCAAAATTTTCTCATTTTCTTATTTTTTTCATCTAACTTTAATATTAATTTTACATCAGCTTTATTTAAATGACTGATTGTTTCGGTTAACAGTAGCAACATTGTTGCATATAAATATTCCCCACTCGCTAAACACTGAAAATCTGGCTCATATCAAATTCCCCTCATGAAACCTATACGCAAACACCTGAAGGAAGAATCATGGCTCTACAGAATATTTCCTTTGCGCTAGAAGGTTTGAGAGTGAGAGATCTGCGGTGTGCTGATGACTCAGTCTGAACTCAATGAACCTTCTCAAGCCCATATAGGAAAAAAAGATCAGCCCTCTTCAATGGCCCCACCCTTTCTGCCTCTCAGCCCCTCCCCTTCTACCAGCAGCCCCTCTCTCTCTCTGCGCTCAGCTGACTCTGCGGTCTGTAATGGAGATGAATCTGACATCTTCCTGTCTGTGTGTACTCAGCTAACTCTCTCAGCTGAGCAGCACCTCTGGTTAATGGAAACAAATCTCCAAGAGCAACGACGCAACAATAACCGGCTTGACTATCAGATCTACGGCAGGGACAGAGCTATTCCCATGGGCCTCAATCCCAGGAAAACACAGTTAAATGGTGGTACGCAGGATGGTAGGGAGACAAAAGTAACACCGCAGGGTAAAATCCACAGCTTCTATAGGAATTCAGGCGGGAGCGGTGACATCATAGAGAAACAGTGCTCGTCTATACTACCGGGTCCTGAGCAAAGCAAAAGCAAGCTGGTTGTACGATGATATATTGAGCTCCTGTTCCTCAAGCTTACCGTTATCAGACCAGGCCATCAAGTCTAATGTCATGTGCGAGGTCCTTTTACGTAGGTCAACAAGCAAATGGTGAACAGGAACATGATAAACAGACCTCTGGAGTCTGGACTACTGCCCCAAATGACCAAATGTGGTGAAAAAGCCAATAGAGATGCAAAATATATTGATATCGGCCATAATTAGTCTTTGATTATTATTCTCGTATTGGTTTCATATATATAGCGGTTAATTTTATGTAATTAATTAAAACATGGCTGATTTAGTTCAAGTGCACAGTAATACTTAATGTGAACAGCATATGTTTAAAAACCATGTAAAACAGTATCAATTTAAAATATCAGTCAATATATTAGCTACTGTATTGTGCAAAATATCCATCTCAATTTATTCAAAGTAAAGCAACTATAGATTAAAACATTGTGTCTCGTAGATAAACGTTTCTGTTGTGGACAAACAATCAAAAACAGACGACTGAAAAGTTTCAATTGTCTGATTCTTCACAATGCATTGTGAGTGTTAATGTAAATGTTTACCATACTCCAAAATCCGTAATTCACTTCCTCAAGACTGATAAAGAAAAACACTAATAATACAGCCCCTACAATGGTCACAAAGTCTCATGATAGAGACAATAACCCTATGTTTCCCAAGCAAATATCTAAACATGCTTTCTTCCAGTGAGTGGTTCTATAGTGTGCTGGGTAAGGCAGGCTGGCGCCGCTGTGGAGAGGAAAGGCCTGATCTGACAGAAATCCACTGACATATCACTACAGGCCTGCAGCCGGCCCACTGGCCTTTCACTCATGAAACCTAATACATGCAGGCTACTAAAACCACACACAAACTTACGCACACATCTCCAAACCTTCCTATCCCTGATGCAGCAGACACAGCTAGAAGTGCTGAATTTTTTTAATTAATTTAAATAAAATTAGTTCTGTCAAATAGATTAATCGCAATTAACCACATCCAAAATTACATAATAAATGCGTGTACTGTGTATATTTATATGTATATATAAATACACACACGTGTATGAAATAGATGTAATATTTATTTGTACACATACATATACACATATATATATATATATATACACACATATACATATATATACATATATATGTATATGTATATATGTGTGTGTGTCTAATATCTCTCTCTCTCATATATATATATATATATATATACATACATACACACACACACGCATATATATATATACACATACACGTGCATCTCAAATTAGAATGTCGTGGAAAAGTTAATTTCAGTAATTCAACTCAAATTGTGAAATTCGTGTATTAAATAAATTCAATGCACACAGACTGAAGTAGTTTAAGTCTTTGGTTCTTTTGTGTGATGATTTAGGCTCAAATTTAACAAAAACCCAACAATCTCAACAAATTAGAATACTTCATAAGACCAATAAAAAATTTTTTTAGTGAATTGTTGGCCTTCTGGAAAGTATGTTAATTTACTGTATATGTACTCAATACTTGGTAGGGGCTCCTTTTGCTTTAATTACTGCCTCAATTCGGAGTGGCATGGAGGTGATCAGTATGTGGCACTGCTGAGGTGGTATGGAAGCCCAGGTTGCTTTGATAGCGGCCTTCGGGTCATCTGCATTGTTGGGTCTGGTGTCTCTCATCTTCCTCTTGACAATACCCCATAGATTCTCTATGGGGTTCAGGTCAGGCGAGTTTGCTGGCCAATCAAGCACAGTAACACCATGGTCATTGAACCAGCTTTTGGTACCTTTGGCAGTGTGGGCAGTTGCAAAGTCCTGCTGGAAAAAGAAATCAGCATCTCCATAAAGCTTGTCAGCAGAAGGAAGCATGAAGTGCTCTAAAATTTCCTGGTAGATGGCTGTGTTGACTGTGGACTTCAGAAAACACAGTGGACCAACACCAGCAGATGACATGGCAGCCCAAATCATCACTGACTGTGGAAACTTCACACTGGACTTCAAGCAACATGGAATCTGTGCCTCTCCACTCTTCCTCCAGACTCTGGGACCTTGTTTCCAAATGAAATGCAAAATTTACTTTAATCTGAAAAGAGGACTTTGGACCACAGTTCTTTTTCTCCACAGCCCAGGTAAGATGCTTCTGACGTTGTCTCTGGTTCAGAAGTGGCTTGGTAGCCCTTTTCCTGAAGATGTCTGAGCGTGGTGACTCTTGATGCACTGACTCCAGCTTCAGTCCACTCCTTGTGAAGCTCTCACAAGGTGTTTGAATCAGCTTTGCTTGACCGTATTCTCAATATTGCAGTCATCCCTGCTGCTTGTGCACCTTTTCCTACCCAAATTCTTCCTTCCAGTCAACTTTGCATTTAATATGCTTTGATACAGCACTCTGTAAACAGCCACACCTTTCAGTAATGACCCTCTGTGACTTACCCTCTTTGTGGAGGGTGTCAATGTTCGTCTTCTGGATCATTGCCAAGTCAGCAGTCTTCTCCATTATTGTGGTTTCAAAGAACAAGAGATACCCGGAATTTATAGTGTAGGGATGGCCATTAATTGAAACTCAAATGTAAATATTCTAATATTTTGAGATACTGATTTTTGACTTTCATGAGCTGTAAGCTCTAATCATCAAAATTAAAAAATTATTTTAGTGTAAGTTCCAGCCCCTTCACCGTCACTCAAAGCCGTTTGCACGTGTTTTGCGCATGAGCCGCACGCACCCCAAAATGAAACGGCTTAATCGACCATTGATAGCTTTTATCGATTATATCTCTTATCGACAACTAATCGATCGTCAATTAATCGCTGACATCCCTAGTATGTATGAATTACCAGTAATAGTACCTTCACTGCAGAACAAAGATCCAGGGGGTGGGGTTGGATCCACATCTAGGGGGTGGAGATTGGTAGGTTTAGGGGTGGAGATGGGTGGGTTTAGGGATCAGGGGGTGGAGACGGGTAGGTTTAGGTATATGTAAGGTGGGAGGAGTTGGATCTAGATTCAACCTCGCCCCCTGGATCTTGTGTTCTGCAGTGAGGACCATCTCTGAATTACCACCATTTTGCCTTATTTCTCTATTAACTGAAGCTGTGGCTTTAATTCCTTCAGAAACAATGATGTTACCAGCTCGTTGTTGAGAAAGATAATGTAGCTCTTGAGCGATTAAGCTATTTTATTGATAAAAGTGCGGGGCAGCGCTAAAAAGTTTGTGTTGCTGAATGTCTGTGTGCGGCCGCAACGTGATCTGTGTGAGTGACTGAACGTGTGCGTGCGATTCAGTGAAGACAGCGCATTAGTTTAGAACACTTCTAATTTTTATTTTTATTTTTTAAATGTAGAGAGTGCGTTAATTTGTGCAATGATAACCTACCAGCAATGTTAAGATGATTTTTTAAAATATATTAATATGAGTACATTACAATATAAATTTATTAGAACAATTACATTATTATTTATGGGCTTAAAAACAAGATGCAAGCAATCAGAATATTTTACCTGGTGCAGTCCCGTATCGTGATACGTATCGTATCCTCTATATCGTGACTTTGCTGGTGATACACAGCCCTAATGTATGTATGCATGTGTGAGTGTGTGAGTGTGCATGCGTGTGTATTTATACATATAAATATACACACAAATTAAGTAAACAAACACTTATTTTGGATGTGATTAATCACGATTAATCGATTTGACTACATGAAAAAATGCAATTTTGTAAAAGTTCATAAATGATAATCACCACCACTTATTTTTATGTAAAAATCACTGTAAATTAATCAAATAAATCAAAACAAAATGCAATTATAAGTATTTATATGTAAAATGTCTAACATTTTGTCTTAACATTTGATTTGATTAAATTAATGACTAATTACATTTAATCAAATAAATTAAAATAAAATGAATGAATGAATGAATGAATGGATGCTTTTATATAGCGCTTTGTGTATTGCTGTACACCCAAAGCGCTTTACAATCATGTGGGGGGGGGGGTCTCTCCTCAACCACCACCAGTGTGCAGCATCCACTTGGATGATGCGACGGAAGCCAAAGTACAACGGCGCCAGTGCGCTCACCACACCAGCTACAGGTGGAGAGGAGAGAGAGATAGAGTCAATCAAGTGGATGGGGATTATTAGGAGGCCATGATTGAAAGGGCCAATGGCCACAGTACGCTGATGTCATCGGATTAATTCAGGACCTCGGGCCATGCAAGAGATTGGGGGGCTACTTGAGTCACGGGGAATTTGGGAATTGTGGAGGGGGTTCCAGCCTACAACCCTCACTCTAATGCTTACGCTAAGAGATGATTAGCAGACAGAAGCATGGTGTCTTTTTTAATGACCAGAGACGTCAGGACCTTCGGTTTAACGTCGTTCGTTGTCTCCGAATTGACGGTGCTTTTTGCAAAGATAAACTTTCAAAAAATCTAATAATAATAATAATAATAATAATAATAATAATGAGGACAAATATGTAAAATGTATATACATTTGATAATTCTAATTTGATTACACTTTTTAAATGATTCATATTTATAAAATTATTTAATTTAAAGTGAATCAATAACAATAGCTATTTTTACACTTTATATGATGTCTATGTATATAAATACAGTAGTCAACATTTGAAGTGGATCAAAAAAGTTCAAAGTTGTCCTAAGACAAGAACACATTTTTATTTTAGGTTTTAGGACAACTTTGATGAAAGGTTTTGATTCACTTCAAATGTTGAATAGTGTATACACACATTATTTACAACCCGAATTCCGGAAATGTTGGGATGTTTTTTAAATTAGAATAAAATAAAAACTAAAAGACTTTCAAATCACATGAGCCAATATTTTATTCACAATAGAACATAGAACATAAATGTTTAAATGAAGAAATTTTACACTTTTATCCACTAAATGAGCTCATTTCAAATTTGATGCCTGCTACAGGTCTCAAAAAAGTTGGCACGGGGCAACAAAGGGCTGAAAAACAAGAAATTTTGAAAAGATTCAGCTGGGAGAACATCTAGCAACTAATTAAGTTAATTGACATCAGGTCTGTAACATGATTAGCTATAAAAGGGATGTCTTAGAGAGGCAGAGTCTCTCAGAAGTAAAGATGGGCAGAGGCTCTCCAATCTGTGAAAGAGTGCGTAAAACGATTGTGGAATACTTTAAAAACACCGTTACTCAACATCAAATTGCAACGGTTTTGCAAATCTCATAATCTACAGTGCATAACATCATCAAAAGATTCAGAGAAACTGGAGAAATCTCTGTGCGTAAGGGATAAGGCCGAAGACCTTTGTTGGATGCCCGTGGTCTTCGGGCCCTCAGATGACACTGCATCACTCATCGGCATGATTCTGTCATTGACATTACTAAATGGGCCCAGGAATACTTCCAGAAACCACTGTCAGTAAACACAATCCGCCGTGCCATCTGCAGATGCAAACTAAACTCTATCATGCAAAAAGGAAGCCATATGTGAACATGGTCCAGAAGTGCTGTTCTGTGGGCCAAGGCTCATTTAAAATGGACTGTTTCAAAGTGGAAAAGTGTTCTATGGTCAGATGAGTCCAAATTTGACATTCTTGTTGGAAATCACGGACACCGTGTCCTCCAGGCTAAAGAGGAGGGAGACCTTCCAACGTGTCATCAGCATTCAGTTCAAAAGCCAGCATCTCTGATGGTATGGGGGTGCATAAGTGCATACGGTATGGGCAGCTTGCATGTTTTGGAAAGGCACTGTGAATGCTGGAAGGTATATAAAAGGTTTTAGAGCAACATATGCTCCCCTCCAGATGACGTGTATTTCAGCAGGACAATGCAAAACCACATACTGCAGCTATTACAACAGCATGCTTCGTAGTAGAAGAGTGCGGGTGCTGAATTGGCCTGCCTGCGGTCCAGATCTTTCACCTATAGAGAACATTTGGTGCATCATTAAACAAAAAATATGTCAAAGATGACCACAAACTCTTCAGCAGCTGGAAACCTATATCAGGCAAGAATGGGACCAAATTCCAACACCAAAACTCCAGAAACTCATAACCTCGATGCCCAGGCGTCTTCAAACTGTTTTGAAAAGAAGAGGAGATGCTACACCATGGTAAACATGCCCCCATCCCAACTATTTTGAGACCTGTAGCAGGCATCAAATTTGAAATGAGCTCATTTTGTGCATAAAATTGTAAAATTTCTCAGTTTAAACAATTATGTTATCTATGTTCTATTGTGAATAAAATATTGGCTCATGTGATTTGAAAGTCTTTTAGTTTTCATTTTATTCTAATTTAAAAAACGTCCCAACATTTCCAGAATTCGGGTTGTAAATTGATAAATGTATAAAATTTAGGGGTGTCAATATTAACGCGTTAACGCATGTGATTAATCTAAAAATTAACGCGTTAATATTTTTTTAACGCAAATTAATCGTTTGATAAGGTTTGACCCCAACTTCTTCCCGTCATCGCAGCGCGGAAGGTTATCTATCAGTGTGTGATGAGCGTAGAGTGAACCAGTGTTGCCAGGGTAGCGGCTGCGGCACAAGTGGGCGTGGGCTATTTTGAAAATACAGTCACGGGAAAAATTACAGAGCCATGGGTTGCGTTTTTTGGGCTACTTTTATAATCTACCGCGGCCGCCCAAAGTGTATATAGACAAATAAAAATTAAAATAAATCCTTTTGCTAATGTGTATCATACTTGGAATGTATACCTTCCATATACCTTATATGTATACCTTGGCGGTTGTAACATCACAAACAACGTGAGTTCCAGCCAGAACATACAACACAGCAGAAATAAACACGACAACAGCCACTATACATTATATAAAATAATAAACACGATTACGATAGGATATGGTTTCTATGTGATTTTCTTCAGATGAATGTGTAACTTATATCTGAAATGCTAATTTTTGCAACGATATAAAAAGGCTATAAAAAGCATATTTTAACAACAGTAAACAACCAAATTCCACATGTGATCGCAAAAGGAGGTTATTACAAACACTCGATGCTGGTTTGAAGTGAGTTCTGAGTAAAAGTGTACTATTAATCATAAATTGTCTTATGATGCTAATGTTAGCTCTAATGCACCAGAACAGGTCCAATTCTTCTTCATAATGCATTTTGTCATAATACTTCACGTAAGGTCACAAGAAAATGTGTTGTATTTATTTAGAAATACTTTTGATAATAGTTGGGTAAATGTATTCTGGGATTGAAGTGATGTGGCTTGGTAAACGTTTTATTGCCAGTATAAAGACTGATAATGGCTGAATAAAAACAAATGAATAATGATAAAAGAATAAGGATTATGTCTCATACCTGGCGGAAGTGTGAAAGGTTATGTTTCCTTAAACTAGTTTGTTGGATTTGTTTATTTCAACACATTTACAGGTAAATCCTAGTATTTTAAATTTGTGATTAATCATGATTAATCACAGTCCAGGACTGTGATTAACGCAATTACATTTTTTAATCGATTGACAGCACTAATAAATTTATTAGATTACATTTATAATTTCTCTGAATAATTCCACTTTGTATTATTTACTTAATTTAAATTACATTTTTATATCTGATTTGTTACACAATATAAATTCAGAAATTGAAACGATTCTCAATGCAATTATGAACGGTACTGATATCTGATGCTACAATGTTTAAAAAAAATGTTCGCATGCCATAAGTGTGAGAGACATCGTATAAATAGTGCCTGTGTGTATGTGTGAGGGCTTGTGTGAATAGACTCTGTGTGTGAGTTAGCAAGAGAACAGAGAGAGAACATAAGGACAACAGAGAGTTTATATAAACAGACTCGATGTGTGTTGGCTCCTGGACACTAATATTCATCTTAGCTGGCATTAGCAGAGAAAGGACGCTCGAACCTTCCTCTATACAATCACATCACTGTTCCACCACCTCTCACAAATCCACACAGACGTCTTTTCAAGAAATGAAAGAAAAAAGTCCTCTATAAACAGTGCTGAGTGGAAGGAAACTCAATTACCCACACTTCCGTCGCTAAAACTTTCCTCTATCCGCTAGTCTTATATTAGTGGTTTTGAATTAAATAGTCAAACAGTTCTTTTTTTGCCTATATAAATTTTAGATTCTTGCATGTCCATTTATTCAAAATTTTTCCAAACTTAACACTTTACCATCTTTACATATGCATATTTCCCCACACAAACAGTGCAGGAAATGCTCACATCTCATATCTTTAGTTTAACACACAGAGGTTGAATTAGCACAGCCTGAAGCAAATGATATTAACTTACATACAAATCATCAAAATGAACTGTAAGGGGGTGACTAGGGAAATTAAATGTCAAAACCTGTGAAACACGTGAAATGACATCTTCTAATGACCAGGAATATTAGTAACATAAGGCTAGAAATACAAGTAAGGTGACAGAACCCAAGTGAACCATAAACTCCTTTCACCCTGTAACAGAAGTGCCCAGATCACACAGCCGTCCAGCAAAGTTGAGGTCAACACAAGTCACTGCGGGCTACAGCTGTGCTCATAAATTAGACCTCAACGGACTGCCGGCACAACAGGTGCCCTCTCGGCTTGAGGGGTGTTGGGACAGTCTAGCTCTTCACTTTGGTCTTAGTCACTCACATGCTGAGCTACAAACAACAAAATTAGCCCTTAAGCAATTGAGCTCCTCTTCTATTGGCTGGAGCAGATGGTATATCCTTCAGTGACGCCCCTCGGCACAAGATGAGAGTGTCATGATCTTTCCAGTATGTCAGACCTCTGTGACCCTCTGTTGGACAGCCACCAGTTACAGATGCCTCTCCCTTTATCACTGGGATAAAGTCTTTGAACTTCTCCCACTCATGTCAATGGCAATTACCAAATACCCTATATTTGTAGATGGGACGACTAGGGCAAAATAAACTCTGGATGCCTTTGCTTTAGACTTTAAAGGGATAGTTCACTTTGAAATTAAAATTTGGTATCTATCAGCTTACCCCAAGGGCATCCAAGATGTAGGTGTCTTTTTTTCTTCAGTAGATCCAATTTTGATATTTTTAGGTCAAACGTTCTAGTCTGTCAGTCGTATAATGGCAGGTATAGGTCACTGTCTCTATAAGAGGGAAAAAGAACATGCACAGAGAAATCCAAATTAAACAATTCCCCATCGTAACTACACATTGATGGCCTAAGACACGAAACGAGCGGTTTGTGTGAGAAAACGAACAGTATTTATATCGTTTTTTACCTCTTGTACACAACCATGTCCAAGTGATCTGAGTGCGCACACACATCCGGTGTGTGACGTGTGTGCGCGCCCTCTGGCTTAGTCTGCGCAAGAGATCACTTCCGGCGCTTGCGCAGACTAAGCCAGAGCGCGCGCGCACACGTCACACACCGGATGCGTGCGCGCACTCAGATCACTTGGAGACTCCGTGCAGCGGAGACTTACACAGAAGAGAAGAATTGTTAAAGTCGTTGTTTTTGTTTTTTTTGCGCACAAAAAGTATTCTTGTAGAACATTACAGTTGAATCACTGATGTCACGGACTATTTTAACAATGTTCTTACAACTTTTCTGAGCCTTGAGCATTTCAGTTGCATTGCTGTCTGTCTATGCATGGTCGGAAAGCTCTCGGATTTCATTAAAAGTATCTTAATTTTGAGTTTCGAAAATGACGACGTGAGGATGAGTAATTAATGACGATTTTCATTTTTGGGTGAACTATCCCTTTAACACTTTTCCATGCCTGTGTAGAACAATAAAGAATGAGTTTATAATGCACATATGGTGGCCAACTAAGAATCACCTGTTCATTGTCTACAGGATATCAGATGGACATATCTGCATTTAATTTTATGTGGCATACAGAGAGCTTTCCTTTGATATTCCAAGTAATTTCAAATAAATTTTATCCATACTGTTTGTGTATGTCATGTATTTGCTTTGTCAGTGTCTGTTTTTCTTGGTTATTTTGCTCTGGTAGTCTGTAAGCCTCTTTGAAATGACAAATAAAGTGATATGCAACTATGTAGTCAAGACCTGGAACTACTTCATAGTTGCGCAGTCACAGGGTAAAAAAAAAAACAAAAAAAAAACATTTCTTTGAAATTAAATTATTGGGTAAAAACTCCCATGCGTCATTACTCCCACACTGACTGGACACAGCAGAACTCCGAGTCTCTGATATACCTTACAGAACCCAGTATATGCTGATTCAGTCCAATACACAAGACAGTTTACTTCTGCAGTAAACCATCCTTCAGAGGCCACTGGGTTTCAAAGGTACATTTTTATCCAAGTTATTCAATAATTACTCAGCTGGTAAAGCCAGTCGTGCTATTACACAATCCTGAGCCTCGCTTCTGAAGTGGGTTTGGTCATAAACACAGGGTCACGGTTTTGGCAGCCAAGTCAGTGCATTGTTCACACAGACGCCAGGATTCCAGCCTGTTTACGGTAAATGTGCGTTAAGCCGCACTGGCACGAGGCCTTCTGGGTTGGGACCTGGCGATGTTGGGATTTTTTTTCACAAAGACAAGGAATCGCAATGACTTTAAGCATTCTTATTTAGTGGTGACACACAATATCTATTCATAAACTTAAGGTATTCGCTTTTCTTGCCACATAGCTTCATTCCTCTCTCTCTCTTGCGCTCTCCTTGGCATCTCCGGTGTGCTCCAGGAAGAGGGCCAAGAATAAAAATATAATTGTTTAAAGAGACACAGTGAACTAAAAGACCGTAAAGAAAGAAAGAAGAGAGGAGAAACAGAGACTTTGCGCTTCACTGAGTCATTATAATGGTATCGTACCGACCAGAAACAGCGATGATCTCTGGCCACTGAACAGGATTCCAATTCCTGGACTGGATTGGATTGAGAACAGGAGTATTTTAAGAGATCTGGCAGCCTAAGTGTGTACATTACAGACTGCAGATCTAAAATAGGAACCGCTGGCCTCTCAACTCTGTCCTAGTTTGGTCTTTTTGGTTTTTGCTACATGCTAATAAGAGTATGAACAGCTAACCACAGCGTTTGTCCTGCTTTAGATCCTCCACTTGTAATATGACTGCAGCGAGCCGCTTCACGAGGTGTAAGCGAATCCCGTTATACCGCTCCGGTCTTCAACTGCAGCTCTTTAAATACACACCGTGACTCAGCAAAAGAGAGGGAACATGAGAGGGTAGATCAGTAAATCACTGTGTCATGATGGAAAAGACAAACAGAGAGAACGAGAGAATGACAGCTCATTCATAATCAACAGAAAGAAAGCGAACGCCGCCTAAGAAGATGAGATCGCTTCACACTTCGCAGACTCTGAATTGGCAACATGGCTATATGAGAAATGCAAATATATTCTTAACCATTTCAAAAGACCCTCTCAAGAGGGCCGTTACTAAAGAAAGGCCAGTGCTATAAAACTATTGAAAGTCTTGTATTTTTCCTCTGGATGTAGGGTGTTTCTGTTCCTTTGGTCTGTGGATATTTTTAAGCACTAACTGGTTTCAATTAGATTATATAACATGGCAAGATTGGCAGTGTAGGATATACAAGTGGTCCTTTTGAACAACCCGATCCTGACAAAGCAAGACAGTGCTGTGGATTTAGCCATTATGGGCAAGTTATGTAGAACACCAGGTTGCTGGAATAACGCTGCACAACACCTCCTGAATTTCCTTCCTGTTATTTAGTGAAGACATTCAGAAGTTATTACTCTATGTTTTGGGTGGCCGGCTGTCACAGATATAAAGACCCTCTAAAAATGTAGAGTTTACTGGAAACTCAATGGAGTCGGGCCAAACTGTAAGATCCTTCTCTTTCTGAACAATGGGCCAATATTGTGTGAGGGCCGATGATCAGGTTTTTCCATCCGCAAAAACAAGTAACGTAAAGGAAAAAACATGTAACATGGTGAAAGCCAATTATTTCCATTTAAACTCAGCGACATGTACATTGCTTTAGCACAGGGGTTTTCAAACATTTCAATGCCATTGACTCGCCCAAATATATGATGATCAAGTACCTTGAGGCAGGGCCCTATGATTTCCGTGATGCAGAAAACACGGACGGAATCACGGAATCCAGTCATAAAAACGGAATTTACAGTTTAACGCGGAATGTCACAGAATTTGTCAAAGTTTGGATGAATTAATCAAAAGTAGGTCATTACACTTAAATCAAATCGCGATATGGACAAGTATCTGTAAATATTAAGCCGCAAAAGTCGATTTAAATATGAATCCTGCATGTTCTGCGCGATTCTCAGTGTGAATGGAGCAGACACGCGGTTTTGTTTACTAACGTTACATACACAGCGCGCGTGGCGCTCGTGGTGATTTCAGCGTCTGCCGTCTCAATGAGGACATAAATACATGAACAATATCTCCAAAACTGATCTGAGTCTCACTTCACAAGCATTTTACCATTTCATTTGAGTAAAACTAGCGTCATATCATATACACAGAAATTTAAAAGGTATTTACGGCAACCCGTCAAAATAAAAGTTTGGTTTAACTTAGACATTGTGCCAAAAAATAGGCTATTTTACTATTATTTAGTAGAATGTACGTAATACTACTAACTACTACTACTACTGTTGAAAAATAATAAAACTTTATTTTTTAAAGAAATAATCACAAAATATAAATTAAATCAATGTTCCCTTTCAATATTCCACTCGTACTGCGTCGTAAGACGCTGTATGGGAAAAACTAATTTTTTCCCCTCTTCAACTGAAGCCTTTTCAATCACGCAGTGATTTCAATCTTTGCCGCCGCATCTCAGATTTCTTGCCTTCAGCGACGAAGATTCTTCCTCGCTGACGCTGAGATTCGCCGTTGAAACGCCTCAGCAGCCGGATTGGACCTCTTGCAGAGCTCAGCTCGCACTTCTTGTAGCGCTCAGACGCTGCGCTCAGCGGGGCTGACTGCTCGCACTGCAAGTGTTTCAGTCTCTCCTCTCTGCGCTCTTCACGCAGCGCCAGACCCAGAACGGACGAGGAGTGTGATGACAAAGGCTGTCAATGAGCTCGGGCTCGAGTGGTCTCCGCCTGAGGAGCAGTCTCGCAGCAGGCTGGACGAGTGGTTTCTCCCGGGGCGCCAGCTGGCCCACCCGCCAACGCTCATCCCCCTTCTTTCCCGAAGTCCACGACAAGCTCACTAAATCGTGGCGCGCCCCCTACTCGTCTCGCATCCGTCCTTCTGCTTCCTCCGCCCTCACCTCCGTTGACGGAGCTGAAGAGAAGGGATACGAGCACCTGCCCCATCTGGATGAGTCCGTGGCCGCGCACCTCTGCCCACCCACGGCTATCGGATGGAAGGCGAGGGCGAGCCATCTGTCCAAGCCGTGCAGAGCTCGATTGCCCCATTGGAGTCAGAGCCCATTCCACCAGAGACATTGCCTCCTCCTGGGCATGGTCCAGCGGGGTGTCCATTTCGGAAATTTGTGAGGCAGCCGGCTGGTCCTCGCCATCCACATTTGTAAGGTTTTACAACCTGGACGTCCCTGCCTTACAGACCAGAGTCCTTTCTGCTTAGTTTGCCGCCTCCGGCTAGCTAAACAGTCTTATGGGTTCACTTGACCAACATTGTTCAAGTCCCTCCCTCACTTGGGCGGTCCACATTATCTGGACACCAAGTATCAACTATACGGGACGACACCCAGGCCACGAATGACCCTGAGGGCTCAGCATGTGCTTGGTGTACTTTATTGACTCCCCTGGGTCTTCTCCCACGTGAGTCATGGTTTTGAGTCGTTCCCCATCATAGCACTGCGTGATTGTACTGGTTCCCATACAGCGTCTTACGATGCAGTACGAGTGGAATATCGAAAGGGAACGTACTCGGTTACTATCGTAACCTCGGTTCCCTGAGATATGGGAACGAGTACTGCGTTCCTGGCCGTGCTATGAGCTGCACGCCTCAGTCGCTTCATTCGAAGAAATCAGATGCGGCGGCGAAGCGGCCGCTTATATAGCCAGAGGCCCCGCCCATTCTGGCAGGCTTTGGCGGGCTGCATAGCCATAGGCTTGCTCATCTCCGCCACCGAGCCATTGGTTCGATTTTATAGCACTGCACGAACCAATGGACGTGCAGTTTCACTGCGTGATTGAAAAGGCTTCAGTTGAAGAGGAAAAAAATAGTTTTTCCCATACAGCATCTTACGACGCAGTACTCATTCCCATATCTCAGAGAACCGAGGTTACGATAGTAACCGAGTACGTTTTATGCCTTCATCTGATAACCAGTAAAATTTAAATACACAACACAGAATTTCTGAGGGGGAAAAAAAGCATTTCATAAGGCTACTGTAAGAATAAATAAAAATTGTTTGTATGCATTCAAATAATTAGACATGCTAAAACAGAATTTGGTAACAAAACATAAGGTGAGAAAAAAATAAAACATTTCATATGGCCCTAAACATAAACAAACTTGTTACACTTTTAATAAATTAATGTTAAATTGTATAAGTTTCTAGAGTTTAATTAATTAGACATGCTTTTTGATTAATACAATTTTTATTTGACCATTAGAAAAAGGAGTCCAGAAAAATTAAAACAGAAAAAAAACGGAATCCAGAAAATTTTAAACGGAAAAAACAGAATTTAGAAAAAATAAAACTGAATTTGAGAAAAAATAAGACGGATTTCATAGGGCCCTAAGTGACCCACAAAGATATAAAGGCAAAATATTTGTTCATGTATAAAATCAATTTATAATGTGCAAGAAAAATATTAAGCATGATAATATGAAAAAAAATTGGTTAAATTAAATAATTCTTATCGTCTGGAAATATTTTCTTTGTATTATAGTTTTTGTCTACTCACTGTTAAAGTAAACATTAGATGTATGATTTTTTTTTTTTTATAAAATATAGATTTATTTGTAAAATATTTTTCACGAATAGCATTGATAAAATTAAATAATATAATAAATTAAAATAATAAAATTTCATGAATAGCTAAATAATTTAAAAGGTCAAAGGGATAGTTTGGAACAACACGAGGGTGAGTAAATAAGGGCAGAATTTTCACTTTTGGGTGAATTATCCTTTTAATTTTCACAGCACCCCATCATTAAAAAAAATAAAAAATCTTTTGAATTTTCTATCTGACATCAAAATCTGAATAAATAACAAAGAATTTACACTGAACATAACGATAAGCACATTTTTAAATCTTTTTTTCCATTTTATCTGCTAATCAGTAAACCCACACAAATTTTCACTGCCTGTTCTCAATGGCTTCTAGAAGGTTTACAGTAGAGCTGGAATAACGTTGAGGGATTAATAGCTTGGAAGATCAAGAAAAAAGGCCTGATTTCATAATTTGTTGTCTAAATATCTGCTTTCAAGGGCCCTACTTGGAAGAGGAGAGTCTCCATGGACTCTCGTTCTGTTTAAATGCACGAACATCTTACTCAACTTTGACTTAATGCAGAGAGTTTGTTTGCTGGCCAACACAGCAGCAATATCAGTTGTAAGAACGCATGGATGTATTCTCAAGTGCAGAATATTCCACGAGGACATGTGGGTCTGTGACACGTGGCTGAAACAAGACTCCCAAAAGCAACTAAGAATAAAAAAAAAATATTCCAAGAAGACTCATGGAAGAAATCTTCAATGTCTCACTTCCAAGAAAAGCCTGTACGGGACAGCTGAGGCAGTCGGCCCTGTGAAACTGTACATGGAATGAAGGACAGGATCACACGCTGCACAAGGATATGAGCTCTACAAATCATTCCTCATATGAAACACATGCCACACCTGGAATAGATGACCCAGCTGAGTTTTCTTCATTGAAAAAGTCAAAGTCAGCTCAGCTGTTTGAGAATGACGCCTTCTGGATTCAAATCATAACATGTGAGATGCTTCCTTAGCAGTTTAAATCAATTTGTGAAGCACTTTGGCTCATCCCATTTCGACTCCTCTGCAGACTAATTGAGAGAGAGAGAGAAAGGCCTGCATGAGGCAGGACTCCAGAATCAGTCAGGCTGAATCAGTCCTCAAGGCACTGGTAATGAACAGAGAGCTAGTTCCTCCTGTTCAAGCCTCAAAATTAAATAAAGTCATTATGGCTGAAGCTCTGGCAGAAACAGCATTCGGTAATATCCACATTTACAGAGAATATCAAACACTGTTTATATTCAATTAAGGGTCTCATATGAATGTGATTTAACAAAGAAATACACCATGAAATTTGCTTCCAAGGACACAAAGGGAAAAACTAACAAAGGGTAAATTACAACAACCTTGATACTCGCAGTGTTTCAGAACAAACACACAAACTGTCTTGTAATGTCCAGCTAATCATTAAAAAAAAAGCACTGGACGTGACTCTTTGAGCTGTATTCTATAATCTACTGCAGATTTCAAAGGGCATATTTATTATTTTTTACATAGGGTACATTTATATTTTCTTTGTATGCAAGTATCTTTTTCTGAATGTTATTGTACTCAGTGTAAACAGCTTTTTTTGCCTGCTGGATCTAGCTTACTCTACATATGATGCTGCAGCATTCAAATATCATAATATCATTAAGCATCACATTTATCTAACCTTGAAAGCATTAGCGTCAATAAATAATACTTAACAGGAACTATAACAAAACCTTTCCTCCTGAGCAGGTTAAGGGGAAGTAGAGGGAACTGTTTGGCCAGCTGTCCTCTAACAGCCTTGACTGTTGTTTTGTATTGCCCTACAACTATAGTTTATTGTTTTAACACCCACATGGTGTTGCTTTTGTCATAAGGAGGAACAGACTGACGAATTGCCAATTAAGTGACCAATGAAAAAAACGCATTTAAGATTACATTTCAAAAAAGACCCCCCACGTACATATAACACACTTACTACAGTATATCCAGAAGAACTCTTGTAAATGTATTAGTCAAGCATCCACTCGTGTCAAGGTGAGCTCTTGACCTTTGGCTGCTCAGAACGTACTTAACGGCTCTTTACTTACATCAAGATCTGTGCAGGCATCTGCTCAGCACCATTACATCATAAGATTCCAGAGAGCATTAACACCGCCATAGTAGAGCATGTAATGCCCAACTACTGTCCCATCTGTTCTGGAAAGCCCACTGCCAGTTAAACTAACACCTTTCAAACTCGCTCGCCCTCCACCACAGGACATCTAGGTAAATCAAGTCAGGAGATATTCATTCTGATTTGGCACACTTCTCAGGATGTTTACAATATGAATGTAAGTGTAAAACTACTTCAAGCTCAAAACCAAAACAATTAAAGTGTCCCTATTTTGGGTAATGAAAGGTTCATATTTGGGTTTTGAGAGTCCCCAACATCAGGTTGACATGCATGCAAGGTCAAAAAACACTTTCATTGTCTTATAATATGCATTCATTTTTACCTTACTTGCCTGATTCGCTCAACGATTAATTTTTCCAAACCCCTCCTTTGCGTGACGCTAATCTGCGGCAATTGGTCCGATTAGTCTTATTTCAATTTCATCATGCCTGTAATGCCTGTTAAAGCAGCACCTAGTGGCAAAGAATGAATTTGCATTTTCATTCAGACCAACGCGAAAAGACCAACAAGTGGGCAGGCAATATGCTAATGTTTCATGTTGACATCAACGCCAGTGTTTCCCACACATAGACTTTACCTGGGCGGGCCGCCCAGGTATATTAACGGCCGCCCAAGTATATTTGGTGACACATTTTTGTTTTTATTACTATTATCTTTTTTTTTTTTATCCGCCCGAGATAATGAAACCATCCGTGATCGATTAACTAGTTGAAAATCTCCCCTCGCCCGACGCGTTTCGCACTGCTCGTTCTGTGTGCTCAAGAACTGTCGCCACTCCCACAGACAAGCTCTCTCTCTTTACTTGTGGCGGGCCGCAACAATATCCACCGCCCGCTGCCATCAGCTTCCGCATCTCACACACAAGAGCGCGAATTTAGCACAATATTTAGCAACTCTCAGACCCTTTTGGCGGCTTTTTTCCCACAACAGGTACATACTGACAAACCTAGCGACTTTTTTGAAAAAACCTTAGCTATCGTTCAATTGGAAGATGTCTCCAGTGCTGTCCCGCGAGCGCGAGATCTGACTCTCCCGGCGCAGTGTCGCCTCTCTCTGCGTCTATTCTGTGCAGTGAGCGGCAGTGAAGCAGCGCATTCAGTTGGCCATAATGCAGCAAAATCATCAGTAAATCATTTACAAAACAGCGTTTCCAAGCACCTGTCGCTTACTGACTGTTTGGACTTTTAAATATGAACATAATTCGTCTGTTAATATGCGCATAGTTTGTTACTCAGACGCAGGTAGTGCGCTGAATGAGACAAAACAGTAATACAGCCAAAACCACCGCATATAGTCGCTTTTTAGTGTAAGTTAGATGTATATTGATTTTATCAGACGATGTTGCGATTATAAATCAGGATTTAAGGAGTAGTGAGAGTGATTCCTGGTTAACATGTAAAATTAATGGTTCCTGTTTACTATTTATACTTGTTTTATATATGACAACAGAAAGTATAATGTGAACAGCTTTATTGGCATTGTTGTATTAATTACAGTATGTGACATTTAGAACAGATCTTAAGTGCCAAAACTCATCTGAACGCAAACTTGACAATGACGTCATGAATATGCAAATTAATGTGACGTCACCTGCCACCACAAGTCCCACAAAATCCTGTGGGAAACACTGAACGCTTTGGATTAAAAACATCTTGTTTCAATTATTCAGAGTCGACTCTTTAGTTTTGAGAGACAATAACTTTATACACAGTGCACTTTCAGATTTAAAACTTTGCAGGATGTTTTCATTCACTCAAGAGTTGTGTTACACACTGCATGAAAGGTAATTTCAAAAATCCATAATAGGGGCACATTAAGATTGAGTATACTGATACAAGATCAGTTATCAGGCGTTATTAGTATTTTTAAATTTTGCATTAGATGATACTGGAAACTTAACTGTACAATGTTAATGCTGTCATCATTAACAAAAAAAATATTAAAAACATTTTCTTTAACTGAAATAAAAAAATTGAAATAAAATTAATAAAAACTAAATAAAAAAAAACTATGAAATTAAAACAACGTTCTGGCACCAACATTCTACAGAATGTTGCAGGAAACCAAAAAAAAATGGCAGACTTCCACCAAATATGAATTCTGCCAACATTAGTCTCTTGCTAAAACCAGGCAAAGACCCTGTATTGCCTACCAGCTATCGTCCAATATCCCTTATTAATGTGGACACTAAAATAATCTGCAAAGCTATCTCAAAAAGAATAGAGAAGATAACCCCTTTCATAATTCATTCCGACCAAACTGGTTTCATAAAAGGGAGGCACTCTTCAACAAATACATGTAGGTTACTTAACTTGATAGACTATTCATGCAATAGAAACCTTCAAATTACAATATTGTCTTTAGATGCAGAAAAAGCTTTTGATAGGGTTAACTGGAATTTTCTATTTGCAACTTTACACAAATTTGGTTTTGGAAACTCTTTCATAAACTGGTTAAAAATATTATATAACTCTCCAATAGCATGTGTCAGGACAAATGCCCAAACGTCCTCTAGCTTTTATCTTAAGAGGGGCACCAGGCAGGGATGCCCCCTCTCCCCCTCACTGTTTGCAATTTTTATTGAACCACTAGCAGCAGCAATTAGACAGGCAACAGTGATTAAAGGCATTAAATGCAAGAATGTAGAACATAAAGTTAGTCTTTACGCAGATGATGTGTTACTTTTTCTTCAGCATTCACAAACCACTCCCTCTGAGGTAATTACATTAATAAACTCTTTCTCAAAAGTCTCAGATTATTCAATAAACTGGTTAAAATCAACAGTTCTTCCAATTAATTGCTCCTTCCAGAATTCTTCCACTCCACTGCAATCTGGAAATATTAAATATTTAGGTATTAATGTTTCTCCTAGGCTGGCAGATTTGATTAAATTAAACCACATCCCACTTTTAAAGAAGGTAGAAGATGATCTAACCAGATGGAGGTCTCTACCCATATCACTCATGGGAAGAGTCGCCTCAATAAAAATGATGGTTTTGCCAAGAATTAATTATTTATTTGCAATGATCCCGAGCAAACCACCACCTGACTGGTTTAGATCTCTGGACTCAATCTCTAAATTCCTTTGGAAAGGTAAACCCCGCGTATTAGCTTAAAAACGCTGCAAAAGACCAAGGATAAAGGAGGACTAGATCTACCTAACTTTCACCACTATTTCTTAGCAAACAGGCTTCAACACATTTCAGGGTGGTTAAAACACACCTCTTAGATGAACCTTGGCTAGATGTAGAACAGGCCTTATGCAATAATATAGAGATTTCGGATCTGCCATTCATTAGCTCGATCAGCAAACGACACGTATGCTTCAAAAGCATCAGTATCAGCTCTTCTCTGACAACATGGTGGGAGTTTCTAAAAATGACGGAGTCTTCACTAATCCCATGCAAACGTACCCCCATCTGGAACAATCCTGACATATTGCTAAACAACAATATGATAAACTTCACAGATTGGAGTTGTAAAGGTATTAAATACCTGGAACATATATTCGAAGGGACAGACTTTATTCCTTTTGACAAATTAGTTAAACAATATGGGATTAATAAACATAGATTTTTAGAATATCAACAAATTAAATCTATTGTAAAAAGGAAATTTAAGTCTAATCATATCAATTTACAAATACCACCAAGTGTGGTAGATTTTCTTAATCTCAAAACCCCCAAATTAATGTCTAAAATATATAGGGCACTTTCCAAAATAGATGAATCAGTATCACTTCCTATTGCAAAATGGGAGGCAGATCTATCAGTAAGGTGGGACCATAATTTCTGGTCTCAGATATGTTTAAAAACCTTTGAACTGATTAGAAATCCTGGTTTACAATTAATACAATACAAAATCCTGCATAGAGTGCACTACACAGGTCATCGGATGTTCAGGATGGGTTTTACAGCTTCTAACAACTGCTCACACTGTAAAGGCAATACACCTGACAATTATATCCATGCTCTATGGTTCTGTCCACCTGTTCAGAGGTACTGGTACAGGATTTGTGAAGACTTATCAAAGTGTCTTAAATGTTCTATTCCAGCCTCTCCTTTAGTCTGCTTGTTGGGCGACCTAGATGGTGTCACTACAGAAGGTAACACAATCCACATGGCTTTCACTGCCCTATGCATTGCTAAGAAGACTGTCCTCATGAACTGGAAAAATAAAAATAATCTTAATATCAACCAATATAGAGATTATTTGTGGGATTATATTAGTCTTGACACAGCTTCTGCTGCCACATTAGATCAATCTCTCTGGGCTCCTTTGATCAGCTCCATCACCTAGTGTGAGTGGGGGTCCCGATTCTGTCCGGCTGTGGTTTTTGTTGTTGGCGTGGGGTGGCGATGTGGGCCTGGGGCATCTGGGGGTTCCCTGGGGGTGGGTTTCTTGGGGGGTTCGGCGCTGGGGCTGCGGCCTTGGCCTGGATGGGGTATTGGTGACTCTTGGGTGCTGTTTTTCTGGCGGCTGCATGCGGCGCTGCTGGGGATGCTTGTGCCGGCGGACGTAGGTTGGCAGCCTGGCGGCCGCACGGTTCCGGGGTTGGTCCGGGGGGGCTTGGGGTTCTGGGGGCGCTCTGCCTCCGGGTTGGGGTTACGGCTGGGCCTGGGGGGCTTGGGTCCTGGTTGGTGTGCCGCCGGGAGCATGGGTTGGTGCATGCGCTTGGGCCCGGCTCTGGTGTGGGGGTCTTCGATGCATCGGTGCCTCCGCAGGGGGGGGGGTCCAATAGAGGCGGGGTAAATGGGCTTTACCTGGGTGTCTTATTGTCTTTTGTAGTCTGGGAGCTGACTGAATGATGGGGTGGGTAGTTTTTCCTCTGCTGTGGGGTCTGGTGGGCCGCCCCGGGCTGCCATGGGCCTGGTCTGGATGGGCCTGGGCCCCCCGCCCTGGGCAGATTTGGGGTAACGGGGGTGCCTATGGGGGTATTTTTGCCCCCTCTGATGCCTTCCTCCCCATCCCTAGGGCTTCACTTCTCCCGCTCCATCACACCAACACATAGGTAGGGTTTTGAGGTGCGGGTGTGTCGCTGGGATGCGGGGGAGGTGGTACTCCTCTGTCTCCTCGTGGCTGCCTGCATCTCGATCACACATTACAGCTTAGACATTCTCATTACTTACCGTCACATGACACATACATATAGGGCCTTGGGGGTGGGCACACTGAATGGCATCCGGAGGGCGGTCTGTTCATTCAGCCTTCCCTCTGGTGCCAGTGCCCACTTCTCAATTTTAAGTTGCACATAGACATTGAGGGCTCTAGGGAGGGGACGAGCTGACACAAGCTTGTGGAGGGTGCCCCTCCCCTGTTTTAAAGCACCCCTGTTTTATAGCACCTTAGAACAACACACACCAACACTACATTTGAGCGGGTGGGGTGAAGCATGGGGTCTCTTTTTTTTTTTTTTTTCTTCTTTTTTTTTTTCTCACACCCCTGTTCTCTGTTCTCTGTCTGGGGCCGGGGGCTGTGAGGATGAGCTGGCCGCCCGGTCGGGGTCTGGGCTGTTGGTTTTCTCTGCTGCTGCGGGGACCGGGGTGGTCTTCCTGTCCCCGCGCGGAGCGAAGGGGGTTCAGCTCCGGGATCGGGCGCTGGCTTCCCCTCTGGGGGTGGTGGTGCCTGGATCTAGGAGTATAGAGTGCATATGGGGAGTGTGAGTGCGGGTACCGTGTCCATTTCTGTGAGTCTACATGTGGGGTGAGGGTGTGAATATTCGTTTGCGTGCATGAGGGTGGGAACGTATGCTTGTGTATATGTGTGCTTGTTCGTCTACGTCTATGTGTCAGGTCGGGCCTTAGACTCCGCCTCACTCATCATCTCAGTCGACCCCCACCCCACCACTATGCCCTGCCGGTGGAGGATGCCGCCGGTGCATTGGTGGTTTCTCGCGCCGGGGCAGGATGCTCGGGTGAGCGCCGTTGTTTTCTGTTTTTTTTTGTTTGTTTTTTTCCTCTCTCTCTCTATCCCCATTCTCCTTTTTTCTCTCTCTCTCTCCCCCTTCTCTGTTGACTTTCCCCACAACTTTGTTTTTTTTTTTTTTTTTTCTTTCCTCTCCTCTTTCTCTCTCTTGTTTTCTCTGTCCCCCGGTCTTGTCTGTCATAGTGTGGTTAAATAAAAGGGTATATAAAAATTAAATTAATTAATTAAAAAAAAAAAAAAAAAAAAAAAAAAAAAGGCTGTGAATGATGATAGCATAGCTACACATACGTACTGTAATGTGTTATCTGTGTTACTGACAGGCCGAAAAAAATAAAAAAAACTATGAAATTAAAACAACGAATTTGCCAGAACTTAAACTAAACTTAAAAAAAAAAAACAAAACAAAAAAAATGAATAAATACTACAATACTACTATTTATACTAAAATAACAACATTTAAACACGCAAATAATTTGTAAACTGTAATATTTAACAAATCTGAAAATAAACATGCATTTTTCGTACCCTACATTATATTGTTGTGGTGACAATTCACTTGCGCTTTTCCTCGCGCTTTGGACTTTGAACCCTGGCGCCGCGAGCTCATGCAGCGCTGTCAGAATACATGCAATTCGTGCGTGTATTTGAAAACATAGCAGTTTATTTTTACAACCCGAATTCCGGAAATGTTGGGACGTTTTTTAAATTTGAATAAAATTAAAACAAAGACTTTCAAATCACATGAGCCAATATTTTATTCACAATAGAACAGAGAACAAATGTTTAAATGGAGAAATTTTACACTTATCCACTAAATGAGCTCATTTCAAATTGTATGCCTACTACAGGTCTCAAAAAAGTTGGCACAGGGGCAACAAAGGGCTGACAAGGCAAGCAATTTTGAAAAGATTCAGCTGGGAGAACATCTAGCAATTAAGTTAATTGACATCAGGTCTGTAACATGATTAGCTATAAAAGGGATGTCTTCAAGAGGCAGAGTCTCTCAGAAGTAAAGATGGGCAGAGGCTAGTGATCGACCGATATAGATTTTTTTTATAACTGATACCAATTATTTGCATGTTTATGTGCCCGATAAGCGATATGCAGAACCGATATTTATTTACTGTTATAAAGTAAATAACTGTGTGAAGTCCATACTTCACTTTGGTTTTTCATCCTTTTAGTCATCTTAATTTTTTTTGAGAATTAACAGTCTTTCGTGTTAAATTTTATCTTCATATTACAACAATAAAAAACATTTTATTTGTAAAAAGCATCAGCAGCAACACTAATATTAGCAGTAAGCAAAATAAATGTAGAATGTCTAATGTTTTCAAATGGAGAAAATAAATAAAGGACAGGAGTCATATCAACTTCATTTTTAACTACAGTTTTAGTAGGTTTAGAAGCTGTTTAATAGGCTAAAGAGTGAAGAATAATTCACTGGATAATGTTAATTCACTATAATATTCCCTGGAATATTGGAATATAACAAACATTGTATTTTATTGCATTTCTCAACTGGCATGTTATATTTTTTGTCATTCTATTATGCTGCTGACAGCGCGGTTTATCTATGCATTTACACAGAACTATACTCAAACTGTGATCGATCGCGGAGATAATAATTTCCATAGAGTTGTATTTATTTAGATGTTTATAAGTGAAATAATGGTTATATAGTAAGTGTTAATACAATTTAGGATGCTTTAAAAAAGTGAATCTTGTTAAAAAAAAGTTACATGCGGTGGCCTTGCTGAGCACTTCCTGAGCATCAACCCGGTGAGTGAACAGCAATATGAAAGCGGCTTCACGAGACTAATGATTAGCATATAGACAACAGAGAGATAATTAAATTCAGCGCTTTTATTTCCAACATGCAATCATTCATGGCTGTGTTATTTAACTCATGCAAAGTTACGTCTTTATTGGGAGAGGACTTGACGGATTATCTTATTTATCTTATTTCTTAGAGCCAAGTTGCATAAACTACATATCAGGCATTTATGTAATACATCTAATTTGTGCATTGCATTAATGGCTGTTATGTTAAATAAAGTTTACTAACTACTGCAAATCAAGTAACTGTGCACGCCGTTGTTGTTGTCTCGTCTCCCCACAGATGCGCTGCAATGGTGATCCTGCGCGCAATTCTCAAAAAAACCACAAGATGGCGGCGTTTATTGGTGAATCCGATATTATAAAACCGATATCCAATTATGGAAAAATGCTTAAATATCGGGAAAAATATCGGTAAATCGATATATCGGGCGATCTCTAGCTGAGGCTCTCCAATCTGTGAAAGAGTGCGGAAAAAGATTGTGGAATACTTTAAAAACAATGTTCCTCAACGTCAAATTGCAAAGGCTTTGCAAATCTCATCATCTACAGTGCATAACATAATCAAAAGATTCAGAGAAACTGGAGAAATCTCTGTGTGTAAGGAACAAGGCCAAAGACCTTTGTTGGATGCCCGTGGTCTTCGGGCCCTCAGGCGACACTGCATCACTCATTGGCATGATTCTGTCATTGACATTACTAAATGGGCCCAGGAATACTTCCAGAAACCACTGTCTGTAAACAATCCGCCGTGCCATCTGCAGATGCCAACTAAAGCTCTATCATGCAAAAAGGAAGCCATATGTGAACATGGTCCAGAAGCGCCGTCGTGTCCTGTGGGCCAAGGCTCATTTATAATGAACTGTTTCAAAGTGGAAAAGTGTTCTATGGTCAGACGAGTCCAAATTTGACATTCTTGTTGGAAATCACGGACGCCATGTCCTCCAGGCTAAAGAGGAGGGAGACCTTCCAGCGTGTTATCAGGGGTGCATAAGTGCATACACTATGGGCAGCTTGCATGTTTTGGAAGGCACTATGAATGCTAAAAGTTATATAAAGGTTTTAGAGCAACATATGCTCCCCTCCAGATGACGTCTATTTCAGGCCTTGTGTATTTCAGCAGGACAAAGCAAAACCACATACTGCAGCTATTACAACAGCATGGCTTCGTAGTAGAAGAGTCCGGGTGCTGAATTGGCCTGCCTGCAGTCCAGATCTTTCACCTATAGAGAACATTTGGCGCATCATTAAACGAAAAATACATCAAAGACGACCACGAACTCTTCAGCAGCTGGAAATCTATATCAGGCAAGAATGGGACCAAATCCCAAGACCAAAACTCAACCTCGATTCCCAGATGTCTTCAAACTGTTTTGAAAATAAGAGGAGATGCTACACCATGGTAAACATGCCCCCATCCCAACTATTTTGAGACCTGTAGCAGGCATCAAATTTGAAATGAGTAAAATTTCTCTCATTTTGTTCTCTATGCTATTGTGAATAAAATTGGCTTGTAAAATTTCTCAAATTTTAAAAAGTCTCAACATTTAAACGGGTTGTAATTTAAGGCCATGTTCTCTATAACCAGCAACAACCACCCTTCCACTTCTTCAGAGACTATGCAGATGTGAGTCTCTCGCTGTCAGTGCTTGTAATGTTATTTGCATCTTTCTCTATTGAATGCTTCCACACTCACGTGTTTTCTGTAATTGGGCGATGTCTACCAAATTCATCAGACTTAGGTGGACGATTCAGGGGTGTGCCCGAAGCGTTTATTCAGAAAGGCACACAAATAATTTTAAAAACGTCTCAACATAGCAAGAGCCGCGCCAGGGCACCTTCCGGACACAAAACGTTGTGTGTTTCGTGTGTGTGGGTTGGGGGGGGGGGGTACGTGCATTGTTAAAGCGTAAGGCGGTTTCACTTTCGCTTTCGAAATCGATCACGTTCAGCAAGGAGGGGAGAGAATGGAAAGTGGGGGGCACAGTAACTCGTTTGGGGGGGCACGGCCCGCAAATGCCCTGCCTTGGCACCGGCCCTGACAATAGCCTACATGAAACTTCACTTACCACATACACATTAAGGAGAGAAAGTAAGTAAGGAGAAAGTAAGGAGAGATGACTGATAGGACGATGGCGAATGATTTGCAGATCCTGAGCACCACTGACAAACATCTAATCTTGTAAAATGTGTGGTAAGTACTGCCGCTCCGTATTATAGAGTCTGTGTGATCGCGTAATCTCGAAAGTGAAAGTAAAACTAGAGCTCGCATTCGAAAGCCGTTCCAATGCCCTGCATATTAATAGCGGCTCCCCAATTTATTTACAATATAATTACCCAACGATATAATTGCGAGAGAAAGTATTGAAATATTTTTTTTATCCTCCCATCTTGTACGCTATTTATTCTCTTTAGGGGTTCCGTTGTACACTTAATTTTTTTTCCAAACACGGAATTGGGGTGTGGCGGATTGCGGGAGGGGGGAATCACGATGGCGGCTCAACATCGTGATGTCTGTCAGCCATCGGCGATGGACGATGGCATCATCTATCGGCCCAACCCTACTGCATAGTGCGCACCTCTATATGATCGTGTCACATCATTGTTCTGTACAATTTATTCTGTCTTTTCGCTTTTTTTTTGTTGCTATTATCGGCCAAATAACTTCGGTTGCCGAACATTCAGTGCATCCCTAATTTCAAGACAATCACAAATATAGTTTAATTCTGACCGCAATTTAAAAAAAAAAACTGCTTTATTTCCTCTGTATCATTTACTGGTTCCTCTTATTCTTCCAGATGTTATTTGAGAACAAAGAGTGAGCTTATATTATATATAGAAATAGATTTCAGCACACAGTATGAGCCCGGTTGAATAATTCATTGTGTTTGGCTGCGATATGTCTATACATCCTTGTGTGTGTGCAGGAGAACATGATACTCCTCTAACACATACAAACACACAGGCACACCACAACACTCAAACATACACACAGACATACACACAACCCACAAAGGACATGCTACTGAGCTCTCTCGTTCCACATTCGAATGTGGTTTATAATAGCCAGGTATAAATGAACAAACGAAAACAAGACAACATAAAATATATGACAGCTGATGGCTAACATGCGTCAAGGCCAAGGGAGATGATGTGCTAGCGGGGGAATGATGGGGCACTTTAAATGGCAGGAACCAGTGGTGATCGTATCGTGTTCTCCAGATGGCCGGCTATCTCCTCTCCTTTACATGGGCCGGCCAGAGCAATACAAACCTCCCTGGGGACACGAAGAGCTTGTGCGGAAGAGCCCAAGTCATTGAGTCCTCAACTACTCATCCCCATAACATGAAAGAGAAGTCCGCTCTCTTCACCACAGCTATTGCTTCAGTCAGCCATGACGAACAATCCTGGACTCTAGGAATTGCTATCTGATCCATAAAATGCTCGTAAAAGGCTGGGAGATAAAATATGTGCCATCTGATCACTTCCTGCCTTCAAGGAATGCTTCAGCATTAACATCAAGAGCTAGTTTGATCACCTATATTTTCACAACAAGCTAAAATGCAATACAGCCATCACGTTTATGGCAGGGCAATGTATTGATGTGAGTGTAAAACATTTACAACAATAACTAAAGGTCAGATGTGTAATACTTCCTTCTATCTTGGTTTACTGTGCAAAGACAACTGTAAGTAAGCCAGTCATAGGTCACTGTTTGTCTGAATGATATGGGTGAGGCAAAAGAGTTCCTAGGAGTTTTTGGGAAACCTGTAAGGAAACAATTATTATATTTGCAAATCCATTTGGTATTTTTGTGGAGCAAACATGACATACTATATAACTATATGAAATAACTATATCAGTGACAATCTTTGATAAGCCTATTTACTTTTATATGTTTAGCTGAATTTTATTTCTCAGTTAACTCTGATTTGTGACCCATTTTGAGATCTTTGACCCAATTTTGGGTCATGACCAACCAGTTGAAATCCACAGAACTAGGTGATGGGTGAGCAAGAGCAATAGGATAGGATAACTCCGGTCTCGGACATCTTTTACAAACCACGTAACACATAACAGCTGAGCACTTGGCTAAATATCACAGCCTCTTATGGAAGCTGCTGCTGAAGATTAAGTTTCATATCAATCCATATGCCAATGCATACTGCAGTATCACACAGAGAGAGAGAGAGAGAGAGAGAGAGAGAGAGAGAGAGAGAGAGAGAGAGAGAGAGAGAGAGAGCTGCTTCTCTCAGTATTTGGGAGGCTCTTCCAATGCCCTAAATGACCCCAGTGTGCGAGAAGGACAGGATGAGACTCAGTGACATTAGCACCATGTCGGCCTCCCTCACACTCAACCAGGGCTCTAGACTGCGAACATTTTTTGAGTGTGTGCGAGTAAAAATTTGACGTGGTCGCACTTGTGCGAGTGCATGGTCTGCGCTGCTCCAAAGCGTCTGCAGAGCCGCTGCACATTGTAGCAGGAGAAAGATTTCACTGATCATGTGAAGAGAGGCGCTTTCAGCGCGAGCGCTTCAGGAGAGCCTGGTTTACACCCGTTTCACACCGCACGCATAAGCAGAGCAGATGCAGCGCAGAAGCGGCGTGTATGCAGAGCGGGAGCAGCGCGCGCCCATTGTGCTTTCACTCGCCGCGTCAGCACGACCGCGAAGGTGCGCAGCGGACGGAGCGCAACGGAGGATTTGGTTTTCAAACTAAAGTAAAAGACCGCTTTGTTAAACCAGAGAAGGTGAACATGATGGTATTCTTGTAGAGAAAACATGCAAGTCCTGTCAGCGACTTTAGTTTTACTTTTCTTTTTGTTTTCGTTTTGAAAAGCTTGTTATCTTTGCTGTTTACCTCAAGTTACACTATGGAGGCTTTCCTTATTTTTTAATATTATTATTATTTGATTCCTCAGTGTTTGCTAAACATTCTGTTATGTATTAGTCGGTATATAATACAGCATGTGATGTGTCCTATGCCATGCCTCGTCTTATTCGTTTTTGTTAATAAATGTTATGTAAGCTAGTTTGTCATTGTAACGTACTGTTTTATTGATGTTGTGCTTTTTAATTAAGCTAATTAACTAAAACAAGACTAAAAATGTTTTAGTCTTAAAAAGTGAAAGGTGTATAGATATAAGCAAAACAGACTATTATCTTTTCTTGTAAAACGTGACACCAAGATCGCGAATTTGAAAGTGAAAGCACACGAAAAGAGGAATTCCTGTCACAAAATTTAAATCACAAATAATACTGATGAAAAATAACAGGTTGAATTTTGAACACTTTCGTTACCATATAACTATAAACTATGATAAAAGTTAATCAGCATGCATTGATTAATCAAATGTTGTATCCAAAAAAAAGAAAAAAAAAAAGAAATTGCGACCAAATGATGTGCTTGTGCGACCAACTGAGAAAGTTAGTCGCACAAGTGCGACCAGTGGGAAGAATGAGTCTAGAGCCCTGTCAACATTTAAATGCTCAGTGCTAAGAGCCAAAAATGGACAGACCGCAACAGGCAATTACAACTCAGTCACTCCGCAGGGGCACAGAGTTTAAATAAAGATTTATCTGGGCTTTGTTATTGAGACAAATACACAGTGTCTGGTTATGTAAATGAAAGAGAACATGAGTTCAGGCCGTGGTTGAGTGACCATCCTGACCGCAGTCTGACTTTCACTACAGATTAGTGTTGTCAAAAGACCCGGTACTTCGGTACCAAGTCGGTACTAAAAAAATTCAAACGTCACGGTACCAGGTTTTTGTAAGTACCGGTGGTACCGAGTACACGGTCAACCCGGTTCTTGCTGCGCTATCTGAAAGGTGCGCAGATGCACTCGCTTCATAAAAGCACTGAGACAGGACGACATCAAAAGGAGGAAACAAAACACTTTAAAGACCGACACCCGGATCAAATGAAAGCGTTCAAGCAGGCAAGTTTCAATTTAATATTTAGATCTTCTGTTGTGAATATTATTCCATATTTTAATTTGAATGTCAGATTAAAATAAACATCGCCGTTATTAGCTGAGTTAATCGTTAGCATAAGCGCGGCTAACGCTAATATAATGAGCATTAGAATGAAGTTTCTTTATTAACTATTTAATACTCTATTACTATTTTTACACACCAGAGGCTTTTAAATGAATTGTGAATCTAAAATATGCGTGTTAGAGAATGTGCAAATGGTTAACAGTGTTTAACTTATGTCATATCAGTCAGTCAGAAAAGCAGTTCTGGGCTTTTTTTTAGCTAGTTAGTTGTTATTCTTGGCTGGATAACTAGCAGGTTAAAAGCCCTTTAAAATTAAATATGTAGCCTACACAGTTTGGATTAAAGTACAGTCAAATTTTATCTCCTGTATAGAATTTACAATAATACCATTCATTAACATGACTTGATGTTATTATCTAACATCAACTTACAGTGAGTGAACAATATATTTTTACAACATTAATTAATGTTTGTGAATGTTATTTAAAACAAACACTTGATCAATCATGTTTGGTCATTGTGCATTAAATAATTTTAACAGATTGAACTTTTGATTTTATGTATTAACAAATTTCGAAATTAACCATAAGAATAATTGCTATATAACTTTTGTTTATTGACAGGTCATATTATCTAACAAATGGAATCTTATTGTAAAGTGTTTTAAATGCTACAGTTTACATCTATTTGTCTTAAATATATGTAATCATATCTAAATTTATTATAAAAGCTGAGGTTTGTTATTTACTGAAATGTTATATTTTAGCTGGAGTCAATGATCTAATGTTGCATTTGGTCAGACTCAGCCCACTGCTTTACTTGTATTATATTTTCCTTTTACAGCTGCAGGCTGAGGAAGATCATGAAACACACCAGCAAACCCTAAAACAGACAACAGTTTACAGTTGTTTTTCAGCGGCAGCAGAAATATGACAAAAAACTTTTGGGTGAAACTTGTTTACTTTTTTTTCATTCTTTTATTACTTGTGGAAAAACTTGAAACTATTTTTAAAAAAGCATAAAGAATGGCTTTAATTTTTGTACAGTTTATTTTTGTTTAACTTTATTAATAAAAATAATGTGTTTTTTAATTAGCATGTTTTTGTGTTTTGCTTTGGTACCGAAATTGGTACCGAGAACCGTGGATTTTCACTGGTATTGGTACCGAATACAGAAATTTTGGTATCGTGACAACACTACTACAGATGAACAGAATGTTTCTATTATGATGTAACAATCATATGATGTCTGCTGTCTGATAAAATATGAGGTTGAACCATTTTTTAAATGAACTATGTTGAGTTTGAAATGTATGCAAAAGGTAAAAATGTATTAATCTTTAACATTTAATGAAAAACATTTTGTGCACACACCATCTATGAGTCAGAGCAAAACATTTTACAGCCGCGCCTGTAAGAATCACAGTGTTTCTGGTTTTAATCACTGAGGGCAGAAATAAAAAAGTGAGGCTGTGTCTAGAAATGCAGACTCTCTGAGTGGGTACTTCTTTTACTTAATTACTTTGTATGTAAAGTAGTATGTTCTATATAGTAAGAATGTGTATTGAGAATGTAATCTGGTTTCGTAAAATGGTTTCGTTCCGCTTTTGGCGCATAAACATTATATTGAACATTTATCGAACTCTTCATATAATTTTATAGAGGAAAATTATATCGCGATAATTATCATTATCGATTTATTGCCCAGCCCTATAATAAAGTATATAATAATGCAATGCTAATCGACACAGCCTTTATCACTGCTTAGAATACTATGAAATATTGCGTGCCTTAATTATTCTATTTAAGAATCATCTCACAGAAGGATTTATTTCAAACACTCGACTGACGTTGAAGTGAGTTTGGAGTAAAAACATGTTAAATGTGGTATTTTCATGTGCTTTCAGATGGAGCAGCATTTACTACACAGAACCGTATTTCACTGACAAGCTACGCAAACAGCTTTCATAATCGCAGAATGATATCTTCGAGTTCATTATAGCGCGATTATATCATCTGCGATGAACGCGATTTTGCGTAGTTTGTCAGTGAACTACGGCTCTGTGTAGTAAATGCTGCTCCATCTGAAAGCAGGTGATGGAGATTTACTACTAATCACAGAACCAGCTTTACTGATGAGATGCGCATGACTATCGCATTCGATTAATCGTCCAGCCCTACTTCGGAGTCATTTATAGCTTTAACTGAACAGTGAATCAATTCTTGGTTATGTCTGGTTATGTCTGATTCTAAATGAACCCGAAACTGTTACTTGTAATTTAAAATACATATTCATAAGTCATAACTATTCTGCTTTAATAAATGGCATTCTAAATTAAATTATTCACTAACATATCCAATGCAAAAGCAAGCAAATATCAAGGACTTCACAGTCTTTTCACTCTGCTGCCATATTACTGGCAAAAACTGAGAGATGGTTTGGCTCCTAAACTCAAAAATACAGGACTATTACTGTAAAAAACACCCATCATTCTCCATCATATTGCTGCTATGTGTAAAACACCTGTTTGCACATTCCTCTTAACGTTTATATTAATATATTAAATCCACATCGTCACATTTTAGTTAGCACATTTTACTCTCCTGTGTGTTTCATCTTTTATTTTTTTTGCAGTCCATTGAGCGGACCCTCTATATTCACTGTATGAGTATCTAAACAAGAATGAGAATTTACTTAATCATTCTGTATTTTGTCATCAAATAAAAGCCATTTGGCTCTTAAATATTTAAATATCTGGAACAATCAATACTAGTCAGTTCCAGACAGGGTTTGGGCTTCAGCTTTTCCAAACCTCTATATCACAATAACGCCCATTCAACTTCTGAAAACCCATAAATTAAGCTATATAATGGGATTAGATAGAAAAGTGATGCCTTAACCAAACACTACCTTGTGTTCCCATATGGGAGAACAACCAGCCAGCTCGGTTTCTGGATCATTAACTTCAACAAAGTGCCATCCAACGCATCCAGTTCAACATTCGTGCTAATCTAATCAAAACTAATTCAGCCATGTTGCTGCAGCAATCATTTCTGTATGCTCCACCAGCTGCTACATCTCCCCAGGTGCATCTGATTCCATGCTTCATGACCAATGAATGATGAAGCCAGCAGTATAGAGTTTATATGAGAGACAAATGATATGTCAACTGTCTTGAGGGTGCTGTGCCATATTCCCTGTAAATATGGTCATCCACCAGACCTCAGGTCAACACAGATGATCCTAAACTGAAAATTTCAGTTGCATTGAAAAGGGGGCCCATGCGTGGACCACTTAATCATAGTGACCGTTCAACCGCAATGTAACAGACTGAAATCTAAGCTATCTGATTGAGTCAGGTCTGCTCTCAAGGGACACGTTGAAGGTATGGAACAGCTTTGTACAGGCAAGTATGTTCCTTTTAATTTACAGATCCGCACAATGCTCCTGCATTTGTGATGAGATGCATGTTTGGAAGTGTCAGCGGTCCTTCAGGGACACAACAGGACAACTGGAAGGGAAGGCTGACAAAATAAAAATTCTGTCATTTACTGTAAATCACCCTCTTGTCCTTGTATGACTTTCTTCTGCAGAACACAAAAGAAGATACTTTGAAAAATGTCTCAAATGCTTTTGTCCCAATGAAAGACAATGGGGTCCAAAACAACACAGCACCCTATTGACTTTTACTGCATGGACAAAAACATTTTTTGTGTTCCACAGAATAAAGAAATGCATACAGGTTTAGAACGTCAGTCCTACAATCACTGTATTATTTGCATATGTAGGATTATACTTTCTCCAATTCATTTTTCTACAGGATTCCATACTTGATAGGACCATGAAGACTGTGTGACTTAATTTGACATCATATAATGGTAGAGGGAACCTTCTCATGACGTCCACCACTGACCTCCAGATCATAAATCTCTTACAGGGTAGTCCTAACTCCAATGATAGACTGAGTGCCTTAGAAAATAATTTATGAACTTCGTCAACACACTGTACCGAGCGAAGACAGGCACTACTTACATAGTAACAATGACAAGACCTTCAAATTAAGACAGAATAAATCTACAAACTTGAACTAAATTTGTATGGCCCTTTTCTGGTAAATACATTTAATGGTACATTTAAATGCATCATACTTTAAAATTTATAAATGGATCTGCTTGCTGACAAAAAATAACTGTAATTTATAAAATATGCACATAAAAGAAAAACTCCATTTTGGCAGGATAGCATTGTAACCTTTTAGCAAATTATGTTTCTTTTTACAAAAAAAAGTAGAGAGTGCACTGTAGTATCTTTTATAACAATTTCTAGACAACTAGACAAACTCTATACAAAGTCTTTAAAGTTGTCATCAAATGAATGTTTTCTATAGGAAACATAAAAACTGTATCAGTAACAGTCACATTAATGTCACGACTACATAAAAAAGTTAACAGAAAACTGCAAATGTCAATATTATGTGGCATTAAATCAAAAGGAAAAGCTCTGACCAATCACAACAACAAATCACTGCTCATAAACGTGCATTTTAAAAGTCCATTGCCCAAATTAATGCATAATAATAAAAATTAATAATAGTTTACAATAAAGTGTTTCGCGTAATCGATATTGATTACTGCTTATGAAACGTAATTAAATCCCTGCACCTGTGGCACAAAACATGAGCACACTGTTTAGCTAAAGCTAAGATTTTGTTTCACAACTACTGGATACACCTTAAACGCAACAATGGATAAGAATCTTACCATGTAGGACGCCTTAGGCAAGTCAGTCCACTTTCCAGATCTGAAATGTTCTTCATTTGCCAATATTTTGCGACCCACAGGCTGCATTAGCCAGGCTGCTAAGTGTGCGTCCTCTCTCCTCCATGTGCTCAGCTGCACGCGCGCATCGTGAGGCGCTCTGCATAGAGGCAGATCAGGGCTTGACGTCACCGCGCGACAACTTCATTTAATACTCCACAAAACAATAAGAAATTAACTTGTGGCTCGTGATTTTTATCCTATATAGTCTGTTTAGCTTCATTATCATCCTTACAGTGACTGTAAATAGTGTTTGACACTAAAACGTTTACCCTTAATGACAGCCTGTCTGTGGTAGATGTCACTTATTCAGGATTCTTCAACTTCTTTGAGTTTTCATCTACATGGGTCCAAGGTTGGTCATAAAGACACTTACCTGTCATAAAGAATGTGATAATAATAATAATGTATTTGCTAGAAATTATTGTGATGAGAATACACCCTTGCATGTCTGATTAGGCAAACCATCAAATGACGTGACAGTATTTAGCTCTGGATGTTTATGCTCCACAGGTATACAGGTGCATCTCAATAAATTAGAATGTCGTGGAAAAGTTCATTTATTTCAGTAATTAAGTATAATAATTGTGATGATTTAGGCTCACATTTAACTAAAACCCACCAATTCACTCTCTCAACAAATTAGAATACTTCATAAGTCCAGTAAAAAAAAAAAAACATTTTTAGTGAATTGTTGGCCTTCTGGAAAGTATGTTCATTTATATGTACTCAATACTTGGTAGGGGCTCCTTTTGCTTTAATTACTGCCTCAATTCGGCGTGGCATGGAGGTGATCAGTTTGTGGCACTGCTGAGGTGGAATGGAAGCCCAGGTTTCTTTGACAGTGGCCTTCAGCTTATCTGCATTTTTTGGTCTCTTGTTTCTAATTTTCCTCTTGACAATACCCCATAGGGTTCAGGTCTGGTGAGTTTGCTGGCCAGTCAAGCACACCAACACCATGGTCATTTAACCAACTTTTGGTGCTTTTGGCAGTGTGGGCAGGTGCCAAATCCTGCTGGAAAATGAAATCAGCATCTTTAAAAAGCTGGTCAGCAGAAGTAAGCATGAAGAGCTCCAAAATTTCTTGGTAAACGGGTGCAGTGACGTTGGTTTTCAAAAAACACAATGGACCAACACCAGCAAGATGACATTGCACCCCAAATCATCACAGACTGTGGAAACTTAACACTGGACGTCATGCAACTTGGGCTATGAGCTTCTCCACCCTTCCTCCAGACTCTAGGACCTTGGTTTCCAAATGAAATACAAAACTTGCTCTCATCTGAAAAGAGGACTTTGTTTGGACCACTGGGCAACAGTCCAGTTCTTCTTCTCTTTAGCCCAGGTAAGACGCCTCTGACGTTGTCTGTGGTTCAGGAGTGGCTTAACAAGAGGAATATGACAACTGTAGCCAAATTCCTTGACACGTCTGTGTGTGGTGGCTCTTGATGCCTTGACCCCAGCCTCAGTCCATTCCTTGTGAAGTTCACCCAAATTCTTGAATCGATTTTGCTTGACAATCCTCATAAGGCTGCGGTTCTCTCGGTTGGTTGTGCATCTTTTTCTTCCACACTTTTTCCTTCCACTCAACTTTCTGTTAACATGCTTGGATACAGCACTCTGTTAGCAGCCAGCTTCTTTGGCGATGAATATTTGTGGCTTACCCTCCTTGTGAAGGGTGTCAGTGACTACATTTACATGGACATCAGTAATCTAATTATTTACCTTATTCTGAATAAGACAATATTATGATTAAGGTGTTTACATGAGTTGCTTTTAGAATAATCCTTTCACGTTCCCGTTTTACATGTTATAGTACATAGATCGATTAATGGCATGCGTCATTACGTCACCACGCGACGCCATCTGACGCCCCCTCAAGAATTTCACGTATAAACATATAGTTCGTCTTCGTGATGATGCCATATACAGTTTTGAGTGTTTCATTTTTCATTTTATGAAAGTTTCAAGTGCAGTTAATTATTTTCGTGCATACAGACGACGGCGGTGTTGAAGCGCTTTTATTTGCCGTCAAACGGTTGATCACTGCCGTGTGTGTGTCCTGTCGCAAAATGCGGCGAAAAGTCCTACACGACGGTAATAGTTTGATTAAGGTATTTACATGTCTGTACCGCACTTCAGTAATGCGACTAAAATAGGAATACTCCACATGTCTTAATTCGATTTGTGTTTACTTCGATTATGACTTTAGCCGGATTAAGGTAATCAAAAATCTCTGTTTACATGGTAGACACTTAATCAGAGTATTGTCTTAATCGTATTAAAATCAGATTATTGATGTCCATGTAAACGTAGTCAGTGATTGTCTTCTGGACAACTGTCAGATCAGCAGTCTTCCCCATGATTGTGTAGCCTAGTGAACCAAACTGAGAGACAATTTTGAAGGCTCAGGAAACCTTTGCAGGTGTTTTGAGTTGATTAGCTGATTGGCATGTCAACATATTCTAATTTGTTGAGATAGTGAATTGGTGGGGTTTTGTTAAATGTGAGCCTAAATCATCACAATTAAAAGAACCAAAGACTTAAACTACTTCAGTCTGTGTGCATTGAATTTATTTAATACACGAGTTTCACAGTTTGAATTGAATTACTGAAATAAATAACTTTTCCACAACATTCTAATTTATTGAGATGCACCTGTAAGTGGTTCATTTGAGGATGCCTGACAAACTGGAGCATGTTTCTGTAAGTCATGTACCATAAGAGTGTTAAAAGTGTGAACATATAAGGTTTAAGCATGTGTGCAAAAGGCACACATGACACATCATATATTTAGTCTGTGATTTTGCCCTCATCCATCCAGTAGTTTAGTTAATCTTCTGACATCCAGTCAGCAGGACAAAAATGATATCAGGGAAAATGATGAAAAGAAGTTAAAACTGGATATGAAAAGGAGTATGTATGCCATCTACTGAACCCTTAAATACCCATTTTTCACAAACATGGCACTTGTGAGTTTAAGGTAAGGAAAAAATAAGCTGGTTTCCTTATGAGATTCCCTGTTCCAGTATGGTCTTCAAAACTGCTTCACTGAAGGGAAGGAGACATTTGTTTGTGCAGCAGGTGCATCAGAGCTGCTCTTAGAAAGTTAAATGCCAATTACTCTCATTAGGTACTCTCCGAATTAGACCCTCATCTTTATTTTCTTGTAGAACATGCAGTTAACTAAAACTGAGCCCACTGTAAACATCACTTACTCAAATCAGTGTAGCCAAGATCATAAACAGACAGTGACAACAAAATCAATGTGTAGATGTGTGATTCAGCATAAGTAGCTTCATGTAAGGCACTGGCTTTGATGCTTGTAAATAGAGAATGTAATTCTGACAAGCATTAGTCATCCTAAAGTTACAAACAGATGATTTCATTGTCAAGGTAAGTTATGTAAAACAGAGTCTTACATAGACTGAAAATATGCCAAATCCATTAAACATCAAATGTGTGCATGACTGTATCTTCTTAATGGATTACCTAATTAAAGGCTTTGAAGTCATCATGAGACTGAAACAGGCAAAAGTAATGAGTCCACAATACAGGATTAGCCAAAAACACAGTTTTATAGAGAAATGCATTTTGAGATTCAGAAATCAACAGCATCTTGAATACATATGTGCAGTATGTACAAAACTTACAAAAACAACATTAAGTTAAGGCCAACAGTAAATGGAAACAGCAGACCGTTTCATTACTAAAAAATAAAATTAAATACAAATAAATCTAACCTCCATTGTCAAATTGAGGCAGTGTAATTGTATAAATCAATGTCAGATTGCTCACTACTTGCCACACCCTTGAGACCTTATATTGACTTGACATAAGCATACAAGGATGCTTAAAACAAGTTCAGTCCATAAATTAAGTCCAAGCAACTTAAGAACTGCTTAACTGCTCAAGTCTCTGTTTCAAATGTTCACATTTCCTCCTTAATTGCTCCTTAAGTGAGATCAGTTTTTGTTCATCTTCTTGCATGGTCTCTATGCACTCCGTCGCCTTCTTGAGTATCACCACTTTGGCAGCTTTCTCGTTGTTGGCCACTTCAGGAATTACGTCTCTCAGCGCGAAGAAACTGAGTTTGAGCTCGTTCCGTCGTTGCCGCTCGAGCACGTTATGAGTCCTGCGTTTGTCATTATCCTCGGAGTCCGACGTCCTGGGACTCGCGCATTTACGGTTGTGGTTCATTTGTTTAAACACCCGGATGTGACTCTCGAATTTAATCCTCTTGCCTGCAGGCTGCTCGCTCCGCGTGGATGGCTGCGCGGCGTAATTGTGTTGGTGAATATTAACGTGACACCGCTTGAGGACAACGGGGCTTTGATGCGTTGCGTTAGGCTTTCTCACGGACTTTCTCTTTTCCACCGTGACAACGTCGATTTCCTCCTCCTCTTCGTCATCTGTTTGGGTTAAAAAGCAAACAAATGTCAATTCGCCGCTCTGCTTATTCATACTAGACAACTTTGCGTAGAATAACGTGCAGTGGGCGGGGGCGTCTCTTTACGCAATCCAGTATTAACGCTTTAACCACCACACATTCTTAAAAAGAAAACCCAATAAGCAGCAATAATTACAGCTTATAATCAAAACCCATCTAAAAGTGTAAGCTGACCAGTCAAACGAGCACATTTAAGTTAATTAGCTGACTGTTACTCACCGGAATCGCTGTCACTGCTGCTGCTGTTTGGTGGAGTATCCAGTGGCAGTGTTGTGGAAGTCGGTGTGGATGACGGTTTACACGGCTTTGAGCTGTCAGTCAGCGGGAAAGGAAACACTACTGATGGGTCAATGCACTGTGAGGCAGGGGTGCTCATGTCCTGAAGGTAGCTGACGTTAGGGCTGGACTGACAGTCGTCCACGGAGTCGCTCCTGGAAGACTCTTTCCTCGCCGCCTGGAGCGACGCTAATCTCTCCGACACCACCTTCTCCAGTTTAGCCGCGGCGGAGAAACCGCTCCACATACAGTCCTGAATGATAATCGACTTCAGAAAAGACTGGGAGTAGTCCGCGTCGCAAATAAAACTGTGGTTGACCACGTCGTCCCCGAGAAACTCCGACACCATTTCCAGCTGGTCGGCTGTGGAGGGGAAGGGGTCTGACAGCGAGGGACGCCGGCTCGGGGAGAGCGGCGGTGTGGGGAGCAGTTCAAATTTCTTCCATATATCCTCACTGGGCGCCGGTGGCTGTCCGTGCTGGTGGTTATAGAAATCCTCATCCTCGTTGTCGAAATAGAAATAGGGCTGGTAGGAGTCGTAGTCGTAATCGTAATTTTTACTCGCCATACTTGAATTCAGCGGCATGGTGAATGCCTGTGAAGAATACATTATGGTTAAAAACTCGCCCCTTTAAATGTTGCACAACTAGTGATTCATCTTAAGTCTAAACCAGTGCAGTACAGTTGTCTTACAAACACATTACTGAAGGGGTCACGTATTAAATAATACACTTATCATGAAAATATTTTAATGAAAACTTAAAATATTTAAGAATACAGTCTTGATTTTATGGTCCAAAAGGTTTAAAGACTAATAGTTCGGCAAATATAGTTATACACAAACAGATAAAAACGTCCAAAATGAGAATAAATCCTAATTCAGAAAGATTTACCGTAGCTGTGGTGAAACTGAATGAAAACTGACAATATGGTCAGATGTCAGTGAAGTATCAGGTGAAAGTAAGTCCAAAGTGGGAGTGGGTCGCGCCGCTCTACTTCTACGTTCTGCGATTGCAGCACCAGAGCGGCTGCTTGTCATTTACTGCAAGATTTCGAACAGCTGCTTCCGCGGGTTTTAATACTACTCCCTTACTCTAGATATTCATGCGCCGTTCCCGCCAAATAGTGAGGTGACACACTACTGATGGGTAGTGCAGGGCGTAGAAAGATGAACACAACACAAACGTGCTAGTTTCTTGTTAGTTGTTATATTAACACATAACTGAATGACAATGTATGCAGCAATGAAAAAAGATCCTTAAGATGTGACCTTATTTAATGAAAACGAGTTACATGTGGTACTACTTGTCATCGCGGAGTTTTTCCGGGGCGGAGCTTTGATGAAAACAGTTTGAGTTTTGCATGAGGATAAGTGTAGTAGCCTACACCAGAACCAAACGACACTTATTGATACAGTTTACAAGTTCCTCTCACAGCTGTTTGTGCTGGGTGTCAGAAGGGGGGATTTTATATCACAAAAAATATTACTGTTTCATAAAATAAATCAACAGACATCCTAATTATCCTAAATAATTATTCCTGATAATTACATTAAGCACAGAATTATTTATTGTACTGTTTATTGTTAATTAATGCAGTTACTGTCGTTATTTGCGTTGCAGTAATGCTGTGATCTACTACGTAGCTATGTTGTAATCATCATCATAACCATTATAATAAAACAAATCAAAATTAGAGTCAGTTGTACTACTGATTATCAAAATAAGTCTGATATAGTGTTTGATCTTGACCTGATGGATGAAGGAGCAAACGTTCTCGATTCTCTCAGAACTGGTTAGTGCTTCCCTCTGGTGGTAATACATAACATAGGATTTAACTCAATTGAGTGATATTAATTATTATCTGTCTGAGACAAACATTGAGTTTATCTGCAGTAATTAAGCTTTTAAATTGCGTGTTATATTAAGCAGGATTCAAATACTTACTTAAACTGTTTTAAGAGGATAAACTGGTGTTTATTTGTATCTTGGGACCTAATGCTAATCTTTTTAGGACTTAGAATTTAATAAATGTAGGCCTATAGTATATTAATTTAATTATTGAACTTGTATAATCCATAATAATCCTTAATTTTCTTGTTTAAAATATTTTATAATATATTGTATAGGCACAATAAAGTAACATGTTTCAAAGCTTGGAGTCTGTAAGATTTTTTGATATTGATAGAAGTCACATATGCTCACTAAGGCTGAATGTATTTTTTTAAAAAAAGTGAAACATTGTTACAATAAAAACTGGTTTCTATTTTAATATTTGAAAATGCTAAAAGGTAATTTATTCCTGTGATGGCAAAGCTCCAGCTTCAGTGTCACATGATCCTTCACAAATCATTTCAATATGCTGATTAGGTGCTCAGGAAACATTTCTTTTTATTTTCAAACAGTTGTACTGCTTCTTTGTAAAAACCTGCATTTACTTTTTTAGGATTCTCCAGCGACAAGCTCAAAACAGACCAAAAAAGAAAGTTCTAAGTCCTCTAAAGCCGTATTGATTTTTTTGTTGTTGTTGTTATTCACAGAAAATTGTGCCTTGAAACTCTTGCTTGACATTTGTGGTTACCATTCACTTTTATTCACTCACTTTATGCTATAAATATTTGTGTGTGTGTGTTCCACAGATCATAGAGCTTTAAAAAAAAGTGAGTAGTGAGGATATTCTATGTGTGGACTTGATACTTTTCAAGACATGCTCAACATGGCATAGTGACGTGTGATATATGGCTTAGCACAGATTCATCAGGCCCGACCCTCTCGCACTATCCTTCTGAGAACCAACAGGTCTGCTTTACTACCAGACATTCAGCTCGACCCGTCTTCCCTTAATTTGCAGAATGCCAAGGGTCCATGTTTAGTCATGAGAGAGGATCCTGGGTGTGAGGGAAGCGGAGAGGGGAGGGCTTTCACATCGGGGTTACTATTAAAGGTTTTTGACTTAGAGCCAAGTGTGCGCAAGGGAAAGCCTGACCCCATGGGAATGCACTGTAGCATAGCGTTGGACCATCTGCACTTTATCGTGGGTGGAGGCCAAGCGTTTCTCTTTAATCACAGCTCATCACATTCACACATCAGATTTTTGTCAATGTCTGCCATGTAACACGTTAAAATATATCTCAAAAGGTAGTACGTACAGTAGGGGAATAGGCTGATTAAGGGAAATAGAATAAACTGGAACACTGAATCAAGTTGAATCAAACACCAAAGTTGGTTCAGGCAAACATGAAAACTCTGTCATTGTTTACTCACCCTCATGTCATTCTAAACCATCAGGCATGTCATTTTTCTGTAAAACACAAAATAATATATTTTGTAGAATATTTTAACTTTTTATGACCATACAATTAAAGTCAATGGGATCCAAAATAACACTGGACCCTTTTGACTTTCATTATATCAACAAAAACTCTTCTTCAAAATTTCTTCTTTCATGTTTCACAGAAAGAAAGTCATATAATCTTGGAATGACATAAGGATTAGTAAATTATGACAACATTTTCATTTTTGAGTAAACTATCTCGTTAATGCTTTAGGTATTATGAAATGACAATTAACAATGATTGTATTATTTTTATTATAACAGCAAAAAATCTAAGAAACCTATTAAAATGTTAACTAATAAATAATGTTTGATCAAGTTTACTAATGATAAATTAATTATCATTATATGTATATATTAAATGCTGAATTTGTTTTAGTAATTAATGCATTACTGTTAACGAATTTAACATGATCGTAAGATGCTACTAGAAGAAACATTCCGTCTTATGGGGTTTTGATCCAGATATTGCCTGAGCCCTCAGAAGTGAATGTTTACCTGTGTGTGCACTGCCCTCGGATCACGCGCAGAGCATGCGTGCTCAATCCTGCGTTTACCCTCAGCTGTTAATGTCCAGGGTCTGTGTTCAGATGTCACGACAGTGTCAAAGTTGCACGATAGGAGGCGTCATTTCACCGCTATGAAATCAATGTATTCGCTCTCATTTTAATCACATTGCAAATGAGGTAAATTTGATCTAATTTAGTTTCCTGTTAGTCAGACTCCATATATGTGACATCTAGAGCACAATTTTCCGTTTTCTGTGTTGCAGACTTCTCACCAACTGCAGTAAAAGTGACAAACACACTCTTACCGTCATTTTAATAGTAGACAGAACACAAGAACCTCACCACAGGCCACTTTAAACCACATTTTCACTGTTTAATGAGAGGACTGAAGACTTCTGAAACTGTAATAAATGTTTCTATCATGACTTTGCATTGTCCAGGATATCTCAAATACAGAACAAGCTCAGCCAGACTTCACTATAATCTAAATGAAACAAACACCCTTAGAAGCTGTGTGTATCTTTGTCCCATGGAGAAACTTGAAAAACAGCTCATTTGGGAGGGATCATTATTCAGACTTTATATTACTTTAATATTTTCCATCACGAACATCCTGAGATACAAAATGAATGCCCAAAATAAATTAAGATAAAACAAAAAAATACTTCAATAGACGTTATTATGAAAACACAGTCCAATTCTTTCTTTTCCTACAATATACAGTTCACAACATCACCCATACAAAATGTATTATATTTTATACACCTACAACATATGGTATGTATATTTAAAAAAATAGGTCCTCTAGATGACCCATAAACTTCAAACATTTGTCACTCTGAAACTGTTGTTTTCTAAGATGTCCATCAAATTCATTCTCGATTCCAATAAAAATCTGTAATATATATTCTATCCTCTGTTGACATTTCTTGTAATGATAAAAGCCACAAAAAAAAAAAACATGTTGAAATTGTGCAGTAACACAGGTCACCGCCTCGGGACCTCAAAAGTCTTATCAAGCCTGTCCTTTCTGTTAAATATTAGAATTAAGAAAGAAGAAGAAGAAACAGAAAATATATTCCAAGCGGATATGTAACTGCATTAAGTGTAGTCTTTCCTTTGAAGATTCAAAACGTGTAGGACGGCAGCACATTAAAGATCAGCATACAGAAAAAATAGCAATTAATGCACAACATTGCTTTGGTACAGATCAATATCTTCACTGTCCTGCATCAGAAAATAAAATCTCCCGATGGCAGCTGGAAGACACATGTACACATTTGTATGTCAGCGTGTGTACTGTAACATAGATATGCTGCAGCAGACGACTGTAGTCTTGACGACTGATATCTAAATCTCCCTCTGTGTTTATTTGAACTGTGTGCACACTGAAAAGGTGAGCTGGGCTCTCGCTTCGGCAGGAGGGAAAGGCGGCAGCAGGGGACAGTAAGCAATAAAAACACTGCCTGAGAAAGCAAGAAGGCCCTGATTCCCACAATGCATCCTGCTCAGCCTAGAATCCACTGCTCAGTCTTCCTCCAGCTCTTCCTCATCCTCTTCTCTCAACTCCACGATGTCGTCCATGCGGCCCCCGGCCCTGACCTCGTTCATGGGGGCAGAGTCCTCCCCGTCGATGGTCATGTCTTCATCGGAGTCTTTCTTTTTCTTCTGAGTGGGCAGAAAGAAAAATGCTAATCATCTTTCCCCAACGCACAGGGCTTCATTTATGAAACACAGACCAAACTAATTTGTTTAAATCATTCATAAAAGCCATTATTACATAATTTGTTATACTGAAGTGGGATAGTTTAAGTAAGAATGGTTTACAAAGGTTTTTCAATGAAATATGTGTGTGGTGGAGTTTGTAAAATTTAAATTTTATTTAAAAATCAAAAGTGGGGCGTGTTGTCACACTATGTGGAGCTGTGAAATCATAATTTAATGGGATTTCAGTTCAGTTTCATGAAATAACTCAAATTTAAAGTGTAACGTGCACTGCTGTTTAAAAGTTTACAAATATTTTCTTTTGTTTAAAAAAAAAATCTGTTATGCTCACCAGTCTGCATTTATTTGATCAAAAATACAGCAGAATTGTAAAATATTATTTCAATTTTAAATAACTGGTTTCTATTTTAATATATTTTAAAATGCAATGTATTCATGTGATGGCAAAATATTTAGTGTTCACATGCTGATTTGGTGCTCAAGAAACATTAACATTTTATTATCAATGAATAGAATCTTCAAAAGAACAGCATTTCTTGAAATATAAATCTTTTGTAACATCATCAATGTCCTTACTGTCATGTATTATCAAATTAAGGTATCTTTGCTGAATAAAAGTATAAATTTCTTTAAAAAAATCATAACCCTAAATTTTTTAACAGTAGTGTATAAAAACATGAAACCATTGCTTTAACACTATTTAATGAATTCCATAAAATTACAGCAATTAAAATATATGACAATCTGCCTCCATATAATTAAGACAAATTGATCTCAAACTGAACTATATGGAGGAAAAAATCTTTGTTCTGATTTGTTCATTCTTTAACGTTCCGCCTGGAAAAAAGAAAGCCGTCGTGTTTACAAATGTGACGATAAATGCTTATCAGGATCAACTAAACACTGGATTTTCAAAAGTATGTGAAATATTTAAAGTTTGCAGCATAGAATCTTTAAAATACATCCGAGAGTTTCACACACTGTTATTGTGGCGACATTTCCACGCCCCGAAACGTGACGCTGAACGAAACGAACTGTGATTGGTTGTTTGACATGTCGGTCAAACGGCCTCGTGGGCGGGCCTTGGCCAATGAAAGCTACCATACATTCCAGACCTTCAGCCGTCAGTCTGAAGGTCTGGCTACGCGAGACTATGATGTAAGTAGCTAAACTAAATATTTCCTGTTTGACCACTGTTTTACGATAGAAATGTTAAACGACCGACAGAAATATTCAGGGATGTAACCTAATAAAATTTTGTCTAATTTCGCTATTTCGAATTATGTACATGATTAGGCTAATGTAGCCTATTTCGTAATTGTCAATGTGACGAGGCAAGAGACGTTAACGAATCTGTTTTCATCATATTAGGTATGAGTGCACATATTGTGAATTAATTTAATAAACTCAGTTATAATTATCCTGGTAGCCTTCAGTAAAATCACTTGTCTAAAATGATTAAACATGAATATCAGCCGACCCAGTATTTACATTCTTCACTTACAGACGACAATGAAAAAGACTGTATCAGTCAAAGCTCAGCTTTGGGAAGGGAATTGAGGGAAACAGGAGGAGACTGTGATAAAGAGAAAGAGAGATGGTGATGGGAATAATCCTTGAAATATTTCTTAATTAAAGCCATTCCTGTTTGGGATATGTTATTGTGTATTGTCAAAAATATAAAAACTAAATCTTCTCTATTTCCAGTTTGTAGCATGGATTCACTCATGTTTAAGAATCTGTGATCTTGAAAATGATTTATGCTACTACTGCCCACTGACTTGATTTTAAACCTATATTGTTATCCAAGTGAGCCTTAAAACATCTTAAAATGCACTCATGTGGGTCAGGAAAATCAACATTTTCTCGGGGGAGCATGCCCCCCAACCCCCTACCAATCTCCATTTTGGGACCTCTATATTTATAAAAACCTGCATACGGCCCTGCTTATAGTTATTAAAATAACTACCTTCACTCTCTTGTATGTGCATGTGCTTAAAATATACAATATACTATTGAAATGAACATGTTTGTAGATTCATGTCTGTGGAGTAGCCACAGCATCACACTGATGTATTGTTCAAAGATGCTTGCTTGAATTGTTAATGCTCTTTTGTTGTATTCACATCAAACAGAAAGCAGTTTTATCATAAGAAAAAACCTACAGGCTTCTGTGTTATCGTACCTGTTTTCGGTAGACATAGCATGCTGCGATTGCAACCATAGTAGACTCCCCAAGGAAACCAGCCAGAAGGGATCCAACACCAAGTGTGGCTCCGTGTACCCTGCACAAATTGAAGCGCAGAAGGCTTTTAAATTCAGTCTAACAGATTTTATTATACAATTTGATGCACTGAAGTACAACGACTAGTGACCTATATGCTTCAACATTTGAGTACAGTCAAGCACAACACACTTACCCCATATAAGGCAGCACTATGAGACTGGAAATGAGGACAATGATGCGGAGGACAGAGCTGGGCGCCAGGACAAAGGTCTTCTTCAGGGTCATGAGCCAACCAGTCAGGTGAGCACGAATCGTCACTGAGGATAAAAAAACGGTGCATGCAAAGCTGGTCTCAAGCAATCATGTGAAAACATATTTTACATGCCACTCATTGCTATCAGTACTGTTATATCATAAAAGTGAGGTACTTTGAGCTTCATTGTGTTTTTTCTCTCTCAGTTTCTGTAGGCCTGGAGGCATCGTAACTGACGCATGACCACTCTTGACCGTTGCCTTTTCAAAAGGCATTTTCAAAGAGCAACCGGTCCTCCTAAGACCATCTGTCCATTTGATAATGCACTGCACATCAGACCCTGAATCATGCGTTTGTCATGAGTAACCCTCAGAGAATGTGCAGCTACAGAACTTTGCAGAAAGGTCCGCAGATTTCCACAGAATTTGAACATGGGACATTCACAAAGTTCAATATACACTACTGTTCAAAGTTTGGGGTCAGTAGGATTTTTCTTAAAGAAATTGACACTTTTATTCAGCAAGGACACATTAATTTGATCAAAAGTGACAGTAGACATTTAAAATGCTACAAAAAGTTCTATTTTAAAAATGCTGTTTTTGCCATTTTCAAAGGAAAATAAAAGAAAATCACAGTTTCCATTCAAATATTAAGCAGCACAACTTTTTTAACATTAATAATAAGAAGAAATTACTCTTGAGCAGCAAATCAGCATATTATAATGATTTCTGAAAGATTATGTGACAATGAAGACTGGAGTAATGGATTCTGAAAATTCAGCTTTGCCAGCACAGGAATAAGTTAAATTTTTAAATATTAAAATAGAAAACATTTATTTTAAATGGTAAAATTACTGTATTTTATTGCTGTACAAATAAATGCAGCCTGGGTGAACAAAAATAAAAACCAACCCCCAACTTTTTAAACAATAGTGTATGTCCAGTGTCTTACGTCTTTATTAAATATTTTTGCTATTTTGATTATGCTGTCTGATTCCATTAAGAGTGTTGTAATATTATTGATTAAAACTGTACTTTCTACAGGATGCTAAATTAAGTACACATATGTCCCTCCAAAATAATGAAGAATGTTTGTTTTTATGTAAATTGACTTAAAGTGCAATACCTGGAATGGGAAAGAAGGAGAAAATTCGTAATGGTGTAACACACATCTCAGCAAAGACATGATCTACTCCAATGATGTCCACCAGGATCCTCTCAGAAATGTGTGGCGCCCAGAACACCACAAAACAGAGCTGCACAGAGAAAGACACACTACCTGAATGGAGCTATCCAAAAACATAACATAAGGAAGTAAAGGAGATCTCAAATTAGGACAATGTCAAAGTAAAGTAAAGTAAAATAAAATCCATCATAGTAAAATATAATGCAGTTAACAAGAAACACGGTAAACAAAAATAGGCTATTCTGGTTATTTCTGTGAAATGGCACTTTGGTTTTTCTGGTTATCTAGTGGGATATAATATCATAGTATACATTTACATTTAGTCATTTAGCAGACGCTTTTATCCAAAGCGACTTACAAATGAGGTCAATGGAAGCAATCAAAATCAACAAAAGTGCAATGATATGCAAGTGCTATGACAAGTCTCAGTTAGCCAAATGCAGTACACGTAGCAAGTTTTTTTTTTAAATGATATAATAAATAAAAAGGAAACAGATGTAAAAGAATAGAGCAAGCTAGTGTTATACATGTATACATGTTGATTTTAGATTCAGATCACATGTAATCAAGCATATTATACTTACCCTGTTCACAGAGCTATCAAATCACTATAATTTACACTCATAACTGTTTATATCTACAGTGACTGAGTGAAGAAACGCCTTTGAAATATGGCTAACAGCACTGGAATGGGAAGTGTGTGCACAGATTCGCATGACCAGACATGCTGGCACAAGAACTCAACACTTGCTGCAACCTCTTAACATCAATAACACAAACCAACCATCAATGATACATAATTTACAATCAAGTCCTAAGGGTTTCCAGCTTTTACAAAGCAAAATGTTAACACAGAATCTCGATGCTTTTGAGTGATTAATTAAAAAGCAAAGAAACCACATTATTCATCCATAGCAGTACATTCATGCAACATTCCATTGAAGAGGAGAACATCTGGGCAAAACTATATAGTGTTTACGGAAGTGATTAAACAGAAGCCTTGTTATATGAGTGACACAGACTCATACAATCGTGATTCTTCCTCCATATCGCTGACAGAGAGGTGAAATTATGGCATAAAAATGATAGCTGTAGTGTAATACCATGAAGGCTTTAATCTAGGTCAGGAAGGGAAGGTCTGACCCACCGAGGCAGAGCGCATCAATTAATCATTTAGCCTGACTCTAAAAGCACTCACAATAACAAGACACACTATCCTAATGCACTCCTTATGGCTTTACAACTACATGTTTAGTAGCTGAATAAAAGCCAATGGATTTTTGTTTATTGCATTTTAAATTCAGGGGACAAATGGAAAAATTTAAAATTGAATTATAAGGTAACATAATGTGTACAGATAAGGCTAGTGTGGGTTTACATACTATACATGTAGACCAATAGAAGAAGTTGTAAATGGCAATGAAGCAAAAGCACTCATACTACCCATATTCATAATGAATAGAACATACGTTGTTAATGGTCACAAATGAAGATTCAAACCAAAAGTACTACAGCAAGCTCTATCTACCACGCTTTCATGTTAAATTGCTTGTTGTATTCCTCAACTGTAAGTTGCTTTGAAAAAAAGTCTGTCAAATGAATAAATGTAAATGTAGATAGAAATCTCCTCTTCCTGATTGGCTAAACAAAGAATATGACCATGGCCCACGGACACAATAAACTCCCACGGCACCTTTGAACCCGCTGAACTTCAGTAACCGCTTTTACCAAAATATGAAACAAGTGTTACTGAAGCCAGATGGAGACAGAGGAGAATGTGGATGAACTTACTGTTATAGAAAGAGCCAAACAAACAAAAGTGAAGCGCTTGATGTGGGACTTTGTCACAACTGTACCACTGTTGGCCAACTTGTTGCTTGGGTTATTCTGGAAAATAAGAACAAACACAAACAGCAGATGTCAAGAAAGCAGTTAATTTCTTCTTCAGGATAAGTTTTGAGCATTTAGAATCTGCATATCATCAAGAAAATGTTTTTAAAAAGTCTATTTTAAATAAATGTTGTTCATCAAAGAACCCTGAATAAATGCAGCACAACAGTTTTTACTATATTTTTGATCAAATAAATGCAGCCTTGATGAATATAAGACACTTCTTTCTAAAGCATTAAAATATATATTACAGACCCAAACTTTTGAAGGGTAATATAGATCATCTTCATCCATAAAATGATTAACTACAGTTGGCCAGACACCTGCAGCCAGAGAATGTCTCCTCACTTCCTGAGGACTTCCTAATTGTGGATCCTGCTGATCCTTTTTCTCAGGCCAAACATCCATAAATAACAGCACAGTACTGTGCGCCTTTTTTTAATTACAGTCTCTGGGACTCTAGCTGCAGCTCTGTCTCCATGAACCCACTCTATTTACCCCCAAAATAATTGCTTTGTCATGAAGTAAAACAAGATAATAGACACTGCAGTATTAGCACACAGAAAAGGTGGAAGATATAAACTAATTTCGTCATCCCTTCAGGGTATGAGACAAAGTTAGACAGTGTGGTATAAATAAAAAGCAAATAAACCACACTGACTCCTTTTCCTGATCTGTCAGGCGGGATACTGGGAGGAGAAGATGGAAAGCTGTCATTTTAACTTAAGTATATATGCGGAGGATGATTAGTATTAAGGATTCAGAGAACTGTATGATTAAAGATTAAAAAAGTGTTAGTTTAAGGTAAAACAACAACATTTACCTTTTCAAATGCAGGGTAAACAGCTCTGAGTTCAGTGAGCCATCCATATGGCATATGACCCACTGGATATGTTGCTGTGAGAACTGCGACAGCCTGGAAAACAATGGTGAGATGATGGTAACATTAAACACCCACAATTTCATCTGTTTATAATGAATGTTTCTATTGTAGCAGAGCTGAGTGACGTAAAATATTTCTGACATCTAGGCACCAAACAACTAAACTGACAATAAAGCTTGTTTTGTCATTATAGTTTTTGTATAAACCTAGTTTAAAAGTATATTTGGGGGGAGTGCAACAATTAGCCTTCAGTGGTAAAGTTGGCCCATAAAGCACAGGATGCCGATGAGATGCAATTATGCCACTTTAACAACTATTATGATATGAGTTTTATTCAGTGTTATTTCAGCATTATTTATATCCTAATATAGTATTTATCATTATTTTGAATTAGCTTTTATTTTTGTTTTCATTTATACTTTATCTTAGAATATTTGTTTTTATTTTATGTGCTTTTTCATTTGTATTATTTTTTTATATTTCTAATTAGCTGTAATTATTTTACTTTTTCACAAGTTTTTCATCTTTATCAGATTTAAATTTTATTTTATTTCAGCATTATTTTAATTGCTGAAAACAATTTTAACAGTTTTAGTTTACAATAACAACTGTTTTATACACTGGATGCATAAATAAATATAGACACTATACATGCATTTTCCATTTCTGTAGTCCCAACTAAAATCATAATTGTCACAATTCTTATTAAAGTGCTGCTCTGTTTATACCTGATGACACTGCTTCACTTAAAATAAAAATAGATGTCAACATAGAAGAAATAAAATAAAATGTTCCCCCATCCATGAATGTATTGCTAAATTTAAGTATGAGCTGAATATTCACACATAATAATAATACATTTTATTTAATGGTGCCTTTCAGGACACCTTACAACAGAAACACAAGCAATAAAACACCAATACATAAAATAAAATAAAATAAAATAAATAAAAAACACAAAGGATTACAGTGAATAAGCAGATTTGAAGAGGTAAGTTTTGAGTTGTGATTTAAAATGTTGATAGAGTGCATTAGAGTTGACATAGGCTGTACCTAAATGACTGAAAATAATGTAAGTGACTATAATGTGACATCTAAATACTGTAAAAGTATGCGTGTTCTTGCCATGGGACACACTAACCTCTGTGGCAGCTGTGCTTCCTTTCAGATCCCGTGACACAAACAGGTTGACGATGGGTCTGCTAATCCGCTGCGTAGCCAGGATGAGAGCCAACGGCCACCAGAAGCTTAGCATCTTTTTAATAGTGGCATCACCCTATTACACAGAACGAGTGTCAGTATACAGCACAGTTTTACGATTTTCACAGGTTTGATGGGGCAGACTAAGGAGAAATGAATATAGAAAACCAATAAATGGACAAGTGTAGCTGTAATAATGCAGGTCAATAGTGAAGGATTTGCATAGTAAAATACCACTTAGTTGAACCGGTGTAAAAGAGAGTCAATGGACATACCCCAACCTCAGGCCCACTGGATTCTGGGATGCTGTCATGAACGTTCCTGTAGTAACCCAAACCAACAATAGTGAAGCGTACCAAGGCGCCCATATACAGAGAGAGGATTGGGATCAACAAGGGCTCCACACACTCCAGGTGACTGCGGAGCAAAATAGTGACAAACACAATCTAGAGAGAGAGAGGGAGAGAGGCACAACCGTGTAACCTGATTACAATGACAGTGATAAATATAGCCGTTCTTGTGGCACATACAGACTCTATTATTAATTCAAACCCAAATACATCATTAATAAAAACAAAGTACACCGTGACTATGATAAGCACAGACACATAACCCATTATCTTCGCCTTCAATTATCCTTCATACACAACTATATTCACATTCTGATAAACATACCGATACAGAAAAAAAAGTGTAAGAAGACATCATAAATCAAGCAACGAAATGCTAACTTGATGAATCTAACACATACCTGTGCAACAACATCAGAAATAGACGCACATCCCACCAGGACACTGTGCTTGTGCTTCAGAAGGATTCCAGCATGAGTCCAGGCCTGAAACCACAGATGTGAGCTAACTGTCACAATAACTTACACAATACAATATGCTAATCCCCTTAATGGATAGAGAGAGATGGAACAGGGACCCCCGTTACATATTATATTAAATTCTGGGTGTATTTTAGTCCTATACAGGGGTGCCGCTAAAGTTTCTGGGCCCCCTGAACAGCATTTTGACTCGGGGCCCCCGCTGTAGTAATCGTGTTCCGGGCCCCCCTCCCACGTCGGGCCCTTGGAATCATCCTAACTCCCCCCTTACCGCCCCCCTGGTCCTATAGCACCCTTTTTGGTACTACATTGATGGTAAGCTTGCAAAGCCATTAAAGCATTATTTATGAGCTTTATATTACAGTATACATTAATGTTCAATTGTCTTGGTTTGGATTTTTTATTGCATTAATTTGATTAAAAATTCAGTAACAACAGCAATATTGTGAAAAATATGGAATAAAATGTCATTTATTCCTGTGATTGAAAAGCTGAATCTTCAGCAGCCATTATGGCAGTCTTCAGTGTCACATGATCCTTCAAAAATCATTCTATATTGCTCATATGTTGCTAATTCTAAACAAGCTTAATATTTTTGTCGATTCATTTTTAAGGATTCTTAGGAAATTCTGCAAAAACTTTAGCTTCTTAATTTTAGTTTTGTTAATACTATATTCTTCTTTAATGTAAATTTCCATTTGTTAAAAAAACAACAAAAAAAACAATTCAAGCAATAATTGCCAACCCCCCTGCAGTGCCACATTTCATCCTCTAGGAGTCATGGATCCCCTGTTAACTGGGTCCGCTCTCTCGAGACTTAACACTTTAAACAAAACACTGCTGCGGCTTAACCTCCATTGACAGGCACAGGATGTTCGCGTGAGCTATTATTCATCCAAAGGAGCTTGATGGGTTTCCAGATCTGAACAGACTCTGATGCCTAGCCTTACCACACACGCGTACACACACATACTCTCTGCCATCTGTGCCAGACAGGCGAGCCAGATCTGACGGTCAGAGCAAGAGCACATTATGACATTAAAGCTAAATATCCAGGGTTGAGACGTCACGATAAACTCACCATGGCATCAAGTAAAGGAAAAGCAGCCAGATAGAGAAACGCCTTCCGGGTCTTACTCCCCACAGACTCATCCACATGATGCAGTTTGTTAATGATGTAATAGCCCATATTCGTGTAGGCTAAACAAGTAAAAGTGAGAACAAGATTAATATGTATTATAGTCAATAATATAATAAAACATAATATTCAACATGATGGCTTTGCTGAAACTGGCAAAAATAACATGCAAGGACAGAGAAATATAATATAATATAATATAACATGATGGTGTTGCTGTTAAAACTAGAACAAATAAAATGCAAGGCTACAAAAGTTGTAATATAATACAATAAAAGATGTAATGTAATGTAATAAAATGAAATTAAATATATTGCTAGGACAGGATTCAGCATTCCCACAACCCTACATAGAACATAGAGAATGGATGGATAATAGTATAATAAATATAATGTAATATAATATAATATGACATGATGGCTTTGCTGTTAAAACTAGAACAAATAAAATGCAAAGATATAAAAGTTCTAACATAATATAACTAAATATATAATATAATATAATATAGAAGTTCTCGTGTCTCCTATTTCTCCTGTGTTTTTTCCCTTTTCTCAGGAAAGTGTGCAGTGACGTGATCCACAGATGGATGACACAGCTCTACCAAACTCTCTGACAGCACAAACGACCATAATATGTCTGAGACCACACTCAAGATGATGGAGAGTGTCCATGTTATGCTAACACACCGTAACTTCTTCATTTAAAAGCACATCATTACGTATGGTGGGCAGGTGGTGGCTTAGTAGTTAAAAAATCATGCCTTCTTCCAAGAAGGTGCTGGTTTGTATCCTATATCCCTCGGGGTTACATTCTTTCTCCATGTACTCATAGCAATAACTGCCATATGGGCACTGCTGAGCGGCTGAAAAAGGCTCTGATTTCTTGCTTCATATGTAAATGCTATTTGTGTAAATGCAAATGTATTTGAGCTAGAGAAACTGACATATTCAAGGTAAATATCCAAATTTTTTGGATTAGATTGTATAAATACACCATTTCATGATGACTAAACCCTTTTTAACCACATCCCACAAACTTAAGTATTTGTAATTTGGTAAATATGGGTGGCAGAACTTATTTCCTGCTGAGTAGGAGTGCAGTATTTTGCACAATTTGTTTAATGACAATATAATCATAGAGGGTGAACAGAAATCCGAAAATAAATGGTGAGTTACCCCTGTGAGTTTGAATAGAGTTTGTTTGAGAGACGCCTCTCCATTCACACAGTACACAGAACAGGCATGTAGTAACCTGGCAAAAAAGCACTTCAGTCAACACAGCGGATGAGACCGTGCTTGGAATAAAATGTTCCTTTGTGTAATGAGTTTTTTTTTTCCAGAGAATGGATACATCTGCCGAGATGAGTGGGGTTTGAGTGATTCAGACCACTTGAGCTAAAAGGAGGTCTTTCTCCAGTCATAACATTACTTACCAAGTCTACCACCATGACACGTTTGTTTGGAAAAGTGCAAAACAAATCGGTGTTCCCTGTACATTTAGTACAAACTAGTCATGCAAGACCAGAGGCAGTGTGAGGAAATAATAAACTGGCAGACTGACCAATAAGAGTGTGGAAAATGATAGCCACAGTTCCTGCGGCGACCATACAGAGGACTGCCTTGGTTCTGTCCCGTTTGCTGTTGACAAACACCAGCCCTACGTTCTTGAAATCGCTCATAGGGCCAGTGAAGAACTTCATGAGGGAGTAGGCCAGACCATAGCTGGCCAGCATTTCTACCGCATCCTCTTTAACTGTCGCAATACCCCTGTTCAAAGCCTGTAGAAGAAGAGAGAAATGATAAAAATGCATCCGAATCAATTTTTTTTGCATTGTACAAGACGGGTTAGTAGAGTGATAAAAAAAATAAATGTATACAAACCTAGATATAGATGAACCTATTCTAAATATACATGAATCTAGAAAATTAATCCACACTAAATCTAGATTTAGGTTTGTCTAATCCATAATCTAATTTCTGATGTTGAGGGATGAATTGAAAGGGTGATAGGACAAACTATCACTCCTCATGCGATTCCTCTACACAAAGAGGGTTTTATTCCCAAGATATACAACACTACCCCTGTATCAACTGAATAAATGCTTTTCATTGCATGTCCCCTAGAAAAAGATCCCGATCCAAGCACCAGTTTGCTATATTGGACCACTAACCCAGAATTTACTCTTAACAGTGTTTCTGTCTTTTAAAGCCACATATGTGCGAAAATACAAACTTCACAGTGTCACAATGCACCATGTGTCAGATGTCTAAACATGATTAAGCAACAGTGTCGAGCAGAAAGAGGAAGACTTGTTATAAAATTACATTTATTCATGAGCCTGTCTTGAGAGAAACACCTGTAAACTGTGATCAGAAACAAGAGCCACTGTAATCTTGAATAATGTGGAGCTACAGTAACTACAAATCATCTCAATGTTGACTAACTGTATTACGAACAATTTTACAGCTTTATTGTCACATGCTAGAATATATCCCCATCAACACATGAGAAGGTGATATGGCAATGTGTCAGATGTCAAATCTGATGGAAAATGCTGAGATGTGCATAAGTTGTACTTGCTCTACAGCCGTGGGTGTTATTGCACTAATGAATAAACTTTTCTGCCCTGTGCTTGACTCTAACTTGGTGGCACCATTCTGTAATACTTTTTGCAGGAGAATAATGCTTATGTTTAAATCTTAAGATTTCATTTGGATGATACAACAGTAGATAGTCAGTCACAGAATTCATAGGAAGCAGCAAGACCTGTACAATAACAGATAAAGTCAAAAGGATGTGTGAATGGAGGGTTCTTCTCCTTATCTGCTGCCTTCTTCTTACTCTGAGTCTTTGTCTGCCACTTCATCTCCAACGTCTAAGAACAATGTGCAGTGAGATAATGATTGTCTGTTACTGTGGGCAGACAGGCTCTGAGGGTTCCTGCTCACATTTCTTCTGTCTGCCATTAATGATTTTGAAAAATGAATTTGTATCTAACAAAAATCGAATGGCAATGTTTTATTTCAGTTTTCCAGAAATCAAATGCATTCTTCACTGTAGTGAGTTGTATCCATCAAATCTATTCTAATTTCGAAATATCGAATATAATTTTATCGAAAAAAACAACAATAATAATTTGTCACTTTAAGAACTGAGGGACTGCGTCAGCAAATTTAATTTCCTTAACAACTCTCAACTGCAACAGTTGAATAAAAAAAATATATATTTTTTTATTAAAGATAAACCGATATTGCATTTTATGGGCAATACCAATACAGATATTTTTGGTAACACTTTAGTATAGGAACCAAATCTCACTATTAACTAGTTGCTTATTACCATGTCTATTAATAAGCTGTTTATTAGTACTTTTAAAGCACATATTCTGCATGACCATATTCTACATCCCTAATCTTACCCAATACCTAAACTTAACAACTACCTTACTAACTATTAATAAACAGCAAATTAGTATCTTATTGAGGCAAACATCTTAGTTAATGGTTTGTTAATAGCGAGAATTGGACCTTAAAATAAAGTGTGACCAATATTTTTTTTATGTCCAAGTTTTTAATAACCAATATTTAAAACCAATTTGAAAGTTTTGTGGTTGCTTTTGACACAAAAATAACTTTTTATTATACCACAAAAATAAAACAATATGAATATTTGGATTATTATTATGTAATTGAGTTACACATTTCATGCTACTTTATTTTAAAACTTTTATAATTATCCCAAACAATACATTATTATATAGTGGTATTCATTTATTTGTACACCTAATATCAAAGAACCGATAACCGATTTAACTGAAAAAGGTGAATATCGGAAAACATCGCTTGGTCAAACAGATTACCAGTCTTTCTCTAAATGTTAATTTTCAAAAATCACAATTATTTGAGTTTAACATGACAATAAATATTTGTCTTTGTAGCCAATCCATTTTAGACAAGCAATGAGTGTTATAAATCTACTGTAAGCCAACATTCGTTAATGGTTGACAAAAACAAGTCCAGTTCATGCAGAGGTGACAACAAAATCAGCCCATCCGAAAGTGCACATTCATCTCAGTCAGATTGCTTTTGCATTGTTCAGTGTGACACATGTTATTGGATGCGCTGTATGGCCAGCTGTTGACGAACACACAGCTGATCGGCTCATGTTGTTTGTGATGAAGCCGTGTTTACCAAGGGCCACCGTTTCACTGATTCCTTAAGAAATAAATCCACAGGGTCGCCCTAACCTATAAACCTAACCTTCGCAAGCCACAAATAAACAGACCTCTTATAGCGAGGAGCACGGATGGATGAGGGATGCCATTGCTGCAGTGTCCAGCTCCAAGAATACACAACCAATCTTGCGTCATGCAGCGCTGTATTTAACACACAATTCATTCACACTTGCCTGTTCGCCGAGGTCGATGGCAATGTTGGTTATGGCCAGCGGCACCAAGAATCGGATGAGAGGCCAGTAGTGCGTGAGCGCCGGGAATTTCACCATGATCGCCTGGAGGAGAGCGGCAGCACCGCCAACATCAGCTGCTCGGGTCTGGAAGGATGCGAGGCCGGTCACAGCCCGTCGAGTTCTGAGTGTTTTCTAGCAGAAATCCGCCGAGATCAGGTCCGTCCCTGCCCTCCTACACAACAACAGCATCATAAACAATGATCTGGTGCATGGGAAAATAGGAGGGTCACCAGAAATTTCTGCTGACGGCTTCTCCATTGTTCAACCATCAGTCGAGAGGAAAATAAATACAAATAATTAAGTGCGGCACAGGTATAAAGCCGCATGCATGGAGTCGCTGGGCCAGCCGCTATTCTGCTGTAGATGGCCACTCGGATAACTGTAACGTTACTTAAATCATCATCCTTCCTTAACAACACGTGGGGGACGATCGGCGCACAAAAGCCCCTCCTCTTCTAAACGTCACCTGCTGCGTGCAGATTACAGTCTATGAGAAAAACACAGAAACACACTGCTGAACAACACACAGATGTCTAAAATAGAGTTCATTCTCAGAGAAGAGTTTGCTAGAGAGGGATGAGCACGGCACAGGGGGATGAAATAGCCGTCTTCGTCCTTATATCTTACCTGTGTGTAGGCCTACACGTTCATTTGACATGAAATGGTAACACAATAAATAAAATATCAGAATGAGACTTAAACGTTTGAAAAAAAATAAGTGGCTTCTCAGTGAATCTGAATTGAATCTCAGTGAAAACCGAACAACGTCTTGTTTGTCGGCCAGCAGGTGGGGCTGCAGAGCAGGCAAGTCTTGAGAGACGCGCTGCTGTCTAACAGACTGTCAATTAAAGGGACCGTTCACCCAAAAATGACAATCATACAGGTTTTTAGCAAACTGTATGACTTCCTTCTTTTCTGAAGCGTGACAGAGGATGTCAGTTTGACGAACATCTCCTTTTGTGTGGCATGTGTATTGAATAGATATAATGAATAGCTCTCAACCAGGGGGGCCCGGGGTCCATTGAGGGTCTCAGAAAACCTCCTAACATGACTTGTCACAGTCACAGCCACAGGATGACTTTAAATTAAATAATAATAATAATAATTGCTTACATTTATATAGCACTTTTCTGGGTACTCAAAATACTTTACATAGAAGGGGGGAATCTCCTCATCCACAACCAGTGTGCCGCATCCACCTGGATGATGTGACAGCAGACATAGTGCACCAGAACTCCCACCACACACCATCTTACTGGTGGAGAGGAGACAGAGGGATGAAGACAATCAGAATATTCAAATTGCCCTTCAAAATTATTGGCAAAAAAGTGTCTCAATTAACATGAATTCACTATTAATATATTCAAATAATCTAACTAAATTTCATTTAAATTGATACTGAGACCCACTTTATCCATCTTAGAAATATTGCTTGATTCTGACTTTTATTTCATTGGATGCAAAAATATAGATGCATGCCTTTATTTTCTCTTTCCTTAATTTTTGTAGTTTTAAACTGGATTGCCTAAGAACTGCATTGATAAACTACATTTGGTACAAAATGCTGCAACTGCAGAGACCATACATTTTCACTGGTTACCCATTAATTACAGGACTGCTTTTAAAGCCATTCATTTTTTAAAGCAAAGAACGACTTGGCCAGTCAGAAAGATATAAGGGTACTAGTAAAATATGCTCCAAAATATTTTTAAGATCTTCTAATGCTGATCTTTCGTTCTTTCTTTCGTCACGATGTAATGTAAACCATACAAGATTAATTGAAGCTGGTTTGGCTATTACACCCCCAAAAACTAAACCTTTTGCCAGTTGAAAGGTTCATGCATTCATAAACTTCTGAGACATCTCTTCTGGCATTTCTTTACGCCTTCGTCATAAAATTTCATTAAAACGTTTCAGTGAACAATTAATCTGAGATGGAGGCGGATTGTTGTAGTGCTGCATGCTTCATCAGATGCTTTATGAATTATTGAGCTGTGCCTGTTTCTCATTTCCTGCCCACGCTGTGTAAATTGCTCTGCAAAGTAATAAATTGTCAGACTAATAAAATGATGACAACTGAAAAAGTCAATACAAGAAGATACTGAAACCAGTGGAAGGACACCAAGATCTTAACCTGAATGGCACACTAAACCAGCTAATGTAATACCTAAAACCTAGAAAAGCAGAAGAGCAAGTCCAGTTTTAGTTTAATTTGATTGTAATATGCAAAGAAACAATTAACCTTGTAAACTAATAATTTCATAATCAATTAATCAAAAAAATATCCTAGCATCCTAGCTGGAGTTCCAGATATGTCTCATAAACCTATTGCACAAAATTTATTTAGAAATGCATACAATTTTATCCTTCTATTTAAAATTACATTGGTAGCAGAATAAGGATAAGCAAATCTTTAAATTTATAAGAAATAAAACATGAAAAAAACAAAACCATCCCAAAACATGAACTCAAGAACAGCTATGTGGAAAACATGAAGGACTGTAACTCCTGAGTTCTGTAGATTGTGTGTGATTGCCATTTACTCTTTAAAGACATGTCGTTATGCTTGATTGTCCATCCGAAGGTGGATTCCACTTTGGCCTACCATATGCATCAAATTTGGAGGACTTTTTGGGGACGAGTACATTGTAGTGTCTGTCATCTTCTGTAAGCAAGAATAGAGGAGGCCAGTCCTTCTTGTGGTCGTTAGGGTAGTACGTAATAAACTCTTCAGTGTCACACTTGTACAGCCGAACAACCCGCATCGTCTGCTGAAGAGAATAACCCAGGAGGCACATCTCCACCTAAACAACATTATATCATTCATAAAATACAATCACTTCAACCGATGAAACATTGCAATCAAATGAATTAACAGTAGATATTATAAGCTAGAAGTTATTATATTAAAGCTAAAGATTTTTTGTAAACATTATTTTTTAACTGCACTTACCTGTTCCAGCCCACCACTGAAGCCTACATGTCTGAGGTGGTTGGTGAGGAACGTCTTGGGGCATTTGGATGAGTCACGAGCAAAGAGAAGCCAACAGAACTCTGGTACATCAGAGCCCTTCTCCATATCTGAGTGCAACTGAACAGCAGTCCTCAGCATCAAGAACTTCAGGGCTTCCAGAAGCTCATACTCCTCATCGTGACCTCTAAACACCTGCTGGCACAATCGCTCCCTCTCCTCAAGACTTTTGCACTGGACAGTCTCTTGCCACTATAGATAAAGCAATAAAATATTGCCAGCAAGTACAGTCAATACAATTCTTTTTAAAGAAATTAATACCTTAATTAAGAAAGGATGCATTAAATTGATCAATAGTGACAGTAAATACATTTATACTGTTACAAAATATTTCTAGTTCACATAAATACTGTTCTTTTGAACTTTACATTCATTAAAACATTTTGGAAAAAATGTATCACATGTAAAGTAGAAAACACTGATTGTTTTAAACATTTCTTGAGCACCAAATCAGCATATTAGATTGATTTCTGAAGGATCATGTGATACTGAAGACTGGAATAATGGCTGTTAAATATTCAGCTTTGCCATCATAGGAATAGGAAATATTTTAAGTATATTTTAGATTGAAATAAAATTTCACAATATTGTATTTTTGATCACATAAATGCAGCATTGGTGAACATTAGAGACCCCTTTCAAAAACATATAAAACATCTCCCCCCCCCAAACCTTTGAACAGTGGTGTATATAGATATTCATACATAAGCAATTAAGAAAAAAATAAAACAAAAGTTACCCATTTCTTCAGTAGCTCCAGACATTGTTCAAGATGCTGCACTTTGCTCTTGCTAGTTTCAAATGGAAACTGCCACTCCTTAATGAAATCCTGATCAGACTGAATTTCTTTTGGCCACTATAATGGGAAATTCATAATGCACCAAATTAATTTAACGCATAATAACATTCTATATTGATATGCAAAATATAACGATCAAGTCATGCTGCTTTGTGCAAGTACAGAACCATTGAGGATGCCTAACGTCTAAGCACAATAAGGCTAAATTACCTTGCTAATATCAGAGTCATGTAACCAGGCAGGAGGCTGTTTTGACTGGCTGAGCACCTGGAAGAGTGTTGCCCTTAATGCACAATAGTTATCACCTCTTACTCTGCGCAGATTGAACTCACTGGCTATTGCTTCGTATCCCTAAAAAAGAAGCATGTGTGAGCAATGCCCTTTAAAAAAGAAACACTTACAGTAAAGTGTGAAAGAAGCAGGCTCACCTTTCGGATAAGCAGACTTTTTGTGGTGTTGCCTTTCCATTCGCTCTCACTGTAGGTCTGAAGATCCTCGGCAGCTGACACGCTGCTCTGGGCCTCACCTACAGCCGCTGATGGGAAGAAAGACACCACTAGCTCAGGCAAAAACAACCTCACAGACAACTCTACAACATTTCATTATACACTAAACATTCTTCAAAAACTGGGCACTACCTGACTTTGACTGCTGCTTGTCCTGCAGCTCTTTTTGTATTTCCTCTTCTCCTCTGTACAGGTCCACATCACTATGAAACAACAAGGACTCATTGCAAAATGGTGCATAGTAAGTTGTGTCACTTCCTTAATCTAGCAAACAGTGCATAATATTTGTCACGTAACCATATATTTAAAAATGGCCCATCACATAAAGCTGCCTGTGATTGAGAGATGCACATGAGAAAAGTTTGTTTTATCCTAAACACTGCTGTTGCTTGTCAAGTGAAATTTTTGCAAGTTAAATTAATTTATATCAAAGCATACTTCACTTGGTCGAAATACGTATATCATACATAGGGACCTATGATTTCTGTGATGCCGAAAATGCAGACAGAATTGTGGAATCCAGTCATAAAAATTAAATTTAACAGAATGTAATGGAATTTGGCAAATTTTGGACGAATAAATCAAAAGTAGGGCTATACAATGAATCAAAATGTGATATGGACTAGTGTGAAGCACAAAAAGACTGCTATTTAAATATGAAGTCATGTACCAAGTGCCTCTGTGTGACTAAATGGTGTTGTTTCATTTACTACACAAACGCTTGTGTTTCAGCATTTGTATTTCTGAAAAAATAAAACCTGTCACAGGGTCCTATTATTGTAAAAAAACAAAGTACAAAATTTTTATTGTATTATGAAAAAAAAAGTTGTATGAATTCAGCCGATTAGACCTGTTTTTTTTTGGTTATTACAACTTTGAGTCCAGAAATATTCTAACGGAAACAGAATTTTGAAAAAATAAATAAAACGGAATTAAGAAAAAATAAAACATATTTTATAGGGCAAGAAATTAAATTAATTTAATATATTGTTGTTAAATTGAATAAGTTTCATGATTTCAAATAATTACAAATTTAACCATTAAAATGGAATCCAGAAAAATATAATTTGGGAAAAAATGTAACGGATTTCATAATAGTGAATTGTCAGTGAATAAAACTAATAAATTAAAACTGACTAAAATTTACTAAAGAGAAGCTATTAATTATTAAAATTGCCATCTTCCCAAAATGGTTGGTGCGGAGTGAAGCATGTCACTAAAAGTGATCGTGAAATCCAAAAGGAAAATTTGAAATGCAAATGAAATGTAAATGTATTCCAAAATCACTTGTCTTAACTCTTGAAACGATGTCCCTAGTTTAGCCTCAGTTTCACATAGTAACAGATCCAGAATTTTAATTACAAGTATTAATTTTATATACTGTTATTTCTCTTTGCCTTGAAGAACACTTAAGTATAAAGTGGCACAACCTACACTACTTTCTCCAAAAGCACCTACTGTATGAAAAACTACAACCATACTGCATGCACAGAAAGAGCTGAATTGACAGGAAGAATACCCCTTTTCATCTTCAGCAGACGCCGTCTTCATCAGATGCTGCTGGGATGAATGAGTGTCACTAAGAGTAGACTTGGCCTCCTTCTGAGCACCTTTTTGCATAGTGTGGGAAGACTCGGTGCTTCTCTCAGGTCCAGGAGAACAAGCATCTTTTCCAGCTGCCCGGCCCTTCACATCTGCTTTCTGACCTTGAGTGCCCGGTGTCGATCTAAAGAGGAGGATCGGTTATATTCAACATGAAATAACATATGCTTAGATATAAGCTGTTAAAATTGACTAAATTTATTACTTCTCAACTTATATTTTGCATTAGGAAATCAGTGCTATGGCATACCCATGACTCGTTTTGACTTTTTTACTCTGTCGGTCAGAATCACAAGCAGACTTTGCTGTTTTATTCATGGCTTTGATTTGGTGCACATCCTTCGTACCTGAATCATAACAACACAAGTGCAGAGACGTCCAACCTGCATCTCTGCATGGCGGGCTGATACAGAGGGGAAATAAAAATTAAACTAAATATAAAACGTGCAGCTTGAAGGTGACTATATTGCTCTTGCACTTCTGCACATCACAATGGAAACAAGTTATGCGACAAGCAAAAGAAAACAAACAGAAACACTTCCGCGTCAGTCAGACTCCACAATCTCATTAGTGATATAATCGCACCAGTAACGAAACCAATAGTAACAATCAGTGTAATGTTTTACTAACCAAAAACAGCTGAAGGCGCTTTTATATAACTTACCTACTTTTACTGTCTTGCCGAACAGTGACTACAAAATATGAAGATTACAAGACGAAAAGCCTACGAATTCAATACTTCCTGTGACTAGAGGATTGTGGGAATTGTAGTTTTCCGGCGCGCTGCTAGTTACTGTTGCCATGTCCTCTTATTTTAATCGATGATAAGATTGTTTGTTCAAGCAAATATTCCTTCATTTCAAGTTTTTAGGCCTTTTCGCGGCTACACACAATCACCTATTTGGGCTTGTTAGCATTTAGTCCCCATAGCATAATAATAGAATAACCATACATCATACATTTATTTTCTTCACTTCAAAGCTTATGGGTCATTAATCTAATCTAGTATAAATAATGTATAGTATGATTATTATTAATTGCTATAAATATTAGTTATAATTCAATAATAGCCTATTTATCCTTTGTATACTGTATGTATGCGATTTTATGCAACAATAAATAAAACAAAATAAATCAGAAAGCAACACTCTATCCAGAAACACTAAAACGCATAGTCTGTTTTTTTTGTTTTGTTTTGTTTTTTGCTTGTTTTGTATCCGTTTTTCTAGGGAGATCTGGCAACAATGGAACAGGTCTAGTTGTACATTGTTATTGTTCTGTGTTTTTGTGAATTGTTCAAAGAAAAACACCTGTTCAAAGAAACATAAACGTACCCTTCATTGTCAGATTCCTTGTGGTGAAGGTCACCACCATGGAGACATGGTGTCAAATAAAAAATCTATAAAGTTTACTTTATATCGCAGTTGTGACTTCGGCCTAGCCGTCTGCCATTTTTTTGTTTTGTTTGACTTCAGGATATGACCAATGAGATGTGTTTGAATTTTAAACTTAAAATAGTCTGACCAAAATAGAGCCCATGGTATCCGACCCTAGTAATCTGCTCAGGCCAACGCTTTGAAGGATATCTTTTTATCCACTAGATGACAGCACTTAGCTCAGAATTGTAGCGACTTTTTGATAGACTAGTAATAATCCTTTGAAAGTGAAATTGGTAATAAATAGCCAAAAGAAACGAATTAATAAATAAAATGATTATTTTGCATATGCATGGATTTCAAGTATATGTATCAAGTATAGTATGTAGCCTACTTCATTAAGAATATCAGAAATAAAAAGAAAAAAATATGCAATTTATTACAATTTCTTAATATAAAAACGAAGACGACTAGGGGCTGTAGGGGTGACCGTGACCACACTGCGCTTGCATTGCCTTTGCCAATGAGGGGGCATCAAAAGTAGGCAACAGGGAGGGATTGGAGCGTAAGTAAAAGAGAGAGTGAGAGTGAGAGTGTAAGAATGCGTGCAACCACAAGATATGCAGTAGAGCACATTTACTTGCGACGCTCTGCCAGACTCTCTAGGTATCCACATCGACATATACAAGCTGATACGTGTTATAATGTTCACCCGAAAAAGATCGATGAAATTCAAGCGCATTTGATATCCTGTATTTTAGATAAACAGTCGTTTGGTCAGGGCTCTCTGTGTCTTTAAACGGCGCTCCTCCCCTCCGCTCTCCTCAGCTCTCCTGGTGCTGAAGCGTCGCCTTTCTCCTTTCAGAGCACTAGCAGCCATGGCTGAAATAAAGACGGGCATATTTGCCAAAAACGTCCAAAAGAGGCTCAGTCGGGCGCAGGAAAAGGTATGGATTTAATTTTCTTATTTTTGATTGATCAACAATGACTTGAATGTTAGAGGACGTTTGATAAAGCCAAAGCCAAAAGCAGCATTTTGTGTTCGTGGAGCTGTCCAGCAGATGCTCCGGGCAGGGGAAGGAGATTCAGGTGTGCGATTTAACCTGAAATATTTTAGCATACAGGAAAATGTATTTTCTTTTCTCCTTTCTCGCATGCATAGTTTACATTTTCACTGCACCAGACCTTAAACATCGTCAAAAATGCGCAGACTGCAATCTTAGCCAGCACTGCCATTTAAAACCGACCGAGGAGCTGCTCCGTGACAGAAATCCCACTTAAACCCAAGAGGAATTATCATACTTTGTGTTCTAAATTTATTCTATACACCTTCTTGAAGGAGAAATGATTCATCTTAGTTTGAAAGCAATTAAGATTATAATGTGTCACTGATGCAGCCTACTGTTTGTCTCGCTATACCTTTCCTGTCTGAATTTGGTCCTGTATCGGTTTTCCTTGTGTTTCTCACGATGTAATCCATTATTACTTAAGATGTTGGATGAAGCTGTCATTTTCCTGCAAGGTCAGGAGAAGGGGAGGTGGGGGATGCCCTCGTCTATGCGGTATGAATACTAGCAGGAGGAGATTTCCGAGTGGCCACGAGATCGTGAAGGCCTCTTAATGAGGTTGTGCAGAGACACGCGACAGTCTTTCTCTGTTTAAAACGAGATATAAATAGACTGCTAGGTGTATGTCGCTTTCGCTTGATGATTTTTTGACAGTAACTGGTATTTAATTGTAGAATGGGTTTGGTTTTCGTTGTTTTGCTTAGACAGCCTGCACAATACTTTGCAGTTGGTGGCGAGCTGAATATGAAATGTCTGTCAGCTAGTAAACTGAAGGCGTCTGGTAAACAGAGCAGTAGTGGTTTTCCCGAGCCCGAGCTGCAGTAAGAGGATTGTTTTTCTTTTAATACCCATGGTTCACTCACAGACTGAAGGCCAGCTGTAATGAGACATCGAAAGCGAAGATTCCCTTGAGGTCTGTGTTTCATGTTTTCATGTGTATGAACTAGGTGGCACATTGCGGTGGTGTTTTTCAGAGTGAGCTGTGGAAAAGTGGGACGATTTTTGGTAGATTCCTGGTGGAGGCTTGATGAAAGCTGTATATTCTCTGCCTTTGGGATTTTGCGATGCCAAAACACTCTGTAAATAGATCAGAACATCAGAATTGTGTTCACATTTTTTAGGTAAAGTGTGAAAGATCATCAGCAAAAAGTGGGATAGTGTTTATATTATGGTCATGTTAGGTTTAGCTCGTGTGTTTGCTGCAATTTAAGAACTTCACTGCAACTTCCTTCTATGAAAAGTACCAAATTGTGTATTTGCCATTTGAATTAGGTCCATATTTCTACTGTTAAAACATTTAATGTTTCATGTTTAAAGTGGTCAAGCTGGCTTTTGAAACGTTTGGTTTAGCTGGTTTGTTACTGGTGCAAGACTTGACTAACCAGCTTGATGGAGGTCTGTCAGTTTAATTGTTGTCTGTCATGTACTGACAAAAATCATAAAAATAAAAAAGAAATAAATTAAGATAAAGTGGAACAACTTAATAATTTTTTTTCTCTTTCTTTCCCTAGCTTGTGTGTGATTTTTTTCTAACCACAATACAAGTTTATATTCTTTACAGAGGCTCATTTTGAAGAAACAGAATTTCTGTGTAGAATTTTATGCTGAGATCATTTAGACATCAAAACCACAACCGCCACAATGACATGAGGCAAATGAAAACATTTTAATAATGATAAGACCTTTGTGGCAGTTATTAATGACTGTTACATTTGACTCACAATATTTAAAAAACAATCAATCATGAAATGTATTTTTCTTCCTTTTTAAATGATGACTCGTGCTTAATTATAATAATTAAAATCATAGCTTTGGTCTGTTGCCAACATTGAGTAATATTTCCCTCATTTTAAATGTATTCATATTAAATGTTTGCCATATTCTGGTATCATTTTTAGTTTGTCTAGTCCTACAGTTTATGATTTCACAATTTTGATGATGCAGTACTGAAGCCATGCAGACAAATATCTAATCAGATTTTAAACATCTCTCTGATTTCATAAGAGCATCATAAAGCCACACAGTTCAAGAATGTTCAGTCTGGCTGCTCACAATGTTTATCAGTGTAACATGATTCCCTTAAGGGTTAAGACCAGCACATTTAGGAACAGGTATAATTTACTGCCTCTGGAAAAGAAGATCCTGACCAGGGCAGATAACATGATAAGGAGCGTAAGGAATCCTTTAATCTGAGACCTGGTGGGGACAAAATACCTCACAATCAACTGAAATCACTCATAATCCTGTTGCTTGCTGTCACAGGAAGATTGATGCATCGTGACAATGTAATTGTGAACCGGATGCAGCATTGTACTAAGCGCTGTGACTTAATGTTTTACAAATATTTGAATGCCTTTGCTAAGCAGCATTATGACAAAAATGCATGTAAATTGATTTGCCTTGCGCTCTTTTGTATTGCAGGATAGATATTAGCATCCACATCTTGGGAAATCATATATAATTTAACTATAATTGTGGCACTGTGGCACTGTTCAATTTGCTATAAAACATTTGCTTTTCCACGTTATTTAGCAAAGCTATGAGATTATTTTTTTAACATTATAAAACACTTTATGAAGGATATTTGTCAACATAAACTAGAGGACATCACTGGCCTGTGTGGATGAGGCAGGGTGGAGTGTGTTTTTAAGGCCTAAGTTGGGTTAATATTTCATAGGCTGGCTGCTACTGTTGTATAGTGTTTCCAGGTTGGGCTTTGTGTCTTAGATTAGTGCCATTTGCCTTCTGGAGAGTTCAGTGTTGATTCTCTGGCTCTAGATGTGAGGTTTAGGAAATTTGTTAAGAACTGAAACATACAGACATACAGAATTTGGTCTTTGCCTTTTATAGTGTGATACAGCTCTATATTTAAACTACTTTGCACTTTTAAATAATTATATATTTAGGAAGAGTTTGCAATATATCTAAAAACAAAGTGAGGTATTTGGTGTATTTATTACTGTTCCCAGCAGAAAAAAAAGTCAGTTTTATCAATATTTTTGTGCATTGTGAGTATTGTTTCTGATTATAAAGCATTGCGTGAATACTAATATACTGTATCTTTGTGATGTAGATAATTTCCTGATGTCATTATATATGTATGATGGGATGTTATCTATTGATCCATATCAAAGCCTTTTCCAATGTGTGAGTGTCTTTCAAAGAAAACATCCAGATAGCACGTTCTTACCACCCAGGAGTAATGCGGAGCTTTTGTATGACATTATTTATGTTCCCAGGGGGCCATCCCTGTGGTTTACTGAGCGAGACCCGTGCTGTATACTCTCACTTTCACGTGTGGTGGGAGGTAACAGCCTCACGGCTATTGTCTGTACCATACTGTACTGTATACAGTTTACTGTACATATTAAACACATCAAACATGTTATTGTAAACATTACTTAAACATAACACTTGAGTTTTTTTCTTTCAGCAACTGTCTTAATTGTCCTCTGTAACAGATATTTTGCCACCTTCAAATTGTTTGCAAAAGTCAAACATATTTTTCAGGCAATACATTCTTTTCAAAGCAACCACAGATTTCTTGTTCACCAAAAATCAATTAGCAATACAATACATTTGAATCTGACACCATTTTATTGTAATGGTTTTATATTAGTGCTGTCAAATGATTAATTGCGATTAATCGCATCCAAAATAAAAGTTTTTGTTTACATAATATATGTATGTGTACTGTGTTTATTTATTATGTGTGTATATATACACACACATACAGTATATTTTGAAAATATTTACATGTATATACATTTATATATTTATATTATTTTATATTATATATAAATATATTTAATATATAAACATAACATATTTTTCTTAAACATATACATGCATGTGTGTATATATATATATATACATAATAAATATACATAGTACACACTCATATATTATGTAAACAAAAACTTTTATTTTGGATGTGATTAATCGCGATTAATCGTTTGACAACACTATTTTATATTCATATGGTTTATAGTTAACTTTGCGATTTTTGCTTCTGAAAAAGAAGCCAGTTTACAAGAAAAAAAAAAACATTTTTGTGTAATTACACTGATGTTAAAATTGAACACAAATCCCAATAATAGTTGCACAAAACAACAAGTATTTAACAATAACCACACAATTTATTCATGTTGCAGTGCATGCTGAGAGCTTGTAAATCTGCAATATTGCTCAATATGAACTATGCTGCCAGTTTAGACAAATCTGTTAGGCTAATTGGAACAACATTTGGGGAATGTTGTGATCTAACACATTTTATGCAGAGTTAACTTCCTTAAGGAGTTACCTTATGGAGCTAAAATGAGAAGTTATTTTTTAAATTCACAGGTTTTAGGTTGCCTGATATACCATTTGTACAGGATAGCTGATCTATAGAAGAACATGCTACCATCTGGTTTAGTTGTACTGGTTGAAAAAACCAAAAGGTTGTTGGTGAAGCACTGTGTGTGTGTTTGCCAAAGCAAAACATCCATTGCCTTTGTAACAGACTATAAAGACTTCTATTGTTTGCACAGAACCTGCTTACATTATGTCCATTGACTTCCTGTTGTCATTGTATGTATGTTTTATATTATTCATGTTGAGTACTGAATCAAAGAGTCAAACTGTGTAAATATTTAGCAATTCAAACGTTTCATAAAAAGGATATAGCGAAAACTGAGTAGCTTTTGAATACTAGTTAAAAAATGGAAACAGGCACCCCTCTTGTTCTCAGCAAATTCAGTGTTTGTGTAGCAGATGACAGCCATTTTCATGTGTTAGTCACTATGGGCAGCGAGGTGGTCATGTGACAGAAGTCCTCTTTTTGGCAGAGAGACCTGACAGACTAGGAAGTGTAATTTATGCCCATTCTTCCTCCCCCGCTCCTGCTCAGCCCTTTCTTTGTGTGCATGTCATACTGTCCACAGGGTGTTCAGTCACCGTTAGAGGATTCCCTCATGGGAATTCAGTCATGGCTCGGCTGAATCAGTGAGAATGCTGTGGGAACTGGTCGCTACGTCATCCTTTTCAATGTTCATGCTTTATATATATATATATATATATATATATATTTTTTTAATTCTCTGACTCCTTGTGTTTCTGACTCTGTTTTCAGGTTCTGCAGAAGTTGGGAAAGGCAGATGAGACGAAAGATGAACAGTTTGAGCAGTGTGTGCAGAACTTCAAAAGACAGGAGGTAAGATGAGTCTGATCTATAGGGCGATACTGATTTTTGGCGGTATTAATGGCTCTCTGGGTGATTGTTATGCTGGATTGATTTTCCCTCTAGCAGCAGAAAGCCACGTTGTACTTAACTAGCATAAATTTCTATTGTCTCTCATTCTGTGTCAATATGTCACTTTTAAATGGGAGTATGAATATTAGTGAGAAAATAACCATTGACATTCTTTATCTTATAAGAGTTCTCTATACTAATAGGATAAAGACTTTGAAGGTGTAGACACATTTTCTCTTTTGTCTGAAAAGCCTTTGCAGTAATGATTCTCATTACTGCTGTCACTACAACACTTCAATGCCACAGTACTTCAAAGGCACTGCCAGGATGCTCGGCACAGATACGATTCTCTCTGTTCACTCTTTCTTTAGAAATATGTGGGTTAATGCAGTACACTTTGCATTAGCTACTCAGTATCTCAATATTTTTTCCTTTGGCTATTATATATCTCAGCATTTAAAGGGATGTTTTTTCCCAATTAAAGGAACTGTCATTTCAAACAAATTAGCCAATTACATTCAGAATACAAGTATAAACTATTTAAAAACCTTAAAAAATGGTTACTAAATGAACAAAAGTAAATCAAAAAAATTAATTATTTAATTTATTATTTATTTTAAATAACCTACTTACACATACTTCTGGTATATTCTTATCATATAATATTTTAATATAATTTAATATATTAAACCCTCTCATTTTTGTGTGACGCAAAGTGAATCGAGTCAGAATTTTGAATTGATTTAAATTAACAATTTGAATTGATTCACAACAATGCATCAAACTTTTATTATTAAAGTTTAAATCAAAGACGCTGTTGCAACATTTCTGCCTTAATGCTTTTCTTGCTAGTGAGTCACAAGACATCTCGAAACAAGTCTTTATGAAATGTAATGGGCAAATGAAAAATGCATTAAAATGATATTCATAAAGTTTTTATATGACCACATTTATTTTTTAAATCACCACAACTGCAAATACCATAGTTCATACTGTATTTACAGTTGGGTAAATTATATTGGCCTAGTTACTGCACACTATTTAACTGGAATTTCTAAAACAGCTCCATATTTAATACTAAATTACTTGTCTCAAATAATTTGATTACTTTGATGATGAAAAGCAATGCTATTAAATTTAGAGTTATAGTGAAGTGTCTGTGAGGGCCGATAGGCTGGGAAAGTGTAGTTCCAGAAGAAGTGTGTTTGCTGAAGAAAAAGCAGCAGTCTAATCCCACCCTCTCCACCTGTCCTCACTAATCCTGATTAGACTGCTTTACGCTCCAGTGTGCCAGTGCTTCCAGAAACACTCTCCTCTCCTCTGCTCACCTCCAAACTTCTCAAATCATTTAACCCCTTCCTCCTCAGTCTTTTGGGGTACATCAAGGACTCTTTGCTCTGTATTTCACCATGTGATAAATTGCTTTGTGCAAAGTGGAGTACATGCAAAATAAATTGGTCCAATATTAAATTAGCTGAGTCAGAGTCAATCACTGCAGCTGGAGGATACCAGTCACAGCCAAAACTGAACCCACACACCATATGCTGCCAGTCTGGCTCGTTGGAGCTGATACACGGAGCCATCAACTGCGCTGAGATATCATACACATCAATTCTCTGCATCAGGGCCTGTAAAATACTGTCAATCTGATACTGGCTAATTGTAATTGCCACCTGTAAAAGTGACTGTAAAAGACACCAGACCCAGTAAATGTTAAATAACCACATCCCGTTCCTTTAGTCAAGCTGAAATAACCATTATAATATTTCACACAAAATGACACATTGGCATCTAGTGGCCACAAGATACCACTAATTAAGTTGTCTGTTAAAACAACACTAGTACTTTTGCTAAAATGTTTTAAAAAAACATTTTCTAAAATGTTGTTTAAGTGTTTTTATCAAATTGATGAGACACTCATTAAAAATGCGCATTTTACGCTGAAATATTTCTGCATCTAAAAGCGCATTATTTAACCATATTGTGTAGAGAAAGATCATCAGAGCTGATAGAGGCCATTTGGGCTTTTCATTTTAAATCTGCTTGTAGCCTTTTGCTGTCTCAGGATTGCTGGGTCTTGTGTAGCGTGCAGAGAATGAAATGACTTCCATCTGCTGCATTGACTGGAGAGCTCATTGTGAGCACATCTTTTGTATGAATGCCTGTGATTTTCAGTGTGATGCTGTGGTTTCAGCACCAAGGACAGCAATTATTCTCCATCGCTTGAAACTCTGGTTATTATAGTCTGCATCACGAAGAGGTTTTTACTGTTTTGATTCACTTCAGCAATGTTTTTGACTGCTCAGAATGAATGTGTATTTTATTTCTATATAAACAAAAACTGTAAGCAAAATTTTTTTTTACCAAACCTTTGAACAGTAGTGTATATACGGTACATATAAAACTACTGCCATTTTGTGAAAAAATCTGAAAAAACCTCACTTGTATATCAATATCAGCCTGTGTGGTTTAATGCCTGATGTGATGAACCTTAAAAATGACAATAAATCTCCTCTTTTGTGTTCTGATCCATAGTTTGAGGGCTCTAGGCTACAGAGGGAGATGAAGGCCTACATAGCAGCTGTGAAAGGTGAACCGTTGCAAAATACACACATACAAGTACATACACATGCCTGCTCTATACTGAACTAGTTTCTGTTTTTGTTATGATTGCAGGGATGCAGCAAGCTTCTAGAAACCTGACAGAGTCCCTACATGAAGTATATGAGCCTGACTGGCACGGCAAAGATGACGTCATGACCATTGGAAGGGTAGCTAGAATTATAGTTGTGATAGTCCATGTGTTAGTACTAGCATTTAAAATGAATGAATGACATGATCATTGTCAAGTTTACAGGGAAGAATATTTTCTAAGGATCATAAAATATACTACTGCTTTTATAGAGAAAATAAATATTAGATATTAGTGGTGGCAAGTTGATGAGATCCATCATACAAATGGCTTGTGGGCAATTCTGAGTAATTGCATATGTAACACAGCGTCAAAAGAGCTGCTAAAAATCAAGGAAAGGTGTTGATTTCTCTTCGCAGCTTTATATGCTCAAGAACTGTTGTGAAAGTGGGTGAAAATTAAATACCTGACCTCTGGTAACCTGAGAATTTAGTTCATTTGAGGATAAAAATGGCATTCATTCTCACCAACTCAAGAACATTCTTATCATCTCTGGTGAGATCTGAGGTTTAAGAACAGGCAAGAGGTTTTGGCAGTCTCTCACACGACTCAGCTGAGGGATTTGTACTCAGTACCTGAGCCAAAGCTAAAATGCTGTGCCTTTTAGGGAAAATGGGGTCAAGTCACTGAGCCATTAAGGTCTATTATGCAGCCCATGCACATGCATTTCACATAAATTCATGACAATTTATAAGATAGATTCAGAAGGCGTCATGTCAACTGGTCATGTTAATCCTCAGGCTGTTTAAATTCCCATACAGCAAATTTAATAGCTGGAATTATAGCATATAGGTATGTATATAACTATTATTTATAGAAAAGGAATATGTGTCATGGCCTTTTTGCTATTGAAGATAAATTGAAACTGCTTTTTACACACGCAGCAGAGAAATTGCATGTGTCAAACTGATGAAAAAAAAAATCAAACCATGCCATCTGTCCTTCTGCACACAGGCACACAGATGATGGTGTTTGAGGGGGGGAGTTATTAATAGTGGATAATGACATATGTCATTTTTAGTATGGTGAGTGAGGCTGTGACTCACTGTCCTCAGAGAATTTCAATTTCATTTACCCAAGGATGCTCATTTTTGTTTACTCACGCCTCACCGAGGGGGAGCGATGAATTCAGCTTTCTGAATCTGATTTACATCCTCTGTGAATGAGTAAGAGCCTAATTAGATTTTAATTTCCCTGCTGCTGAATCATAAATCCAACACCTAAACTCATCTGTTTATATTGCAGGAGCCACAGAATAACATTCAAAGGGAGTTATACAGTAGATTCTCTCTTCCGCCTCTCTGTTAAATCTCTCATGCTTGTCAAATGCTCTCGGTTAATCTGGTTGATGGTTGTCCTGTCTCCTCTGCAGAACTGTGATGTTCTGTGGGAGGACTTCCATCAGAAGCTGGTAGACTCTACCATCGACACACTGGAAACATATTTGACTCAGTTCCCAGATCTCAAGGTGCCAATCTCATTTTACTCATGCTGAATTGGTTTTAAGGGATGGATCATTTAAATCCCTATCATCATCCATATTGTTTAAGATGACGCATATGCCAGCGCAGTGCTGAGAATAAATGCAAAACATTCAGCTGAAGGGTAACCATAGTAACCAGAAGTGTTTTCCCTCCCTCCAGATACGTGTCGCAAAGAGAAGCAGGAAGTTAATTGACTATGACAGTGCAAGGCACCATCTTGAGACCCTGCAGACTTCAACCATGAGGAATGAGAAGAAGATAGCAAAAGTATACAAGTCTTTTCTGTTTGTGCATCACAACTTGGTCTTTAAAATGTTATGAATAAAATTGCTGAAACCATATATTTGCTGATACAGTCATCTGAGCTATCGCTTGAACATATGTGCCATATCTGTGTGCATGTAGGCAGAGGAAGACTTGAAAAAGGCCCAAAGGGTTTTTGATGATCTCAACGTTGGCCTGCAGGATGAACTGCCTACACTCTGGGATAGGTGAGACATTTTAAGATCGACTGCTACTGAAATTGGAGTTTTATACTACATTAAAAGCATTCCGGTTTGGTTACCCTAGTGAAAAATAAATTTACTAAAATTTGAAATACATTTATTTCATGCTAAGTATACTACAAATACATTTACATATTTATGTACTCAATAAAACCCCCTTGCAATTGTACTTTTGGTATACTAAACTGGTATACTTAAAGTCTGATAAATTGGAACAGCTAATTTTGTGCTTAATATAATTTAATTGTGCGAAAATAGTGCTGAAGTCCAACTAAAGATGTACTGAAGTATATTTGTTTGTGCTAAAGTGGAACTATTGCAAGTATACTATTGGTATACTTTAAATATCTTGTATTTGAAGACTGATATTATTGACAGATGATACAGTTCTCATCAATAGTGACATTAAAACACATTTTAGGCTTAATATTAAGAAATCTAAAGACCGATATTATTCAAAGATCATACAATCCTCATCAATAGTGACATTAAAACACATTTTTAGGATTAATATTAAGAAATGCGCATTATGTAGTACTCAAAATAAAGTTTAATTATAATTGTTATATCAGTAAGTCACGAGCGATATGTCTGGAAATATGTTAATAGATTTGAACTATCCTTAGTATGAAATAAATGTATTTAAAATTTACTAGGGTATCCTGATGTCTTTATATAGTAGCTGGTTCATTATTTTATTTCTGTTAAGAAACATTTAATATGATGAGACCATCAGATTATAAATTGTATGGATTCATTACAGATGTCTATATGGTGCGAGAAAGATCAAGAGAGTTAAAACTGCCTCGTTGTTTGCATTGTTCTAGTTGAACATTTCGGTGGGTCATGCTTTGACACTTTGTTCACATTCAACACTAACTGGTGAACAACATTATATGCAAGACTAGCTCAATAATTAGCCATCAATCTCTTATATAACAAAAACCTTGCCATATCATGCCCAGTATAATTATTGTACTCTCAGAGGGGTGGCAGTAATAGTAACAGCCTGGTGCCCTGACAAAAAAGGCTCTAGCCGATAATATTGATTTCATTTGACCAAAGGGCTTCCTGGAATGTACATTTACATCCCAGCATTCCACATTTATCCATTAGTTGCACAGCATGCTAGCTGTGAACACTCATGTCACCGCTGCGGTTACATACAGTAGAGGAGGTAAGATGTTGTTTTACCAACACTTTTAAAGGGAAAGGAATATGCTGCAGTGATCTAAAAAGAAATTGTGGCAAATTAGTAAAATGCAATTTATGTAGATTGAGTACTGTTTGTCTTGTTGCAAAAACATCCTTGCTTTTCATGTTTGTGTGGCGGGAGTTAATATTTAAAGTAACGTGGTGTTAAGCTAGTGGTCTGACGTGTGGGTTGAAGGGTAGTGTATTTCTGCATTGTTGATTGAATGCGTTGGATTTGGACAACATTCATATCGATGATAATAGCAGGACTGATATGGTAGATGTGGTAACATGCTATAAATAGCTGGTTTACACAACAGGAGTCATCTGCTTTGTCACAAAGATCGGAATGTAAGTGTCTAGAATTATTCACCAGTTTATTTAGAGCACTTTTGTTTTCTCATGTAACTATATTGATGTAACTGATTTACTTTACATGTGCAACTGCATATATGTAGTTATGCTGTGCAGTATCCTGTATATTGCCGTAATATGTGTTATTAAAGGAACAGTTCAAACAAAATCGAAAATTCTGTCATTGTTTAGTAAACTTCATGTTATTCCAGACCTTTATAACTTTCTTTCCTTCTGTGTTTGTCCATATAATGAAAGTCTTTCTTTCTACCATGGAAAGATCATTTTTTTCATACAGTGAAAGTCACTTTGGTCTAATGTTGTTTTGGACCGCATTGACTTTTTATTATTTGGACAAAAACAGACGAGGTTTGGAACAACGTGACTGAGTAAATGATGGGTGAACTATCCCTTTAACTACTTAGTATTTTGAGTGTTGTTGTAGACAGTGATGGTAATACAAGTAAGGTGTATGTACTGTACACTATGGCCAGTTGTATGTCGTGGTGAATATGCTCTGGTAAGCAGTATGTTGTTTTGCTGAGAGGGTCAGTCTGCTCATTGGAGCAACAGCCTGGTTACATAATCTATCCAATCGGCAGCTTCCTCTCTGCACCAGGCCCTGCAGCCATGCTCATTTCAGCTCAGACCAGAGAGAAAAAAATGACTGAGATACATTAATAACTGTTGCAGACATCAAAAATGGCCGTTTCACTTTAGATTTGTATTATTTAGGATTTTATGGTTCTTACTGATGCACAAGCATGGGCTGAGGCATTTTAGCTTATAGCAGCAACTTGCTAATATGATTTCCCATTCTTTGTTTAAAAAGGATTAAAAAGCTTTAATATCTTGCTGATGTACAGTAATGTTTGAGGTGCAGAGGTTTGTGTTAGTGCATCACATTTGCCTTTTTCACATAAGTAGTACTTTTCACATATGTGGTACAAAGGTATTGTTTTTTAAATAGAAACAAGGAATTCCTAAACTTTTCATGACATCAGCGTCCATCTGTTTTTCTCTTTGAACATTGTCCAGATGCTTCTTCAACATATTGCGCACATGTTGGAGGCTGGAGCCTAATTGTTATTCTTCTCCTTTGCTCTTTGCAGTCGGGTGGGGTTCTATGTGAGCACCTTCCAGAACGTCTCCAGCCTGGAAGCCCGATTCCATAGGGAGATCTCTTTTGTAAGTTGGTTTAATTTCTAAAGCTCTTGAAGCTGTTAAACATGATGTTCTTCCTAAATGTCACAAACAATGAACGGGGTGCTCAAAAAAACACAAAGCACATGTTCCTCCTTGTTAGTCATACTTGTTTCTAGACACGTATGAGTAAACTATGATTGACATCCTAGGAATAGTTCCTGCTGTATGAGGGTTTATAGAGAAGTCACAGGCTGCTGTGTTTTCAAGAGTGGTTTATGACAAAATTCAGTTTTACATAGTAAGATTAGGAGCTTTGTTTCTGATCCATGAAGTCAGTCAGAGAAAAACTTTCATGCTTCGTCTGAAATCTCATTTTCTATTCAAGCTGCTAGTTGTGCTGTATAGCTATTACTCATGAAAGACAGATAACGTGTGTGTGTGTGTGTGTGTGTGTGTGTGTTTTCTAAATCACAGAAGAGACACTGATGAACGACTGACTGATATTTATAGGGCTATTTAACTCTAACAATGCAGTGTGGGAAAGCAACTTTTTTAAATGCACTGCCTACATTCAACCAATAGATAACTAAATACTCTCTGAATAGTGAATGTTGCTCTTTATCTTATTTTCTAGCCTTTGTTTTCTAGTGTGAGACATTAATCAGTAATATTTTTTTCCTCCACATCTGTCATTATTTGTCATTTTGGGTCCACACTGAAGGTTATAATGTTTTAGCTGGGAACTCCACATTGGTAGATTATGTTTATTATTAGACACAGCATGTGGCCATCAGTGGGCATCAGTGCATTGTTAAAGACTTTTTCGCCAGAAGGGGTAAACCATGCAGCTCAGCACAGAAACTACTGCAAAGGTCTGCTCTATTTGTGTCAATGTGATAAGTATAGAGGTCAATGCATCACTCTATTGACGCATACATTATTTTTACTTTTATTGAAGGAATGAAAACCATTTGTTTTACTTTATTTCACATTAAGAAAAACCTCAGTCATTTGAGCATTCATCGTTCATGAAGATGAATTACTATTATGAACATATTATGGTTTGCATACTATTGTTTTATTAATGATTGTGTGATCAAGTACAAGTTTATGCCAATAAAAAGGAATGAAAATAAATTGTTTAGCAGGCGCAACAGCATATTCAGTAGTACCACAGTACCTGAATGACAACATTTATTTCACTAAAGTTGCCTAAGGCAAGTAATTGTGCTTGAGTTCTTTTAATAATTTTTTTTTCACATTTATTTCTTTCTCTATTTTTTGGATCCAGCTCTGTCATAAGCTGTATGAAGTGATGAATAAGCTCGCTGAACAGCACTCGGACAAAATGTTCACGATTCAGGGAGCACCCAGGTAAGGAACATTCTTTAACCTCCATTAACCTCCCTGCACAGAATGTACTTATTCACTGATGGCACTGATGATTGTACATATTAGACAATGATTGAAGAATTGTCATGTTATAATGAAAAATGATAAGAAAACAACATTATTGCCATAATTCTGGCTTTTAATCAAACATATGGTTTGGCTCTGTTCGTGTTCTTCCCGTTACAGAGTGAAGCGGTAAGTGGAGGTTTACTGTTCTTAGTTTAGAAAGGAAAATACCTTTGTTCTTTGTGAAATAACACCTTTAGTAAGTAAATGTCCTGTGCACAAAATTGGTTTGTAGTGCAGTGAACCCCCATAGTTCAACAGCACTGTGCTTGAGGCAGATGATGATAGTGTTTAGTTTTGTTGCTCTGGTAGGTGATGGGTAATTATGCTTCAAATGTTTCTCTCTTGCTTGTAATTTACAAAATAACCCATTGTTATTTAACTAATATTTTTAGTGATTCTCAAACTTGTCCTACACTGAAGGTGCATCATTACATCCAAATATAGCTTCAAAGTGAAATGCAGGTGATAAGCAGAGCTCATTGTGATAAATTTAACAGTACTTGGACACAATGGAAACTGTGATGAAGTAAGACCATCTCTTAAATAGATCACATATCAAAGCCCGGACATGTTGGTCGCAAGCTGCCCTTTTAAGAAATCTCCACCAAGAGCTCTGATCTAGTGAAAATAATATATTCAGAATAAAAGAAGCTATAATGAGTTGTCAAGACGTTAATTTGTGTGTCATTTTTTATTGACAGCGACTCAGGGCCCCTGCGATTAGCCAGGACTCCCTCCCCACCTGATGATGAGAGCCCTGACAGCAGCCCAGCTGCCAGCCCCAACCACACACTAAGGCCTACATCTCCTGGCCCACCTCGACCCAAATCACCTTCACAGGTAGGACTGAAACCCCTCCAAGTACAGCAGCATTCAGAATGAAGATTCAAGTAGTTAGGAAGTTTGCAGTTTATTCATGATGTGCAGCACTAAAATTAGTTACAAATGCTCTCCTTGACCAGTATTTGTGAAGTTTTGATTTGTGAGGTTCAACGGCACACATGGTATCTCTTCATATCAGCTCAAGTTGGGACCTCCAAAACCACCTCCTCCAAAAGCTACTCCAACCAAGGAGCTCCAACAAGAGCAGATAATCGACCTGTTCGATGGAGGTTTTCCAGAGATCAGTGTTACATCACCACAGGTGAGTGAGCATTCACTTACTTTACTGGTAGTATGGAAAAAGGAAAATATCTGCTAGAGTAAAATAGTTTACTTGTGCAGAATTTGACCTTATTTAATAGTCAGTTCATTTTATTTTTATGCTCTTACTTTAGCCAAACGAAAAACCCGGAGAATCTCTCCTGGACATGGATTTTGATCCGTTCAAGCCTGATGCCAGTACACCTATTGGGCAGACCCAATCACCCATATCTCAGGTCCTTCTTCACACTCTGCTTATTTTATAAAAAAAATTAGGGACAGTGACAGGTCAAATAAAAATTTGTAAGGCTTAGCAATCATTCTATTTGTATTTATATACTGTAATAACATGAATCAATCAATAAGGAAATAAAGCTTACATTTTTGCGTATCTTTTTCTTACAGACACTCCCTTGGGATCTTTGGACGGTAATCTGCTTTCTTTGCCTGTACTCTTTGATCTATGAGAGCTGATGTAAAGGAGAACAATCTTGGTGCTATTAGTAACTTGACAGAATCCTGTCTCCTGTCCTGATGTCAAAAAAGTGCCCTAGATTTGTAGTCTCGTAAAACAATAAATTTGCACTGACATGAAATGTGAAGATATCGCTGTAATTTCATGACAAGCTTACAGACATTCCTGTCGAGCATTAATTTGACAGTAAATACCTCTGATATCTCTGTTCATTTCTAGGGAAATGCTGCACAGCCTGCACAGCCTGTAAGTAATGACTGACGAGAGTGTCTTAGTAGAAAGCAATTGCAAATGTAATTAAAGTTTATGGCAGATTTAACCACTAGCTTTCAAGACTTTGGAAAAAATGGCATATACAGTAACTTCTTAAATGTTAATTTATTCATTAATGTTACAAATTAGAAATCTGTCCCCCATTTCTCTAGTGTGACATTGTATTGCGGTTTACACATATTCATGTACATTGGTTCTCAGTCATAATATTCCTACTTAAATCTGTTTTTCCCTCATCCTCTCCTCTGTTGGCCCCCATCATGGAGGAAACTTATTTGGACAGTAACCACTTGTTATCTCTCTTTCCTTGATCAGGTGGCAGATGCTGGCTTCACTGCCAACTGGGCAGCTGACTTTGGCTCTTCTGCCACTACGAGTACAGAGGAATCTGGAAATGCTCAACCTGCAGTGGATGGGCAGGGGTGGCCACCTGCCGAAGCTTGGCCTACAGAGGCAGTATCACAGCCTCAAGAAGAGGCAGCCACAGATGAGGTTAGAGGCTGGAATCCGGAAAACTTTCCTGAGCCAAACCCAGACTGTGATCTCTGTGCTGTGGGGGGTGACGAGGCCAAGCAACAGCATCCAGGACAGGAGAAAGAGAGTGTAGAGGAAGGTCAGCCAGACTGGGCTAAAAATCAATTGGAATGGGCAGAAGAAAATGCAGATTGCAGGTCAGAGGAGAGAGATACGGAGGAGACAGTGGGCTTGCAACCAATGCCTGGAATCATATTCACCAATGAGTTTGGTCAGGAGATTCAGGATAACACGGAGGGCATAAGGGGAGATAGTTCCATATTTGGCCTGTCTAGCCAGGTTGATCTAGATGGATCCGGGTCAGAGTACGAGACTGCTGAAGAATGGGGTGATGTCCCGGGACAAAATGGTGGGTGGGTTAGTGCAGATGATGAGCTTGAATGTGCCGAGAATAGGAATCCAGTTGTGGCACCAGAACATGGCACTGTGGCCCAAGAGGGCTTTGCAGACTGGGGCACGGCTGATGGTGTCCCCGAGCAGATTACTCCCGCTGACTCAGGGTTTGGTGGCGATGCATTTGCAGCCAACTGGGATCAGCGTGAAGCAACACCATGTGTCTCAGAGCTAGAAAATGAAAGCTTGGATGACCCGCTTTCAGACCCAGCCAAGGCAGGAGCAAATACGCCTCAAAATGTTCTTGAATCTACTCCGAGTTCAGACGCATTTGACACTGAAGGTAATGATCCATTTGGTACAGGGAATGATCCTTTTGCAGCAACAGGGGATGACCCATTTGGGAATGGAAAGGATCCTTTTGCCAACTCAGACCAAGATCCCAGTGGCTTTTCTGGGATTGATCCCTTTGCTACTACAGGCAGCAATCTTTTTGGTACTGAAGAGTTATCAACAGAGAGTCCAAAAAGTGGGTTTCATTCCGATCCGTTTGCAGAGACCCAGCCAGGAGGTGAAGGACAGTGGGCAGCGGACCCCTTTGCCACTGAATTCACATCAGACCCTTTTCCTACTGGGGGCAATCAGGACCTATTTGCTAATGAGGTCACATCTGATCCTTTCACCAATGAAAGCGGTGGGGACCCATTTACCAGTGAGAACAACCAGGTGTGGGCAGGGGGTTGGGAATCCACTGGGACAAATGAGATTGGTGGAGAAGAAAAAGGCTCTGATGTCTTTGATGACAAAACTGGACATGCCAACGGGTTTGCCCAGTGGGCAGCTTTTCCTGGACCAGCTGCAGACTCTGAGAACTCCAGTAAAGGCTCTTGGCAGGAGGTGAGTGATAGCAGTGGCTTCTTCTCTTCTGATGGCCAAGGAAACTTTACAGCAGGCTGGCCAGGTGAGGCTGTTCCATTTCAAGACCCCTTTACCTCCTTCCCTGGGCAACAAGACACCTCTAATCCTAAAAGTACCATTGCAGAGAACCAGGTCTATCATAAAGAGCCAGAGAACTCAGACCTGTCTGAAGATGAAGTTGCAAACCGGAGATACGGAAAGTTATACCAAGAAATAGATACAGAGCTGGATGAGGTACCTGACTTCCTGCCACTCTGCTTAGCTTAGTGTAGAGTAGACTACAGCAAGAATACTCCCCTCCTTTCCTGCCTGCAGATGAAGTACTATTTTCCTGCTACAAAACCCTTTGGACCCTGGAAACCCTCCCACAGACCACAGTCCCAAGACCTGTTCTCCTCTCTCTCCTTTGCTTGCTTTCATAGTTTGTTGATTTAGCTAAATTTAAATAGAATTTACAGTCCTCTAAGTCTGTGCAATTAAAATACATGTCTTTGAGGGTTTACATGCTAATTACTTATTTAATTCGGTTTAGGTGTCCAATAAGGCTTTTAACGGATTTTCTAAGGTAAATAGGAGCGTAGAAAGTTTAATCTAACTTTTCAATAGATTAAAAGAGAATTCATAATGACATTATGAATTACTGTCAATGTGGCCAAACACAACAGCCACATTGTCCAAAGTGATTGTGCTAGCATGATAGCATTTTAGTAATGTTTAGAATTGGTGGTTTTGTTTAAAAACAAAAGAATTTAAAATACTTTAAGAATATCTTTAAAAAAGATAAGAATTAAATGATGGATCTCACCATTTGCAACAAAATTTAACCCCCAGGGTGTCTATAAATTATTCATGATATGTTTTTTTTACAAATAACAAATAAAATAATTTTTGTAAATGATGACACTAATTTTACAATGAATATGCATATCCCGGTGTTAAAAATAACTGTGGCCCTGCTTTAATATACCTAATGCTGTTTTATATCGAATGCTGTAATGTCCCTACTAATTCCTCTTCCCTAAAAGATCCATTAAACCATTTCTCACAGGAGTTATTTAAAAAAAAAAATCTAGTCTAACCAAGCAGATTTGTTTCAAATTTCATACAAGTAAATTTTATTTGCTTAACTCTACTTTTTTATTCTCTGTTATGTTTTTAGGTTGCAACAGTCCCAACATTTGTGGCCGACTTTGATAAGATGGTGAGTTGAAAGTCTTTTGATAGTAAAGATAAAGATTTTGACTGTAATGGTCCGTACTATCCCTGAAAAAAATACTTACTTAATGAGTGTCAATGGGCATTTATTTATGTCCATGAATGTTTCTTTGTAATATATTTTTGAGTTAGTTTTCCCTCTTTTTATTTTTTCCCCTTTTGTAGGAAAATGTTTTCATATGCATTTTTCATGTGCAATCATTTTGTTTTTGTTCAAATTCCCACTGTACTGACTGTACAACTACTGTTGCAAAGTATATATCTTTCAAAGTGTGTTTTAAACTCATGGGTTTTATACTAGTCAAGTAGTGAAGGTGTCATTGGACAGTTTTTCTGATTGTTCTCTTATAAATGTATATAAAGCCTGAGGCTGAGGCCCCAGAGGGTGATGTAGCTGAAGTAGAAGGTGAAGCAGCCCCAGCCTCAGTACCTGAGGGTGGGGAGGGTCCTGTCACCACTCCCCCTACAGACACACAACCAGCGGAGATCACGGCTTCAAGCCCCCCTGCAGAGATGGCCACAGTGAGTGACAAAGAGTTAAACTCTAAACGTCATCAGAAATAGTCATCGCCATCATCATCATCATCATCGTCATCAACACCATTGTCAACGTTTTTACGTCAATGCTTTCCATCATTATTGTGATAACACTTATCACAACATCTTCATCCTCATCATAGTTGTCATGTTCGTCATCTTAATTAACATCAATCTGTTGATCCTATTTTTATCATTTTCATCAATATCCGTGTTTTTAGAATTTTTCATCATCATCATTTTCCATCAGTGATTATTTCTCTTGCTTTCATGATATGATCATCATGTTATGATTTCGGCTACATATACATGTATTCTCTCAAATCAAACTGATCAGAAATGAGCTGTAGCCATTCATCAAATCTGTGTACTCTTGTTTATAAAGACCACTGTGGAGTCTCCAGTGTCTGCTGAGACTGAGGCAGCTGAGCAGGCTGAGGTATGTACCTCTGAAAAATAATTCAAAACACAGCCTGCATGTTGGCCATCTTGCCTTTTTTATTTAAAAAACCCATATGTTTTGGAACCCATAAGTTATTTTATTTAAAACATATTTGATTTGTTTTAACATTGATTTAACAAATGTTTTAACAATATTTTTATATTATTGAAATAAGTGTACATAAATATAGTTGTTTTATTATATTGTTGACGTGTAGATTTTTTCCATAACACAAAATTGCATACACTACCAGTGCAAGATCTGAATTTTCTTTTTCTTTTCTATTAGCCAGTTACATAAGATATTTTAATTTTTTATGGAGTGTGTTTTGAATGTGTTAATTTGTGTAAAATGGCATACCAATTATTATCCTTTTTATTGCTTTCTTTTTTAGTTTGGACATGCTTTGGGATCAGTTTTAAGTGTTGGTTTTATTTTGCATTAGCAACAGTATGATGTGAGAAGCACAGTTATGTACATTCTGCCATTGAAGAACCATTTTTGGTTCCACAAAGAACCATTCAGTCAAAGGTTCTTTAAAGAACCATCTCTTCCTTACCTTTTTATAATTTGAAGAACCTTCTTTCGCCACAAAGAACCTTTTGTGAAACAGAAAGGTTCTTCAGATGTTAAAGGTTCTTTATGGAACCATTTAGACAAAATGGTTCTTCTATGGCATCGTGAAGCACTTTTATTTTTAAGAGGGTATTGGATCTTAAAATAACATTGTTTTCACAAAGACTTTGGTGTAGCTTTGGTGTAGTTTTGTTGATAAAAAAGTCTCAACCATTCTTTAGCTTCCAGTTGAGGACATAGAAAAGGAGCAACCCAGTGAAGAAGCCCCGGTAACTATAACTTATGTCTAATGAATTGCATAAGAGAAACTCAAGTCATAAGCAGCACTGTCGCATATGTACTTGGTTAGGTACTGTATCTAGCAAATCCTTGTTCTCTGTAGAAACAGCCTGCAATGTGTCCAAATGAATTATGTATGAGTTGCAAGATATGATAGGAAAACAGGTGGTGTTATTTGGAAGTATAACAGAAATTGGAGATAGCATGAATGTTTTTGTATTTGCATGTAGGAATCTGCTTCTGTCCAAGAAACACAGAAGGAGTCACCTTCAGAGGCGGCTCTGGTAATTTCACATATATAATTTTATAATTTCACTGCCTTCCAGTCCAATTATGAAATTATGAATACTGCTTTTTTATTATCAGCTTCACTTTTAAGCTATTAGACATGTTTTTAGTTTCAACAGTAGTTCACGGAGATGTTTTTAAGCATCCAGGCTCTGATAAAGATGAGTAGTAACGGTTATGAAGGGAAGCCAGATACTGACATGACCAGAGACAGATTTGTTGACTAATCATTGCAGTATGTGTGATTATTAATTTGAATAAATGAATGTGTAATGATGCTGACAACCACATTTCTTTGTGTGTAGGACACTATTGAGGATAAAGAGTCTCCCATTGAAGAGACTCCGGTAACTATTTAAGTCTTAACAGATCAAATATATTTGTTTCATGCTATTATTTCAACATTGCTGTCTAAATATTTACTGTATTTTTATTTATTTATGTATGTATATATTTATTTATTTTTGCTAATTGTTCTGTATCATTATGAAGCCATATGAAAATACATTCATTTAAACATTTTTTTATTTAAACACTGATATTGTCAGATATTACCTTACTATATGGGTAGACATAGAATTATTTAGATATTATATAGAGACTCAGTCTGATATTAAATCATCTGGCTTCATATGAAATATGTTGTGGTTACCAAACTGATGCACTGGGACAGGATGGTAGCCACACACATCGTCATTTAGCTTTGCAGAATGCTTTTTTAACAGTATGTGTTGATGGATGGAGACTTCTAACATGCGCTGTGGCATTAATCAAAACCTGTAACCCATCTTTTTGTTTATGTGTATGTATTATTTTAAGTTTTTGAGGGTACAATGAGCAGTTGCAACACCTGGCAGCACAACAACAAACACCATCCAGCTCTGACATAATATATCTTTCTCGTTCCAAACACAAAACTTTATTTTTAGATCCAGAGATAATTAGAAGGCTAACGCTGCCACTGTTTCTGCCATTTCTGATTGTACCTTTAATTAAGTTTCATTTCATGTTTTCTTCCCTGGTCTTTTCTGTTACAACAATTTTGATCCACATAAGGTTGCACACACTAAAGCCCATTAAACAGAGATGATGTTATAACCCGACAATTCCCTTGCTTACTGAACCTTTAAATAGTGACTTAACTGATGACTATTATTACCCCTCTAATCACCATTTTCAGTTTCCATGGTGACTCCATTCTTACATCACCGTAACGGGCAGTAATTTTACATTCTCTTATTCTAAGCTCATAAAGTAACAAAGCAAGTGGAGTATAAATGTTCAGGTGTAAATATAATCTATGCATCTATGTTTAGTTGAATCTGAATTCAGCAGTTTTGAATTGTAATGGGTTTTTAATTTATTTATATACTTGCTGACAGGTCAAAAATGGGTTCAATTTTAGTTATTTTTTGGGTGGTGGTTGTACATTTTGACGACTTCTTCACATGTATATTGAGATCATACAGTCACTATGATCTAGGAATGTTCACCCATACTTCTTCATAACGGTAGGAAGTGAATCATGACCCCTGTTCCTTCATGCCGTCTGTTGAACATTTCCCCTAACCAAAGTACTTGACTTTTGGTGAAACTCAAGTCTGTTTTTTTGAGAACTGACTTGCCATTCCACATCAGGGACAGTTTTAACCTCCAAAGTTAAACTGGTCCCTGCACCCTTCATTGTGACACTCTGAGTGCTCCCCTCCGTGGTGCTGTAAACCGATCCATCCACATGAGTGGCTTGTGTTGAGTGTTCAAACTCTGGCTCACTCCTGAGCACCTCTTCCAGACTATAGATGCCAAACCAGAGGAAGAGGCCAGTTCACTAGAAGCCAAACCAGGAGATGAACCAGATAATGTTGAGCCCATACCAACAGATGAACCAGATAAGGTTGAGCCCATACCAACAGATGAACCAGATAAGGTTGAGCCCATACCAACAGATGAACCAGATAAGGTTGACACCCAACCAGGAGAAGTTCCTGATAATATTGAGCCCAAACCAGGAGATGCTCCTGATAATGTTGAGCCCCAGCCAGGGGATGAAACCAGTAAGGAGGGTGCTGCAAACAATGGGAAAGAGGAGGTAGATATTCACCTGTGATTCTGCACTTTGGTATGCAGGCCACTTTGGTATGCAAGACCCTGGTTTCTTTATGTAACCCTTCTGGACCGTACTTTAAAACTCTCTGATACAACTCTCTAAATTGAATCAAAATTCTGGGGTTTTATTTTGTAATAATACTTAATTCGTGAAATGTCACAATTATTTTTTGGTAACATTTCACAACAAAGCCTCATTTAGAAGGGGTTAATGTTAGTCAATAAAAATACAATTGTTCATTGTTTGTTCACATTAGTTCACTGCACATTAACTAATGTCAACAGATACAGTCTTTGATAAAAAAAAATTACTAGTAAATGTCGAAATTAATGCTGTAAAAGTACTGTTCACTGCTAGTTCATGTTGTCTAATATAGTTAACAATTGAAACCTTATTGTAAAGTGTTACCCATTTCTCTTTTATTCAGTTGTTTTTAATTTATTACTTTATGTATTATGTATGTGTGGTCTGTTTCATGTATAGTATTTAATTGTGTCAAGCTCCTTGTCAAAAATGTACTTGCATACCTTACCTTTAGGTTTGTCACTTGAGTTGCATGTTGATTAATGCTGTTTCTTTCCCTCACCTCAGGAAAAGATGCCTATCCCTTCTGTTGTTATTGAGCCTGCCTCTAGTAATGAGGGTGATGATGACCGTGATGGTGATATTTCATCTCCAATAGCAACCAGTGGCAATGGGGTGATCACAGAATGCCAGACAACCAAAGACGTCTCCTCTGAAATGCCTCTTGGATTTCTTTTCAAGGTGAATATAAAGCAAACACCACTTCAGTATAGGATAAAGTATGTCGTACATTTATTTTGCAATAATTACCTGCTCATTACTGCACATTATTCTGCTAATTACATGGCTACTCACCAAATTAATAAACATGTGGTCATTAAAAATTGTTCCATATTCTAAAATGCAAGAATTCTGATTTATTAGTAAACTGTAACTAAAAGAATACAAAATGCAGTAAACTGTAAAATCATTTGTTTCTGATTACGATTATAAATTAACATAAAATGATAACAAATGGCCTACCAATTTGCAACATCAAGCAGCATAATAAGCTGTTTTTGTGTAGAGCTTCACCATCTGGAAGCGGCTGAAACTGGAAGCCTTGCACATTCAACTTAAAAATGACCGCACTAGCGGTTAGCTGAAAAATAAAGTGGATATACAGTAACCTTAAAGCTTCCTCTAAGAAAAAAATAGCCCATTACAGTGTACAAAACATTCAACCTAGCAACAAGACGAACACTGTCTGCATAAATATACTACTCTTTAATCATCTACAATCGATAACTGAGACACAAGATGGCGCTGCTTGTGTTTATGAAAAGAGAGACTGAAAGAAAGTGGCGCCAATCAAGCATGTGACCGCCAGATGGCGCTATTGACAAATCAGAATAATGTAGAGAGCCATGTAGTAAAAATGAACACAGAGTTTTAATGTACATCACATTTCTTATTCTTATGCTGTCCTGTAGGTTGAAACGTTGCATGACTTTGAAGCAGCAAACCTTGACGAACTGGAGCTGAAGAAAGGAGACATTGTTTTGGTAGTACCCACAGAGCTATCTGAAGATCAGGTATGATTTGTCTTGAATGTTTAACTTTTGTGTTATTCTCTTTTCTTATGATAATCATAACCTGATTTTGATGCTCATTTTGATCTTTCTTCAGGATGCCGGTTGGCTCACTGGCATCAGAGAGAACGATTGGCTACAGCATGGCACCTCGGCTCACAAAGGACTGTTTCCTGAAAACTTTACACAGCGTCTGGAGTAAATGGGTTCAGCGTGTCGTCAGAAGGCGCATGGATCTGGACGTTTGCAGACAGAGCCACTCGCCATGAAGTCTAATGTACTGATGACAGCTGTCAATCAGACTAGACAAATACCACATAAGAGGAAATAACACAATTGACTAACAAAGCAAGAGGAGACACAAATACCTACTCAGAGCATTAAGAAAATAACCAAGCATGACGTGATAGTATGGTCAACCTTTTCTCGCAACCCAAGATAAAAGCCCTGTTTTTGTTTGTTTACCTGTGAGCAGCAACGAATTGATGTGCTTTGTTGGAACTCTGGTGACCTCCACATGTAATCTCTGTCTGTCTAAAGAAGAACTAAAGTGAGAGTTTCCCCTCTAAAGACTAAAAAAGTAACCTTATCCTCTCTGCACCAAGTGTATTGTATTGACTTTGTTGCTCTGCAGCGAATTTTATCAGAATTTGTAGTGATATGATCTATTTAACCATTCTAAGTGTTACACAAAACATAGGTGTTTTCTTTGCGATATTTCAGATATAAATGTGACATTGCATCATCGTTAGTGTTCTCTGTAGTTTCACGGCTGGCCGTGCGCGGCTATGGTGGTGGTATTTGGCATATATTTGATATTGACATAGTTTATGGCCGAGACTTTCAGTGTTTATGCCAAATTAATCAAAGTCCTCTTAATGAATATGGATATGTGTTGAGTTTACAGCATGAGAAATGTTGTGAGAAGAAATCTGAAATATTGCACCTGGCTAACACAGCTTTGCAAAACACAACATGTAGCTCCCTATACTTACAGACATAATGTGTATTATATTCACAAGGACATAAATGCAGAACTTATCCTTGAATATGGACGTGGAAATATTAATTTGTGAATGATGTTTTATGTTTGGAGAAATTGTATTTATTCAACTTTATATTTTTTAAGCCAATGATGAGTGGGAAAGTTTGGGGCGGGAAATCTAAAAAAAATATGCAATATATGTAATTGGTTGATTGAGTAAACATTGTCTTCATTGTTTGGTTCTGAGATGAAAAACAGCATCACTCCTGTGTTCGTATTGTTAGCCTCACTGTAGAGCATTCCTGTGATGTACATATCTGTGCTAATTTAACTGTAAAGTGAATAAAGAATAGTTCATATGAGTCGTGGTTCATTTTCACGAATGGAAACAGCATCGGTATAAATATCATATTTACATACTGGTAATAGGCCCACAAATTATATATCACTTGTTTTATAATTACTGGTCAGGGTAGAGCATTCAAAAGCACTGTTAGTGTAGTTTAGTATACAATTTTTAAATTAGTTTGTAAGGACATCCAATTAACACAAGGGGGAGACATTTATCTTTTACATTTCTCCTTTTCCAGTGAACTTTTACATTAGCAATGTGAAGCTGCTTTCATTCATTTTAAACAATGACACTTATAGTAAGGTATTTAGTTACCATGAAATAACAATGAATAACTGTATTTTTATTATTTAATATAAAAAAAGATTAATAAATGCTAAATATACATGCTCATTGATAGTTCATGTTAGTTCAAGCATTAACTAATGTTAACAATTGAGACCTTAATGTAAAGTTTCAGCAAAATCTGTTATCAATTTAAATGTGTATAACTGTCCACACATTGTGATATTTTAACAATCTTAGTAGTTCAAAAATCCTGTCGATAAAATACACTACAGAGCAGTAATTGGACAAAATGTCTGTGTGTTAGTTTTTTTTTTTTTAAGCAATAATGTTTTCAGAAAACATTTTACAAAATAACTTTGCTATAAGAGACACTGTTCAAAATTAAGACAGAACCAATTTGGACACTTTCTGGATGTTAGACATTATTGGATATCTATCGTTACTGTACTTTACTAGCCTACAAAACATCTGGCCCGTCCATTTTTCATTTAATTTTTCAGTTCTCTTCTTTTCTGAAACAGTCTTACTATAAAATGTAATTACTTAAATTGCCTTAAGCACTGCTATCATCATAATCATATTCAGAAAAAAAAAATCTCTCTGATTAATTGTCATATCTTACAGATGGGGATAATGTGACAAACTAAAAAAATGATGTTGCTATACTTCAAGGTAATTTCATTTAATATAAAATGCTCGTGCTGAATTTGATTAACATGATTTCTAAGGTAACTCCATTTCAGGAAATGACATCAGCACCCCATTTTTGAAGTTCATACAAAAGCAGTGAGAAAACCTCAAAGAGAGCATTACACCAATTATAAAAACAAAATCACCGGATGAATGATGTTTTTATACATTTCTATTGTCCTCCTTTTAGAGATGCCAGGTAAGTGACATTTACAATAAAAATAAAATGTAATTTTTTTAAACTTGTATTGAAGTTTGCTTTTGTTTAATCAAAGCAGAAGTTCTGGGAGTGACTTTGGATCAAGGTCCAAAGGTTTTGATTAAGGGAGAGGGCAAAACTGTGTATCTGCCCTGCAAAGTGACCGATTTGGGCTCTTCAGACTATATCCATTGGTACCAAATAAAAGACGGTGAAGCCCCATCGAGGCTACTCTATATCAGTCAAGGTGGTAGTGTTGCTCGTGATACCAACAATCCTCAAGCAAATGATTTCACAGTGGAAAAATCAAGGCTTTATGATCTAAAACTGAGAAACACTCAGAAGAATCATGCTGCCGTTTACTTCTGCGCCTACTGGGACTCAAGCAGCGGCACAGTGAGAAGATTTACTCACATCCTGTACATAAACTGGCAAATGTTGAATGCAAACATACACTTGCGCTGTCATTTTCTGTTTAAGTTCTTAATTTGGCTTGAGCTGTATATGCACAGGCTGGGTGGATGATGGTATCTGGATCTGTTTGGATTAGAATTATAATTGCCCTGATGTTAATGGACACATTATACATGTTTCTATTAGGTTTTTTCTGTACACACTATATTTATATTTGCGATTTTGGAATATTGCAAGTGTATCTCATTTGTTATGTGTATCTCAACATTTTTTAAAAGATAAAATATGTCATTGTTTGTCTAGGGATTATGGGTATTAATGGGTTTGTAATGTTCAGTTTGATGAAGCACTTGCTTGAAATATTACTTTTCCTTGTCAGGGTTATTATAGTTAGCTTAAAAACTAAAACCATAAAATATTTATACACTTTAGTTCCTTAAAATACTTGAAAAACACAGACTTGCTTTATTTTAGTTGCCAGGGCAACATTTGTCATTTTAATTTAGTTCCATTTAATGTAATAAAATAACTCAAACTAAAGCTGAAATAAAAATTAATAAAAACCCATAAAAACAATCAAAAACTAATAAAACTGACAGAAACAACGAAATGAATAAGGTACATTTAAAATGAAAACTTATAAAAATCTCAGTGATACTAATATAACACTGGTCCTTGTGTGGGGAAAATAAATTCTGGTAGCAGCAGTGTGCTGACTTTTTCACTTGAGTTGTATATAGGCTATCAAACAATCTGAAAGTTACAACAGCTGATAAGTTACAAAAGATGGATTACTAAACAAATAGTATAACTGAACAAAAGCATGAGTAGCCTATCATTTAAAATAGATTATAGTTTATCTTACAAAATAAAGCACAAAATACATTTCAATACACATTGTGAATTTAATGACATCCCAAATTATATCACATTATTATTAAATGTTTTTAACTGAATTTTACTTAAAACATCTTCAAAGATTTGAATCCATACCATTTTAGCAAAGAAAAAAGAAGAAGGGTGCTATTGAAGAAGAGGCAGCTTTAAAACCTAATTGTTGTCGTTTTAAATTGCACGTGTTAAATGAGTGTTGATTTCCATCACCCATCATTTATTCAGATTGTTTTAGTTTGTGTAAAAACCTTCTTGTGATAGTGATGACGACGAGATATGCGCAAAGAGGAAACCACAAGGTCATTATCATTATCATTACCTTCTGATTGGCTGATGTTGTTCATAATTCTTCAGACTCCTGGAAGACAGATGTAGACATGGCTCTGTCTGGAATGATAACATTTGGGTTGTTTGTAGCCTTAATAGGTGAGATTTTAATATTGTGTTATAATTATTAACATTTCTCAATCACAGTTAGCCTACTATTCACTCACTATTATTCAGAGATTTTTGACTTTTAAAAAGCATTTCCACTTAGACCTATTTCGTGGTATTTTCAATTTTTCTCTTGAGGTTCGTCTCGCACAAGCGACTTGTGAGCTATCTTGAAAACATTTTAAACAAACGTAAATATAGTTTACAGTCTATACCGTTTTATCGGTGTAATGTTCGATACGGATTCTAACAGAAAACGCTGTTCTTGAGCTTTTATTTAGTGGGTTCTTGTGTTTAATGTAGGCTAATATAGTAAGTGTTTTATTGCGTGTACACACTCAGCGCATTTTAATGGTTTCTCTTATGGCTTTAGATTGTTTAAATGGACAAATTACGTACCCTGATCCTGTGTTGATTAAGGCAAGTGGTAGAGCTGCTCGAATCCAATGCCTAGTGGAGTTATCAACCCTTCAGTCCAGCGTTCTCCACTTGTACAAAGCTCCACCAAAGGGAGCTCTCCAGCGATTAATGTATTTCGAAGCTGGTTCGCCAAAGGCCATAAAAGACCCCGATACCCCCCGTAGATATTCTGGGTCGGTGAAGGGTAAAGAAGTGGCACTGACTATCTCAAGACTGGAGCCTGAAGATGCAGGATCATATTACTGCACGCTCTGGAGTGGAGACACAGTGTTAACTGTGAGAGGAAATCATGGCAAAAACTGGCTGCTTTCATTATCAAAGCAGGTTTATTTGGAACAGCAGCAAGGAGGAGATATTAGACATATTTTTATTGTGATGTTGCTTTTTGTTTTTAAAATGTAATTAAAAAATTTGGTAAAATGTTCCAAAAGTGTATTGTCTCAGAAGAAAGAATCACAATGTTCCACAATGTACAATGTTTGCTGGCTACTGTACCATATTGACTGTTAACAATAAGCTACAATAAAACTGTCTCTTTGGCTAATTAAAATGTGATTTTGTTTCAACACAAGTTATTACTTTATTGTTATATGTCTTAATTCTATTTTTTTTCTAAAATGTCTTTAGATTTTATTTTTATTTTACATGTCACAGTTCCAGATCTCAATCTTAATTTTCAATCATTTTCATCTTAATAATGTTACATTTACATTTAAAAAAAAATTGTTTTAATCTTAATCATAATAACTATGCTGACAATTATTTTATTTTATTTTATGTAAAAAATGTAAATAATTCAGGACATTCAAATTACAGCTGTCCCACAGCTGTGGCTCACTGCCTCCATGATCAACATTTCTGTCCATAATAAAGTTCTATTAAACATTAATGGACATGGTTATAAAGAAGACAAAGGTGAAGAGTATGCTTGAAGAAAAATATGAGACATGATGTGTGAAGAAAAAAAGCACTTAAACACTTGATGGAAAATAATATTTTTATTCCAGTTCAGGAGTTTTATTAAGTCTCCAAAAAGAGTGAAAATATTGTTTGATTGTGCTAAAAAAATGCATGGGTCAAAACAACCCAATTGCTGGGTTTGTCCATATTTTACCCAGCGCTGGGTTGCATTTAATCCAGCATTTTTTAGAGTGTGTGTATTTATGATAAATAAAAAGCTAGCTAATTCACTTAGCAAGACAAATGGGTCAGCCATTTTATTTTATTTTTAAAAAAGAAAGAAAAAAAAAACATGACATATGGATCAAATATGTTGGAGGCCTTTTCTTAAAGGGATAGTTCACTTTGAAATTAAAATTTGGTATCTATCAGCTTACCCCAAGGGCATCCAAGATGTAGGTGTCTTTTTTCTTCAGTAGATCCAATTTTGATGTTTTTAGGTCAAACCGTTCTAGTCTGTCAGTCATATAATGGCAGGTATAGGTCACTGTCTCTATAAGAGGGAAAAAGAACATGCACAGAGAAATCCAAATTAAACAATTCCCCATCGTAACTACACATTGATGGCCTAAGACACGAAACGAGCGGTTTGTGTGAGAAAACGAACAGTATTTATATCGTTTTTTACCTCTTGTACACAACCATGTCCAAGTGATCTGAGTGCGCACACACATCCGGTGTGTGACGTGTGTGTGCGCGCGCTCTGGCTCACGCTTCATTCACACGGGGCGTGGTGTTGCATGAACGGGATTGGGTATTTGCATGAGGCGATCTGATTGGCTGACGCCTCCATTGGCGCTTGAAAAGTTGCGTCAGCACCACGCTTCAGCACCGGATGTGTGTGCGCACTCAGATCACTTGGACATGGTTGTGTACAAGAGGTAAAAAACGATATAAATACTGTTTGTTTTCTCACACAAACCGCTTGTTTCGTGTCTTAGGCCATCAATGTGTAGTTACGATGGGGAATTGTTTAATTTGGATTTCTCTGTGCATGTTCTTTTTCCCTCTTATAGAGACAGTGACCTATACCTGCCATTATATGACTGACAGACTAGAACGGTTTGACCTAAAAACATCAAAATTGGATCTACTGAAGAAAAAAAGACACCTACATCTTGGATGCCCTTGGGGTAAGCTGATAGATACCAAATTTTAATTTCAAAGTGAACTATCCCTTTAATGGTCTTCCAATCCAGTTATAGATATTTTTAGAAACACTAAATGATTGTTTGAGCCAATAAAACAAATGAAAAAACACACTGCTAATATTAAAAGCATTATATTGTCCTCTTCCAAGAAATCCCAGGTAGGTCTCTTTCGAAATTAAGCCTTTGAAATACACTATATTGCCAAAAGTATTGAGTCGCCCTCTTCTAATGAAAAGGTTTGACTACTTTAGTAATTTCTATGAGTACAAATCTTAATGTTAAAGCATATAATGATATTCTAGGAAATTCTGTGCTTCTAATTTTATATCAACAGTTTGGACAGGACCCTTTTCTATTCGAACATGACAATGCCTCTGTGTATAAGACAAGGTTCAAAAAGAAAATGATTGATTCAGTCAGTGTGGAAGAACTTGACTGGTCTGCATAAAACCAAGTCCTAATCCCAGTTTAACACCTCTGGTGTGACTGTAAATACAGACCTTGAGCCAAAAACTCATCACCAAACACCAATGACTTGTACATATGGGTACAGTCATTTTAGACACTTCCAAAACTGTTGCAACAGAGATGGAAATACAATTTTTAAATACATGAATTATGTTCCCATCGTTGTTGCCACAGATTTGGAAGTGCATTTTTCTGTTCTAAAGAAGGGTGTGTCCCAATACTTTTGTCTATATAGTGTGTGTACAAGTCATTGGTGTTTGGTGATGAGTTTTTGGCTCAAGGTCTGCATTTACAGTCACACCAGAGGTGTTAAACTGGGATTAGGACTTGGTTTTATGCAGACCAGTCAAGTTCTTCCACACTGACTGAATCAATCATTTTCTTTTTGAACCTTGTCTTATACACAGAGGCATTGTCATGTTAGAATAGAAAAGGGTCCTGTCCAAACTGTTGCTATAATATTAGAAGCACACAATTTCCTAGAATATCATTATATGCTTTAACATTTTTATGTTTCACATTTAGAAAAATAGCACTGACATTTATCAGAGCTCCACCTCAGGAAATGACATCAGCAAACTTATGTGTGTAACTGAACAATTTTTGCAAAACAGTGTAAAGAAGTGTACAGGAAACTTTATCATCTTGCATAACCAAATGAATGATGCTCATTACCTTGTGCACTGCTGTTCTCATAATGAGGGTTTAAAGGGGGTTAAATAAATTAAAATAGGTTAATACCTTAATAATCATAAATCAGATCTTAGTAATCCCAATATAGTGGCACTAAAAAGTAATTAGATACTTAAAATTCTTATTATTTTACAGAAACCATTTTATAAAATAACTATTGGCAAAACCAAAGATAAATTAAAAAAGGATACTCGCTGTATATAACAAACATTACATCATATTCATGGTTAATAATACTAGCCTGTACAAAAAATCTGGCCCGTCAGTTTTATGGCTGTATTTCATATTTGTGTTTTTGTTGTGTTGTTTGTTTGGTTTTCTAGCTGTTTTGTTTTCCCCATACATTCATATCAGCCTCACTATAAAAGATGAATTATAATAGCTTTAAGCATTGGTATAATTAATAGAAAAAGGTGCATCTCTCATGTTGCTATACTTCAAAGTAATTTGAAATTCAGCTCATGTAAAATTTCTTTAAAAATGGTTTCCAAGGTAACTCCGTTTCAGGAAATGACATCAGCACCCCATTTTTGAAGATCATACAAAAGCAGTGAGAAAACCTGAAAGACAGCATTACACCAAGTATAAACTTTTTTCACAGATTAATGATGTTTTTATACATATATATTGTCCTCGTTTTAGAGATGCCAGGTAAGTGACATTTATAGTAATAGGGTGATGCATTAAAACTGATTTAAATGTATTGAAGTTTATTATTGTTTAATCAAAGCAGCAGTTCTGGGAGTGCGTTTGGATCAAGGTCAAAAGGCTTTGGTTAAGGCAGAGGGCAAAACTGTGTATCTGCCCTGCAAAGTGACCGATTTGCAGTCTTGGAATTATATCCATTGGTACCAAATGAAAGACGGTGAAGCCCCATCGAGGCTACTCTATATCAGTCAAGGAGGTGATGTCACTCGTGATACCAACAATGACCAAGCAAATGACTTCACCGTGGACAAAACAAAGCTTTATGATCTAAAACTGAGCAACACTCAGAAGAGTCATGCTGCTGTTTACTTCTGCGCATACTGGGACACAAGCAGCGGCACAGTGAGAAGATTTACTCACATCCTGTACATGAACTAATGAATAAAATATTTATTGTACACACTGTTATTTGTGATTTTGGAATGTCAAATGTATCCCATATTTGTTATGTGCATCTCAACAGATGTGAAGATATACATTAAATATTTGTCATTTATGTTGGGATTATGGTTTTGTAATTTCATCAGATTTGATGAAAAGCTTGCAAGAAATAACAATTGTCCTTGTGTAGTAAAAATACATTGTGGTAACAGCACAGTGTCATGACTTTCACTTAATTTCTATATATAAATAATATGAAAGGCACTGCATAAATTCCATGCCAGACATTACCACAAACATATGATCTAATTTGAACCTATGAATGACCGTAGTACCATATAAATAGATTTTACAATTTAATCCTATATTACAAAATATAGCACAAAAAAGAGTCTTGACTCTTTACTTTATTTTTGTGACCAATTTAGCAATAGCACTTATTAAATACACATCTACACACTGTGAAAAACACAATATAGGCTATTTCTATGTAATTATATCATAGTGATATTATTGAATTTTGTTGATCAGAATTGTACTCAACATCTTCACCTGTTTACCATTATTTGAATCCATAGCGCCGCTGAGGAAGAGCCGTTTGCATTGAAATCTTCTCTGGAGAAGGTTTTAGGTTAAATTGCGCTTTAAAATTGCATGTGTTAAACGAGTGTTGATTCCCATCACCCATCATTTATTGTTACACTTCTTGTGATAGTGATGACGACGAGACCATTATTAGGTCATTATCATTATCAATTATCATTATTTATCAATGAACTCCAAAAAAGTATCACGGGTTCCAAAAAATAAAATAAAAATAATAATAATAATAAATAAATAAAATAAATAAATAAAAATAAGCAGCACAACTGTTTCCAATATTGATAATAAATCAGTATATTAGAATGATTTCTGAAGGATCATGCACTGAAGACTGGAGTAATGATGCTGAAAATTCAGCTTTGCATCACAGAAATAAATGATATTTTTAAGTATATTAAAATAGATAAACATTCTTTTAAATTGTAATAATATTTCACAATATTACATTTTTCTGTATTTTTTTTATCCAATAAATGCAGGCTTGATGAGCATAAGACACTTTCATAATGCTGCATAATTGATAACATCATAAAGTCCTTTCATGTCACCATTTCGCCAGCCTACACTTCACATAATAGGCCTGTAGGTGGCACTTGGGCTTCATTAACTATGAGAGTTTCATGAAAAAGTAAACGGTGCATCATACACAAATGTAAGTGAATTGATTGCGATTGGCGCTGCACGGTTTTGTGCTGTGCTTTTGTAGTCGTTTAGCATCCATTTTCTCAGCGATGTAATTTGATTTTTAAAATGAGACAAACCGCAGATCCAGATCGCTCCACAAAAGCTAGTCTGTCCCATGTCATTTTCAACCGATTTATGAATAAGAACGGAAAATGACCGCTCCACTTAACATTATTGTCCAATGAAATTTGAACTTGTGCCAGATAACAGATTGGTTGGTGTATTATACATGACAAACGGGCATTGATGAATTATGTAATAGGCCTGTTCTAAAATATAATATACTGTATATGGATTTGTAATTAAATCGACACACTAGCTTTGATGATGAAAAAAAGTTTAAAATATTGTTTGGTTTATTTTTTTCCTTTGTCGACCCACTCACTGAAAGAACCATATATGAGAACCTATGTTTCCGAACAGACTGTGGAATATCCAGCCTGATCTCACGGCAATCCGTACATATTTTATGAGGAGGCTCGCACGCAACCCATAGCTACGCCTCAGATTGACAGATATGTCAAAATAAACAGGAATTTTCCGACTTTTGAGCGATTAGATGCCGTTTTGTACACATTGTCATGTTAATTATATTTCAAATCCATTTTGTTTTATTGACTACAAATCATTGCTATTTGTCTGAGAGGGGCACTTTTGAATAATTCTGAAAAAGGGCAGGGGCTTTAGCCCCCAAAGCCCCCCTTCTGCACGTGCCTGATTATCATTACCTTCTGATTGGCTGATGCTGTTCATAATTCTTCAGACTCCTGGAAGACAGATGTAGACATGGCACTGTCTGGAATGATAACATTTGGGTTGTTTGTAGCCTTAATAGGTGAGATTTTAGTATTCTGTTATAAATATTAACATTTCTCAATCACAATTACTCACTATTATTCAGAGGTTTTTTTTACTTTTAAAAGGCATTTCCACTTATTTCGTGGTATTTTCAGTTTTTCTCTTGAGGTTCGTCTCGCACAAGCAACTTGTGAGCTATCGTGAAAACATTTTAAACACACCTGTTTTTTGTTGCATAGGCCTACTTGTGCTATACGTATATATAGTTTGCAGTCCTACCGTTTAAGAGAAAACACTCGAGCAGCAAACTGTTCTCTCAGGCGGGAGCAACTGCTGTTCGTGAGCTTTTGGGTTCTTGTGTTTAATGTAAAGCCAAAATGTAAGTGCTTCATTGTGTGTGTACACACTCAGCGCATTTTAATGGTTTCTCTTATGGTTTTAGATTGTCTAAATGGTCAAATTACGCATCTTGAACCTCTGATGATTAGGACAAGGACTAAAGCTGCTCTAATCAAATGCCAAGTGAATTCAGCGACGTTTAAGTCCAATGCTCTCCACTGGTACAAAGCTCCACCAAAGGGAGCTCTCCAACGATTATTGTATTTCGAAGCTGGATCGAAAACACCCAAAAAAGACCCCGATGCCCCCCGTAAAATATCTGGATCGGTGAACGATGCGGATAAGAATGTAGTGACACTGACTCTCACAATCACAAGACTGGAGCTCAGCGATGCTGGCTCGTATTACTGCGCGCTCTGGAGTGAAGACAACACAGTGTTAACTGTGAGAGGAAATCATGGTAAAAACCTGCTTTCATCATCAAAGCGCTTTTATTTGGAGCAGCAGCAGCAAGGAGGAGACATTAGACATATGTTAACTGTGATGTTGCTTTTGGTTTTAAATATTTAATTAAGACATTATGTTAATTGTTCCAAAAGTGTCTCAGAAGAAAGAACTCTAAACAAAATATAGATATACTGTTGACAAAAGGCTAAAACGGTCTCTTTGGCTATTAAAAGAATGTAATTTTTTTCAACACAAGCAGTGTTGGGGGTAACGCATTACAAGTAACGCGAGTTTTGTAATAATATTACTTTTTTCAAGTAACTAGTAAAGTAAGGCATTACTTTTTAATTTACAAGAAAATATCTGAGTTACTTTTTCAAAAAAGTAACGCCAGTTACTTTTTCCCCATTTATTGACTGAGTGCGCTGTGTGAACATGTTACTGTAGTTCTAGACTAAATGTGAATGTGCATTAATTCATCTCACTCGCAAAAGATTTAGTATTCATCAAAATGAATTAAAACAGTGAAATACAAACTCAGAAAATGACACAAACCTGCAATAATTAAATATGTTAAATAACACAAATGTATCTAATCCCATTTTATTAACCAATGTCTTTGCTGCTGACCTTTGATGATCCAGTTCAACCATACTAATAATCAAAAATGACTTTAGATAAACTAACAATTGTGTTTGTTTTTTATTGCTGAAGAGTGTTGAACCTTCTCCTGTGTTCTACTGTACAGACGTGAATTTACTTTTCCTTCAGGCTGAGGTTTATTCATTACACTTTTTGGTGTGAAAGGGCTTTTACATTTGCAATAAATATAACTTCTTATATTAAAAACAATCAAGCCCTGCTCATATTTAAAAAGTAACGCAAAAGTAACGTAACACATTACTTTCCATAAAAAGTAACTAAGTAATGTAATTAGTTACTTTTTTTAGGGAGTAACGCAATATTGTAATGCATTACTTTTAAAAGTAACTTTCCCCAACACTGAACACAAGTTCTATTACATTTTTGCTAGGCTATATGAAGGTCACATTAAAGTAGTTACTTAACGTTTTACAATATCTTAACTTTTCTAAAATGCATTTAATGGATAGATTTTATTTTTATTTTATACTTGTCACAGTTCCAGATCTCAATCTTAATTTATAAAATTAAAAAATGTTACATTTCTATTTAACATTTGTTACAACACTGTTAATCTTAATCAGAAACTATTATTTATTTCAATGTTTACATTTTTAATACATGCAGTAGGCCACATTCAAATACAAACAGTTGTGGCATCACTCCTCCATAATCAACATATTTGCCCATAATAAAGTTGTATGGAAAATGTATGGACTTGGTTACAAAAAAAGACAAAGGTGTCACTAAAAAGCATGATTGAAAAGAAGTATGAGACGTGTGAAGAAAAAAATAAAGGTAAACACTAATTGTGCAGATTTTTTTATTCCAATCCAGGAATAAATCCACTTTTTTTGTTCAAAAAGTGCAAAAATAATGTTTGATTGTGTGTATTTATGATAAATAAAATACGAGCTAATTCACTTAATCTTAACAAGACAAATGAGTCAGCCACTTTATTCATGTCCATATGAACAAAAACAAATCCACCTCAGAATGTTATCAAACTCAATACTGTTATTATTATTTTTTGTGTGAAATTACAGTATATTCCAGGTTAATAATTGCATTACTTTCAAAGTAATTTCACAGCGGGACTTCTCGTGTATCTAACTGTACTCTCAGAAATTTCTTGTAAACAAACAGCATCATACTATGTTTTAACAGTTCATGCACCCAGCATGCAATGCAGCATGAATAGACCATGCTGTGGAGTTTTTTTTTTTTTTAATTCTTGTTGGTTTTATTTGTGCTATTGAACTTGTTTTTGGTTCACTTTTAGCAATTTGCGTTGTATGTTTATTTTTGTAATGTTGGTTTATGTTGTAAGAGTTTAGTATGTCGAGTATTGATGCCACATCTTTCAAAGACGTATCTCAGCAGTTGCTTCACTATTGTGAAAGATCCATCTACAAACAGTTATGAATATAAAATAAGTTACTGATTAATGATCATGCTTAAATAATGCTGAAATAAAATCTTCATGTCCTTGCTAAGAACAGTTTGACTAACTTAAAGTCAGGCAATTAGCTTTTTCATATTCTAGCCTGTCATCATTTTGACAAATGTTTTCATTTGTCACACTTCTGACATGACTAGATAAGAAGTTTGAATATGAATAATATACAGTAAAAGGTCCAAGATCCCAAACAAATAATAATCACTAATCACCATTATGATGACTTCAAAACAATGTATAGCAAACAACTAAAATTTCTAACAGTGGCACAGTAGACAACTTTAAATTGTGAATTCACAGTAAAACAAGAGCAGTAAATTACTGTGATGTTAGCATCGTTCTGCTGTTCATTCAGATATTTGTAAGAAAATGACCCAGCATGCATTGATTTCACAGTAAATGACTGACTACAATAATTTATTGTAAAATAATACTCTTTAATCATGTAAATTCCTGGCAATTTTTTGTACATATGTGATGGAAATGATATAGCAGTAATAATTATAATGATTTTTAGCAAACATGAGAACCAACTTTGGAGGTCTTTCCTTAATATCTGTTTTTTTTCAATCCAGTTATTCATATTTTTAAAACAACAAATGATTGTTTGAGCCTAATCACCTTCTATCACTTAAAACAACTGAGAAAACATTTTACACTGCTATTATTAAAAGTATTACAACATTTTAAGGTACAGAAAATGTTTAAAAAAAAGAGTGTGAAAACATGATGGAACAAATCAGTTACTCAATTAGTTTAGATCAATAAATGGCCTTAATTTTAAAATGTGATTATTAAAACAGTGGAATAGGAAAGACATACAAAACAGAGCATTACTCCAAACGTCTTTATCAGAATGATGTTTGCATACATTTATATTGTCCTCCTCTCAGAGATCTCAGGTATACCATTTGAAATTAAGCCTTTGAATTTTTCCTTTAAGAAATACACAAAATACAACAAAAATCCCTATATATATTGTTTTGTTTATCATAGCAGCTGTTTTGGGAGTGACTTTGGAACAAGGTCAACAGATTTTGGTCAAAGCAGTGGGCAAAACCTCATATCTCCCCTGCAAAGTGACTGATTTGCAATCTTGGAATTATATCCATTGGTACCAAAAGAGCGAGGGTGAATCCCTGTCAAGATTATACTGTATATCAATGCAGTCGGCAGCTTTACTCATGATACCAACAATCCCCAAGCAAATGACTTCACCGTGGACAGAACACAGCTTTATAACCTAAAACTGAGCAACACAGAGCAGATTCATGCTGCTGTTTACTTCTGCGCCTGGGACTCAAACAAACACACTGGGAACATTCACACACATTCAAGGATACTGAGAACATTCATTAGATTTTACTCTCCTGAATATAAATGTGACATCTATTGTAGAGCTGATTTTTCATGTGTATATAAACACAATTTCCACCTCCAGGCTATACGTCCAGCACGTATCCTGAAGAGCAATGCAACAGGGATGCTTTATTTTTTTCTGCAATACCTTTTAAATAATCCCCAATATTTGTGAACAGTTGTTTGTTTAACATGCAGATGTCCAACAAAGGATGGTGCTGTTGAGCTGCAGAGGATTTCTTTCAGTATTAAGGCTTTATTCAAGTTATTAAATTACTTCTAATAAGTTTCAAGTTTACTAAATTTAATTAAAGAGAATCCTGAAGAGACGTCAAATATATCAGTCAGGTGTAGAAATGTGTCTGTTTTTTAAATAATTCATCCTGATTTCTAAACAAATCAAACCACATATTGAAAGCGCATTGAGCTCCACCTCAGGAAATGACATCAGCAACTGAACAATTTTCTGCAATGGTTTTTGCAAAATAGTGTTAAGAAGTCCATACAGGGAACTTTATGAATCATATATCGTCTTACACAACCAGATGAATGATGCTGATAAACTTGTGTACTGTTGTTCTCATAATGATCTAGTGTTAAGTAAATTTTAAGGGGGGTTAAATAGGTAAAAATGAAATAGGTTAATATGTTAATAAAACATAAATCAGATCTTAGTAAATCCAATGTGGCACTAAAACGTAATTGGACATTTGAAATTCCCATTTAGTTTACAGAAAACATTTTATAAAATAACATTTTATAAATAACTATTATTAGAAAATCAAAACTAAGCTAAAAAAAAGGATACACGCTGGATGTTAAACATTACTATCATATTCGTGGTTAATAATACTGGCCTGTAAAAAACATCTAGCCCATCAGTTTTTTTCTAATCTCACTATAAAAGTTTTCATTAATTAAAATAACCTTAAGCTTTGGTATCATTCACATAATCATATTCAAAGAAAAAGGTGCATCTTTCTGATAACAGACAAATATCTTACAAGTGGGGATAATATAGCAAACTCCCTATTTTATATTGATATAATTCAAAGTAATTTGAAATTCAATTAGTGTGAAAGGCTCATGCAATATGGTTTCTAAGGTAACTCCATTCAGGAAATGACATCAGCACCCCATTTTTGAAGTTCATACAAAAGCAGTGTGCAACCTGAAAGACAGCATTACACCAAGCAGAATTTTTTTTACTAGATAAATGATGTTTTTATACATTTTTCTTCTCTTAGAGATGCCAGGTAAGTGATATTTATAATAATAAGGTGATAAAAAAATGAAAACTCTAAAAATATTGAAATGTACAGTGTGTTGAGTTTTGTTTAATCAAAGCAGCAGTTCTGGGAGTGAGTTTGGATCAAGGTCAAAAGGCTTTGGTTAAGGCAGAGGGCAAAACTGTGTATCTGCCCTGCAAAGTGACTGGTCAGAGCTATATCCATTGGTACCAAATGAAAGATGGTAAAGCCCCATCGAGGCTACTCTATATCAGTCAAAGAGGTGATGTCACTCGTGATACCAATAACCCTCAAGCAAATGACTTCACCGTGGACAAAGCAAAGCTTTATGATCTAAAACTGAGCAACACTCAGAAGAGACATGCTGCCGTTTACTTCTGTGCCTACTGGGACTCAAGCGGCACAGTGAGAAGATTTACTCACATCCTGTACATGAACTAATGAATAAAGTAGGCCTACTTAAATTGTCGTTTTCTGTTTAAGTTTTTAATTTAACGTAATCTGTATATGCACATGATGGCTGGATGATGGCATTTGAACAAATGCATGAATATACTGGTCTATTTGAACAAATGCATGAAACCACTACAGCCATATCACCCTGCAGCCTGGAGCCTGGTCAGTACCTGGATGGGAGACCTCCTGGGAAAACTAGGTTGCTGTTGGAAGAGGTGTTAGTGAGGCCAGCAGGGGGTGCTCACCCTGTGGTCTGTGTGGGTCCTCCTAATGCCCCAGTATAGTGACGGGGACACTATACTGTAAAAAGCACCGTCTCTCGGATGAGATGTTAAACCGATGTCCTGACTCTCTGTGGTCACTAAAAATCCCATGGCACTTCTCGTAAAGAGTAGGGGTGTAACCCCAGTGTCCTGGCCAAATTCCCTCCACTGGCCCTTGTCAATCATGGCCTCCTAATAATCCCCATCCACTTGATTGGCTCTATCTCTCTCTCCACCTGTAGCTGTGTGTGGTGAGCGCACTGGCGCCGTTGTCCTGTGGCTGCCGTCGCATCATCCAAGTGGATGCTGCACACTGGTGGTGGTTGAGGAGAGACCCCCCCCCCCCCACACATGATTGTAAATGTATGGCAATACACAATAAAGCGCTATAGAAATGTATCATTCATTCATTCATGAATAAAGAATCATGTAAATAGACTTTACAATTTATATTACAAAATAAAGCACAAAAAAGCATCTTGGCTCTGTGACCAATTTAGCAGTAGCACCTTTTAACTACACACACTGTGAAACACAACATATTTCTGATTATTATATCATAGTACTATTGAATGTTTTTGAACAGAATTTTACTCAAAAGCTCTTCACCTTTTTACCATATCTGAATCCACAGTGCCACTGTGAAAGAGCCTTTGCATTGATAGCCTATCTGCTCTGAAGAAGGTTTTAAAGGGTTGTGCTTTAAACACGTGTTAAACGAGTGTTGATTCCCATCACCCATCATTTATACAGATTGTTTTAGTTTGTGTGAGAAACCTTCTTGTGATAGATATGCGCAAAGCGGAAACCACAAGGTCATTATCATTATCATTACCTTCTGATTGGCTGATGTTGTTCATAATTCTTCAGACTCCTGGAAGACAGATGTAGACATGGCACTGTCTGGAATGATAACATTTGGGTTGTTAGTAGTCTTAATAGGTGAGATTTTAGCATTCTCTAATAATTCTTAACATCTTTCAGTTAACAATTATGCAGTTATTTAATAATTTCAGTAAGTTATTTTCAAAAATGTTCAAAAAAATATTTTCTGTAGCCTAAGTTAATTTTTATTTAAATTTTTTGAGGTCCGTCTCGCACAATGGCTTATCCACATCTTGCAAACATTTTAAACAAAACACTTTTTGTTGGCCTACCTGTGATACGTAATATGTTATAAAGTCATGAACAATTACAGTACTAACGTTTTATCGATGTAGCGTTCGCTACGAATTCTAACAGAAAACGCTCTAGAGGCGTCCAGTTGCTAAGGTTACTGATCAGGCGGGTCGCGAGACTCAGCAACTGCTGTTCGTGAGCTTCTGTTTAGTGCTAACTACGTTGAAGCGTAGGCCTATATATAAATCGGATTATTCTGTTACACAATTAGCGCGTTTTAATGGTTTCTCTTATTGTTTTAGGTTGTTTAAATGGACAACCTACGCATCCATTATCTTTGTTGATGAAGGCAAGGGGTAGAACTGCTCGAATCCAATGCAAAGAATCGACGCTTCAGTCCAACGCTCTCCACTGGTACAGACTCAAAGATCAAGCTTTCCAAAGATTAATGTATTTCGAAGCTGGATCGACAAAAGCCAAAAGTGACCCCGGTGTCCCCAGTAGATATTCTGGATCGGTGAACGGTGATGTAGTGACACTGACTATCTCAACACTGGAGCTCAGCGATGCTGGCTCGTATTACTGCGCGCTCTGGAGTGGAGACAACACAGTGTTAACTGTGAGAGGAAATCATGGTAAAAACCTGCTTTCATCATCAAAGCTGTTGCTGGAACAAATGCAGCAACAAGGGAGACATTCGACATCTTTTAATTGTGATGTTGCTTTTTGTTGTCAATATTTCATTAAAACATTTTAAATTGCAAATGTTCAAAATGTATAGAAACAACTCTAATAAGCACAATATTTAGATACTGTATCATACACTTTGAATGTTAACAGCAGGCTTTAATAAAACTGTGATTTAGCTATCATCTTTATATGCCATATGATGATTTGTATTTAAAAAATATATATATTTTGTATTTTTTTTAAACACTGTATTTCTTTTTTGTTATAGGCTAGTATGAAGATCTCATTAACAATACTTGAAAATGTCTAAAATGCCGTTTATGTATAAATGTTGCATCCAAAAAAAGAATGAACTTGTAAAATAGAGAAAGAACGTGCATGCATGAAAAGAAATAGGAGACATGATGTGTGAAGAAAATAAATAAAAATCAAGGTAAACACTTGACTGAACAGAATATTTGTATTCCAATCAAGGGGTTTAATTAAATCTGCAAAAAGTGTGAAAATATTGTTTGATTGTCTGTATTTATGATAAATAAAATACTAGCTATTCACTTAACAAGACAGCTATTTTATTGAAGTTCATTTGAATAAAAAAAAAAATAATCCACCTCAGAATGTTATCAACCCCAATACATATGTGATGGAAATGATACTGCGATGAAAAAATGAAATAGGGACCAATATTGGAGGCCTTTTTCCAATCCAGTTATGCATATTTTATAAACAGTAAATGATTGTTTGAGCCTATAAAACAAATGACAAAACATTACACACGCTGCTAATATTATAAATATCACAATGTTGTATGTGTTTTGAAAAATGTGCAAAAAAGAGTAAACAGGTGATGGAGCAAATCAGTTACTCAATTAAAGGGCCTTCATTTTAAAATGTGATGATTAAAAGAGTGGAATAGGAAAGAAATATTACGTGCTGAAATATATTATGTGCTGCATCTCAGGAAATGACATCAGCAACTGTATTTGATTGTCTTACATGGCTGTGTGTACAACAGTAAAACAGAACATTACTCTTCTTCAGCTGGATGAATGATGTTTGCATACATTTATAGAGATCCCAGGTAGGTGCCATTTGAAAATAAGCATTTGAAAATTACCTTTAAAAAAAAATATATATATATTTTTGTTTTGTTTATCATAGCAGCTGTTTTGGGAGTGACTTTGGAACAAGGTCAACAGATTTTGGTCAAAGCAGTGGGCAAAACCTCATATCTCCCCTGCAAAGTGACTGATTTGCAATCTTGGAATTATATCCATTGGTACCAAAAGAGCGAGGGTGAATCCCTGTCAAGATTATACTGTATATAAATGCAGTCGGCAGCTTTACTCATGATACCAACAATCCCCAAGCAAATGACTTCACCGTGGACAGAACACAGCTTTATAACCTAAAACTGAGCAACACAAAGCAGATTCATGCTGCTGTTTACTTCTGCACCTGGGACTCAAACAAACACACTGGGAACATTCACACACATACTGTACATTATTTAAGGATGGTGTCATTAGACAACATTCGTTAGATACTCTTCTGAATATAAATGTGACATTTATTCTTAGAGCTGATTTTTTCATGTGTATATAAACCCAATTTCCACCTCCATTATTAGGCTATATGTCCAACACGCATCCTGAAGAGCAATGCAACAGGGATGCTTTATTTTTTTTCTTCAAGACCTTTCAAATAATTTGCTATATTTGTGATATTTGAACAGTTGCTTGCTTAACATGCAGATCTCCAACAGTGGATGGTGCTATTGAGCTGCAAAAGAGGATTTTTCAGCTATAAGGCTCTATGCAAGTTACTAAATTACTTCAAATAAATTGCATTTTAATAAATTACTTTATTACTAAGAGAATCCAGATGAGATATCAATATCAGTCAGGTGTGGTAGAAAAGTATCATTTTTAAATACTTCATCCAAAGTGCTGTGCAATTGCATCACTTGGAAAGCGCATTGACATTTATTAGAGCTCCACCTCAGGAAATGACATCAGCAAGGTGTAACTGAACAATTTTCTGTAATGATTTTTGCAAAATAGTGTTAAGAAGTGTACAGGAAACTTTATGAACCATATATCATCTCACATAACCAAACGAATGATGCTCATAAACTTGTGTACTGTTGTTCTCATAATGATCCATGGTAAGTAAACTTTAAAGGCGGTTAAATAGATTAAAACAGGTTAATAAAACAACTATGAATACTTAGTTAAAAGATCTGATTTTCTATTTATTTCATCACAGGTGTGGAAAGTTTAAGCTTAAAACAATCTCAAAAGGTCTTGGTGAAGCAAAAAGGCAAATCTGTGTCTTTTAAATGTGAGGTAACAGGCTTGGGCTCTGGTGGTTTCGTCCACTGGTACCTACCGTAAAAAAGAAGATGAACCACTTAAAAGACTGCTGTACATAAGCCAATCTGGGACTGCTACAAGTGACGCAAAAGAATTTGTCTCTGAAAAAGTTGGAAATTCATATGGCATAAAACTCAAAACAACAACGGACGATCACGCTGGGATATATTACTGCGCGAGCTGGGATGGCAGCCACAGTGAGAGAACACTCTGACATCTTTTACATAAACCATGAGAGACTGTTGTGCCACAAAAGGAACTTTGCCAAAATCTAACTATTATAAACCACATTTATTACAGTATTGACTGTCTGACAGATACTCTCTGAGAAGAACCACAAAATAGTGCGGTTTGGTGTAGCAAATATGATTGCAGATAGCAAAACCAAAAATATAGGGTAGAATGATAGTTACTTTATGAAATGTAGTGGAAACATGCAGGCCTTGTCAATGCTAACCATTTTTAGGGTTGCAGTACAACAACTTTAACAAGCAAAATGGAATTCATGAACAGCACACCATTCAATGCAGAGTCTCAGTATACACATCAGCCACTGATATGCATTACATAATGTGAGCAATGCAGTCAGTGTGTTTTGAAGTCTTTATGTATGTATTTATTTATTTATTGCTTTGATTGGGCTGTAAGGAGAAAGGCAATAAATAAATAAATAAGTGAGTGTTAAAAAAGCGAGGTCTTATGGATTATGCAACACTTCTGAGACTTGAAAAGTGCTATACCACCAATAGCCAGAAATGTTTGGTTATGTCTTTGATGTCACTTTGTGTATCACAAATTTATCACTAATGTATCACAAAGAACTTTAACCACACATTGAAATACAGCTACTTATAGGCTACTTGTTTCTTTAGGTGCTGAGGCAGTCCAAACAACACTTGAAATCACGCACATCGCAGACTAACAGGCTGATGTGTCACATTCAAAAGTGGTGGAAATAATGAAATCCATCACTGAAATACATAAATCCTTGATGGAAAAGAATAAACTTAAGGTAAATGTACAGGTTAAGATCATGTCACCTCTATAACTCAATTAGCATATGAGGGTATGAAACTCAATAGCATTGCAACTTCCTGTTTGTTGCTCGCTGAAATTAAATCCACCTTCATCAGAAGAAGACTCTTTCCACCACCATGAATGCTATGAATGCTCCTCTGATGCTTTCGTTATTCCTGTTTATTCAGTTCATATGCAAAGGTGAGTATTTTATTGTGTGGCCTTATAACTGATTCTGTATTATAAAACTAGTGTTTTCAATAACCATTATTATGCATCTAACCTAATAGTCAATAGTCTCTATGAAAAGGAAATTTGATTTGTGACTTGTTGTTTTTTTGCAGTGGATGGAGCCGTGGCACTGAAACAGAAAATCTCACTGACCAAAGCAGTGGAAAAGTTAGCCATTATAGACTGTCAGTTACATGTAAGCTGCTGGAGCTACATCCACTGGTATCAGCAGAAAGATGGAGAAACACTCAAGAGAATTCTGTATGTTGACATTAATGATGGATCCGCAAAAAATGATGTTGGTTTTGAATCCATAAAATCAGAAAAGAAAGCGTCAAATCATTTTGCTTTGAAAATAACCAAACTGAAAAAGGAGCATTCAGCGCTGTATTACTGTGCATGCTGGGACTCAGGCAGCACAGTGAGTCTAAAAACTGAAGCCCCGCACAAAAAACACATCCCTTCCTCCAAAGATAAAAACTCATGATAAAATAAACAGAGCAATTCCAAGAGGGTCCTCGCAACTTCAGTGCTCAGGACCTAATTATGACATTCTAAAACATTTACTGCTATATAAGAACTGCAATTTTTGCAGAACAATCAGTAATGCATATTGCCCTGAAAGGTTAACCAGAGTCTTTTTAAAGCTTTCACAGAATGAAACCTCAAAGAATGAAATTCCTTTTTTTTCCTCCACTTAATATATTGTTATATATTTTTATATATTCTGCAATGACTCTTTCACTTCTTACATATGTTATAATATCTGTTAGAATAAACAATATGATATGACACATATCGCTGTAGTTCTGAAATAAGCAGTTATCTATGGGTCATTGACAAATAAGGATATCTGAGATGATGAAAGGGAAAATACTTTTAAAATGCATTTCAAAACACAAGAAATGTAATCTTTGTGTTTATGTTGCATTTAAACATTTTTGAGTTAAAATATAATTTTTACAATCTAAATAAAAAAATTTGCCTAGGCTTGCTCCATTTGAGCAGTACCAACTGTGCTTTTGTCATAAAAATAGTCAAAAATGTACTGACTAAAAAGAGAAAGACTCAAACATAGTGCGGACCTGTATCACATTTATATCATAAGCCTCAATACAAACTCAGAATAACATGAGAACAGGAAAGCTTAATAGCAAAGCAACTTCCTGTTTGCTGCTCATAGAAATGAATTCCACTGCCATCCCTGATAAAAGTCAGAAGCTTACTAGTCTTATATCTGCCATTATGAATCAATTATCCTTTTTGCTGTTTATTCTCCTTATATGTAAAGGTAAGTGATTTGATGTGTGGTCATTTTATCTTCATATCATTGTTCTGTTTTACCTTAAATGCTTTTTACCCAGAAAATGTTAGTGTTAATATTCTTTTATAATTATCTTACCTTACACATATTGTATGTATAAGGTATAGTGGATGGAGCCGTGGAGCTGCAACAGAAAATCTCACTGACCAAAGCAGTGGAAAAGTTAGCCATTATAGACTGTCAGTTACATGGAAGCTGCTGGAGCTACATCCACTGGTATCAGCAGAAAGATGGAGAAACACTCAAGAGAATTCTGTATGCTGACATTAATGATGGATCTGCAAAAGGGAATGATGCTGGTGATGAGTTCAAATCAGACAGGAAAGCATCAAATCATTTTTCTTTGAAAATCACCAAGCTGAAAAAAGAGCATTCAGCGATGTATTACTGTGCATGCTGGGACTACAGCTCAGTCAGCACAGTAAATATAAATACTGAAGCTTTGCACAAAAACTGCAGGGTTCCTGTTTTGATCAGAAACCACAAACCTTTCTCTGAACTTTGTATAAACATAAATGTTCTACTGTAGTTTAAACAGTAGAGCATGGTGCTAATAACACCAAGGTTTGATAAATGAAATGACAAAATGTATATCTTGAATGCAGAAGTTGTTACTGACAAATTCAAAAATAAACTATTCGACCAAATTCAGTTTACTATTTTTGAACAAGTGGCTCTAAGTCTGAGCTGTCATCCTAATCATGAACCTCAGATTAGCATGAGGATGGGAAACAGCTTAACATTTGTTACCCATATGCATACATTTTGATATCGAAATGTATTATTAGAAATTGGGTTCTGATGCCATTCTGTTCAGAAATAGGGTTCTGGTGTGGTGCTGCAACTGCTGGATGTCCTCATACTATAAAATATGGTGAAAAACATCAGTAGACTGCAGATGTGCATACAAACCCCTTCTTTTTATGTGAAAATGATTAAAGTTTGTCTGGGATTTTAAAAGATACAGGTACATTGCTGGTGAAATAATATTTTTATATATATTCAAACAATTATTCTAAATAGTATGAATATTTCAAAGTTACTAATTTTACTGTTTTTTTGATCAAATACAGCCTTGTTGAGTATAAGAGACTTCTTCCCAAAATATCAGAACCACCCATTTATATGCTAATTTTATTAACATTCATAGATTAGTACTAAAGCACACAGTAGAAGCTGTAGAATCTGTCACATCTGAATCATGAACCACAAAACAAACTCAAATTAGCATGAAGGCCGGAAACTTATCATAAACCTCCCCTCATCCCAGAACGAAGACAGAAGCTCTCCAGACACTCTCTGCCATCATGAGTCTTCAAATACAGTTATGTTTTTTGTTTCTTATTTACCTTTTATGTAAAGGTGAGTCTTCTCATTTTGAAGTTTTCAACATACCATAATTTTCAAAGTTACAATTTTCAAGTTATAAACATTAACTTGACATTTATGTCAGCTATTATATATTACCTATAGGGCAACATACTGCTTTTGTGACAAGACTGTTATTTTGTTGCAGTGGATGGAGATGTGAAGCTGCAACAGAAAATCTCATCGACTAAATCTGTGGGCAAGACAGTTGTTATAGACTGTACTTTTCCTTCAGACTGCAGTGGCTACATTCACTGGTACCAACTAAAAGAGGGACAAACCTTAAGAAGAATATTATATTCATCAATTACAAGTACAACCACAAGCAATGATGCTGGTTTTGAATTATTTAAAATAGATAGGAAACCGTCAAATTTGGCTCTGAAAATACCTGAACTGAAAGAAGAGCACTCGGCAGTGTATTACTGTGCCTGCTGGGTCTCCGGTGGCACAGTGGTTATAAATATTAACACCTTGTACAAAAACCCAGCAGGCTTCCTGCTTAATTCTGAAACCACAAGCCACAAGTTTTTATGATATAAAAACATCTGCTAAACACTGAAAAAATGAATTTCATTCCCTGTAAAAAGTGTTGGCTGATCCTGAGCACATGGGAAAAGAAGGACAATGGGTTAGGGATGAAATTTTGACTGATGAAGGACAAATGTGCTGTTGAAAAACTGTAAGCTGTAGCATTCAAGGAATGGACAGAATTTATCTACTCAGATAAGCAGACACAAGGTCTTCACTTGAATTCATTCTTAAATTAATTGATTATTATTGACATTTTTACTAAAAGTTTAGTGGGTCCCTTTGACCACTGACCACACAGATCACTGTGTTTCCACAGTCGAGTCAAATCCCAGCTTGTTGACAGTTGTACAGCCGTGAGTGAGTGTTGGAAGACTTATAAATAAACTATTGTAGCCCTACTGGTAACAGTGTGATGTGACACTATACAGAATGTTATTGCTGGATTTGTTCAATGCAAGAAGTTAATTAAAAGTGTTTAGCACTTCAGTGACCAAAATCAAGATTAATATTCTTTTTTTTTTTTCTTAGTCAATATTTAAAAAGTCTAGAGGGATATTCTACAACATGAAGCAACAACACAAGCTGTACCTTTTTGTTCAACAACAAATGACTGTGGGAGACAAGAAAGTCTTTGGTTCGGGTACAAGACTTTATGTGACAGGTAAGAAAAAATTCATATAATTAAGGTCTTCCAGGCCGATTTTAGGCATTTTATATTTAATTTCACAGTAATTACTTGTGTAATTGAGCTGGAGACAGAGCGCAGAATAGCTAGAAGAGCAATTCCAGGCTGCTTAGTCTGCTTGTTTGCATGAAAAAGGAGAAAATATGTTACAGTTATAGTTCACCCAAAATGAAAAATCTGCCATCATTTACTCACACTCATATCATTCTAAGCCTGTATGACTTTCTTCTGTGGAACACAAAAAATAAGATATTTTGAAAACTGTTGTTATGTCCACACAGTGAAAATAAAAAGGGTTTCAGTGTTGTTTCGGACCCCACTGACTTTCATTGTACAAACAAAAACAGTTGACACATTCTTTAAAATATCTTTTGCGTTCTACAGAAGAATAAAGTCATAAAGATTTTGAACGTCATGAGGGTGATGATGACAGAATTTTCATTTTTGTGTGAACTATTCCTTTAAAATAGTGTAGACCATCAGGAACAGTGCTCTTAATCAATTATATAGCAGGCTAGAAGGTTTTTCATTATTCAGAAGTATTTGTAATAGACTTAATCTGAGTGGGCAACTGGATCAAAAGATTTGGATCTGGAACACGGCTGGTTGTAACCGGTAGGAAAGAGTGTCAGAATTTCTTAAAACGCATAAAATTATATAATTTCTAAGTAAAAACTTTGCCAATCTTCCTCTTTTTGCTTATTTGCTAATTTGCTCATTAATGAAGCTATGTTCAATATGTGTTTCTCTTAAGAACAAGGGAAAGACAAACTCATATCACCAACATTGACTGGATACTACCATCAAAAAAAGACAAGGAAAAAAGTAACAAACAAGGCAAACAGACACTGTTATGCCAGGCTAGTGGCATGTTTCCTGACTTGGTGAAATTTGAATGGAAAAATAAAGAAACAGGAAAATTGGCAGATGGAGATGTTGTGGAGCAGAGGAATGAAAGTCCAGCGGTCACTGTCACAAGTATGTTGATTGTGGATAAAGACAAAGCCCAAAACGACAAGTACCAATGCACTGTTATCCATGAGGGAAACACTGCTGTACCCCAACCTCTTGATATGTGGGAAGGTAATTTGAAGAAACTTTGATTTACTACAGTCATATGTGTTCAATTCTGTGGAAATATAGTTTAACACAATTGATATGGTTTGAAGACACAGAGCTTTCATTATAAACAATTATTCCTTATGTATGAAAACCCTTAATTAAATCAAATAATTAATAAAGAATTAATTAGAATTAGAAGTACATATATTTATTTGAATAAAACATTACATATGGATGAAACTGTAAAATTGTATGACACTCAGGAAAATTTTTAAATATATATATATATATATATATATATACACACATACTGTACATGTGTGAGTGTGTTTGCATTTTAATTTTTGTCACTGTATTGTTATATTTTAGAAAACAGTAACCCGTCAACGGAATCTAAAGGTGATGATCAGGACCCAGTAACATGTACACCCAGCACCGAGGAGCACATAACAAATCAAATATCAGGTGAATAAATACAAATGAATAGATAAATGTATATAAATTTGGATTAAGATACATTTGGACGGATTTTTTTTGTATTTCAAAATCTTTGAAAAATGTGAAAAATTTCAATTAATACTTTTTTGTCTGGATCAGTTAAAATCAGAGTACGATCATTTGCACATGTTCTTTTTATGTCATTTAACTTACTTTTATAATTCTTCTTATTATTATAGAGTCACTGAACTATTCTGATCTAACTGATCCTATTTGTCTTTATAATTTTATTGGGTAACACTTTACAATAAGATGTTATTTGTTAACATTAGTTAATGTATTAACATGAACGAACAATGAACAATACAGCTATTACAGTAATCTTTGTTAATGTTAGTTAATAAAAATACAGTCTTTCACAGTTAGTCCATGTTAATTCACAGTGCATTAACTAATGTTATCAAGCACAACTTGTGATTTTAATAATGCATTAGTAAATGCTTAAATTAACATTAACTAAGATTACTAAATGCTGTAGAAGTATTGTTCAATCTGAGTTCATGTTAACTAATGTAGTTAACTAATGTTAACTAATGAACCTTATTGTAAAGTGTTACCTTTTATTGACACTGTATCATAAGAGACCAAAAAGAAAAGAAAAAACTTACATTGTCAAAACATTCATGCCAAAAACATTTAATTCACATAAATTGTCACCTGTGTTTATCAAAAATGCAATGTGCACAGATGTTACGCTTGCTACCTATATACATTATGAATAAAATTAACATCATATAAATGTTTTTTTTCTTTATTACAGGAGATTCAGAGCAAATACCCAGCATGTTCCTGTTTGTCTATGCATATGGGGTCCTGCTCATGAAGAATGGTTTATTTTTTTGCGTTGTGTCTATATTTCTATTAAAGAGAAAAGCTGGAAGGAAAAACAAAAGCTCAGAGACTTAATGCATAAGATAAATATCAAGCAAGCAAAGGTTTATTACATAAAGCACATTTCGCTAACTAAAGAATAGATGCATATCTGCAGCAATATTATCTCTGCTTAAATGTATGGCTTTTAAATTTGTTGTAGATCTGCTTTGCACAATTTATTTATGCATCTTTAAAATGCAATATTCTGATTTTTAAAAATGTATAATGTATCCAAATTTAAAATGTTTTGTTTTCCCATTGTAATGTTTTTGTTGCATTCTCAGAATTTGTTAAATAAAATCTGCTCATAAAATAAATGAAATGTTATCTTTACATGTGTAGTAAAATGAATTCTCTACAAACACTTTTTCAATTATGAATAATTAAACTGTATGAGATCTTATCTTAAAAAATAAAATGAAATTATTATATAAAAAGATCCCAGACATTATCAATAAATCAAAATACCAATAAAATACTGTATGTACCAGATAAGTATAGGTGCCAATAATTCATAACATCATAAAAAATACTATCATTTATTAATAATAATACTAAACATGACTATTATGTTTGCTAAATTACTGCCTAAAATGTACTATTTTACTACTTAAAAAACAAATAACACTTTACATCTTTATGTAGTGTACTATGCTACAAAAGTATCTGTTTTAATTTATTAAATAAGTTTAAAGATCAAAAGCCCATACACGAATGTGAAAACATCACGACGGTGATTGAAACTGCTGCGGTAGGAAAATGTGGTTGGGTATGTACACACCGCAGGCGGAGATGCTTACTGGAAAGAGAGCATGCAGCAGTTTAACCACAGCATGATTGGCTGATAATTTATTAGCGGCTGCAGGGTGTTTGTCTTGTTGATCTGAGCTGTTATTTGTGGGCGAGGAGGTTGCACTATCCGTGAGAGCACAAACTGACTCTCAGCTGGGGTTTCCGCTCCCCTCGCTCTCAGGCTGGAAAAACTCATGCATAAAGACTCACATTTAATAAAAACAGTAATTGTTTTAATGCATAACGAAAGAAGAATACAATCTGCCATCATCCTGCACACTTGAGGCTTTGTGATAGGTACATACATGTACAGAGATTCTAAAATGATTAAAGAAAACCGGAGGTCCCAGACCTGCACCATGTACACATAAGCCCTTATTCAGTAAGCAAGGCAAAAGCAAACTAAACAGGAAGTAGATTTATTTTTCTTACTGAAGATGATTTAAGAATGCTTACTGAAGAGGAGCCAAAACAAACATAAAAACATATTACATATCCATGCATCATTACAAGTCATATATTTCTTCATTTAAGTGTGTTTCATGCAAAACTAGGCAAGTCCTTTATTTTGCAAGTAAATTAAGCCTCTATCATCTCTCTGTTCATTGCAAAAACTCTCAGACTGGTAGAAAAAGCATTAAAAAAAGAAAACAGACAAGAAAAACATGACATTTTCACACACTGATGAGTGGCAGTGCAGACCTGAGACTATACTGCTTTTCACATTTAGGTAAACTCCAGTGAAGTATGTGAGATCAGAGGCATAACAATGTTAATACACATATGGAGCTTATAGCGTAAACGTGAGACGACAGTTGTTTTGTTACACGGAAGCATTTGAAGAGTGTCATAAATGTCGTGTTCAACACTGATATCATTTGATAATCAAAATACATATTAAAATCCTTCATTTTTCAGTTTCAGTACTGCATAAACTATAGTTTTTTGTTCAGTGGAAAAGATTAAGACACAAAAAAACTCAATTGCACTAAAAGCTTGTGTGGGCACAGAGAGACAGATAAACAAACTGCTGATCATGGCGATGGTGGATTTAAGGCAGAGTGACTGTCTAGTTCTGGTCACACATGTACAAACACCCATATTAAGACACATGGCCCGAGGTCGAGCAGCGCTGGAAGAGGCTGTTGTACTCTGAAAGACAGTGTTTTATCTGAGCTCCTAATAAAAAAAAGCAAAATAACTTATTTAGATTAGATCAACTGAGGAAGGAAAACATTTTATAAAATAACTATTAATATTGATACCTGCTAGACGATGGGCTTCTCAAGATCATGTTTATCATCAAGGTCTTCGTCAGAGTCTGCAGAAGCAAAAGATCATATTTAGTGTGATTAACGGAACATGGCTGTTGTTTGCACACAACAAACAAGCCAAAAAACACCAGTGGGGATGTTTTTATAAATGCACAAGGTATGTAATATTCATAAAAATATTCACACTTCCAATTTTCTCATATTAGTAAAGTACACATAATTGTGTTGCCTGAAAACAACAAATGAAAACTGAAATTAATATATATTAATTTAATATATGATATATGAAATATATAAACATATAATATGAAATTAGTATATATATATAAATAAATACAGTTATTACTTTTTATTTTAAAAAAAATTTATACACTTTTTTACTTACTCCATCAGTTTTATTCACTTATGAATATATAAGCGTGAATAAAACCGTTGGAGTAAGTATTCATTCTTTTTAGAAGCTCTGCTTGCTAAGATGAACAACATCCGTCTGAATACAATCAGCACAGAAAAGTGATCTTTTTTTAGGCTGTGAATCTAAAGCACATGAAGACATGTGCGATCATTTAAAATGAATGCATAAAATATGAAAGGGACACATACTGCAGCAATATCAAAGAGTTTAGTTGCCCACAATGGAATGGACACTGCTGATGCAATTATCAAGAAGTGCAAATAAAATAAAAAACAAAAATAAAAATAAACTAAATGGTCACACTTTATTTTAAGGTACAGTTCTCACTATTAACTAACTATTAACTATGACTTTTGCATCAATAAACTGCTTATTAATAGTTAGGTAGTTGTTGTTAAGTTTAGGTATTGGTAGGATTAAGGATGTGTAATATGGCCACGCAGAATATGTGCTTTATAAGTACTAATAAACAGCCAATAAGCTAGTTGTGTTACCAACAAAACTATGTTAAGTGTTACCAACAAATCCATACTAAACTAAAGCAAATTAAACTAAACTAAACAGTCAAACTAGAAACAAATGAGCAAATCTAGAGATCTACTTAATTTTTTTAGGATTCTTATTTGATTTTGTTTGTAAGATTATAAATGTCTTTACTGTCACTTTGGTCAGTTTAATGAATCCTTGCTAAATAAAAGTATTAATTTTTTTTTTTTTTAAATCTTACCCCAAACTGTGAACATTAGAGTATATATGCTGTGTATATACAGATAAAAGATAATGTTAGTATATGAATGTTTTTCTACTCAGCTCTTGGCTGTGTTTCACAGCTTTGTTTCCGGCGTATGCAGTGTGAAAAAAAGAAAGAATTACTGACTCCAAACTTTTGAAAGGTGTATGTGTGTGTGTGTGTGTGTGTGTGTGTGTGTGTATATATATATCTATATATATACACACACACATATACATACATACATACATACATACATATATACATATGGGTTTGCCGGGGCTAAAAGCAAACATTTGTGCTTTTCACTACTCTCATAGTGTATGATTGCAGATTTTTTTTTTTTAAAGTTTTTATTGAACATTGACAGAGCAAAAGATTGCGTGTGAATATAAATCATAAAAGTGGTTTGTTTTGTTTAAAAATCTTAAAACTGTATGAGGCAAGGTGGGCCACAGGGGTAAAAAAAAAAAAAAATCACCAGCATTAGGCAAAAGGCACAAAGGATTTATACAAACACTTTAGCTAAAGTAATAGTTTTAAATAGTATCAAAACAATCATTAATAGTTAATAGTTGTTCAAAACAATCATTAAACAATCATCGCAAAGTTTGTACTATTTTCTATTTATTGTGATAAATAAAATAATTTATTTTTGTTCAATAAATATAGGCCTACTGTTATTAAAATGTTCATTGTCAAAATGCAAGAATCAAAACGATTTTAAAAAGTAAAGATTCCCAAAGCACTAAAGGGGATCCCATAATAATTTTATGTAGCTTTACTGTAGTAACAATAAATATGATATTTTATTATAAATATGGTGATTACCTCTAAGGTGGACACCCAGCTTAATATATGATATTTATCATCCAAATAACCAATTTTAGTGTGTGCTACATATAAAATCATAGTGGAGCAAAATGTAAAATGTATTAATAGGAAATGGTATATTTTCCCAAGGCACTTTAATACAGCTGCAACACCTCTAAATACCATTTTCCTTGAATATCTCTAGCGCTCACCGCAGTGCACCTGAGCTCTGACAGTGGCATTTCCTGGAAAATGTGTCTGTTAATGTTGTATAAACGTAGTGAGTTTGTACTATATCTCTCGCATGTAACCGTGACACGTGATAAATAGACTATGACTACAAAAAATGTAACAAACTAAAAAATAAACAATCAATAAACATCCACAAAATGTTGCAAAGCTGATGCCACTAATCTTTTAAGCTATGAAGTGACAGAACCAGAAAAACAAGTTATTACAACTAGTAAAACACATGACCATTCCCATGCTTGTCCAGCTAGTACTGAACAGTTAAGTGAGTTATTACCTGCCATGGACTCAGGAGGAGAGTAGAACTGGCCGTCTGGAACGAGTCCTGGGTGTAAAAGAGGTTCTCGATCTAGCGCATTCTGCACTGAAAGATACCCTACCACACAGAACACACATGTTAGCTACATACTGTACGAGCAAATCACCATAAATTATAACTATGTCCTTTAGCCTTTACGGATCATAGTTATGATTACTGTTTGCTCGTCTCACTGTGATTAGATATTAGATTCTCACTGATTTCATCACCGGCCTCCTGGGGCAGAACTTTGAAGTCCAGCAGCCACGTCTCTATCCATGCCAGAATGAAGGAGACAATGGGTAACAAATACCCAAACGCTCCCTGTGACAGAAGCTGGACAACAGAAGGACATTTTGTTCAATGTAAAAAGTGTATAAATCTCAAATAAACAAAGTTGAATGAAAAACATCTCATACCTTTGATACAATTACTTTCACTATTAAGAAACCAGTGGTGATTGCTGTAGTTATCTGTAATGAAGAAATTTAGAGATGTGATGGTCATTATATTAATCTATACGTCTTTTAAAACCATATAAATATACGTTTAAGCGAAGCTCAGTCGAATTGTTTTGAGCAAACAACTCATGTTAAGTACTAAACGAGGAAAAAATACAGCAAGTTATTAATGAATAACGCAACAGTGCCCTCTGGTGGAGGAAGGAGGAATAGGAAGTAGAAAGCCGCTTACCGCAATGGCCCACCAATGGCGCAGCTTACACACGGCATACGCCAGAATCAAGGCTGCAAAGCGGAACACAGCCAAGAGCTGAGGAGAGAAACATTCATACAATAACATTGTATTATGCTTCCATATATACAATATATACAGCATACACAGTTTATACATTAAACTTATCAAAAGTGACAGTAAAGACAATTATAATGTTACAAAAGATATAATATAAGTTTCAAGTTTCAATTTATTTATATAGCACATACAAAACAGCCACACGGCTGACCAAAGTGCTGCACAGAGATTCAGAAATAGTAAAAAAAAAAAAAAAAAAAATCAGCACAACTAAACAATTGAACAGGGTCTCACCCTATAGAATAAGTAAATAGATAATTAAAACACACGAAAGGCAAGAAATATGAACCCATAAAAACGAATCCGCAACCATAAAAGAAAATTATATATAAGCCAGAGAAAATAGATATGTTTTAAGGAGAGATTTAAAAGTGGACAGAGAAGGTGCAAGTCTGATCTCTAGGGGGAGGCTATTCCACAACCACGGCCCGACCACTGAGAAAGCTCGATCCCCTCTACGTTTGAGTCTGGATTGAGGGACTAGAAGAAGGTTCTGATCACTTGATCTTAAACATCTGGAGGGAGTATATGGATGCAGCAATTCAGATAAATACATAGGAGCTAGATCGTGTAAAGATTTAAATACGAATAAAAGGATTTTAAAATCAATTCTGAATTTAATAGGCAGCCAATGAAGGGTCCGCAGAATTGGAGTAATGTGAGCGCTTTTACGACTGTTATGAAGGAATCTAGCAGCAGCATTTTGAACTAGTTGAAGACGATCAATTAATAACTTAGAACTGGACTATCGTCCAGTTGCCCTCACATCAACAGTCATGAAGGTTTTTGAGAGACTTCTAAAGAAACACATATGCTCCTCCATCCCTGCTACCTTGGACCCTCTTCAGTTTGCCTATCGCCCAAATAGGTCTACTGATGATGCCATCTCTCAGGTACTGCACTCCTCCCTCACACATATTGACAGCAAAAATGGCAACTATGTCAGACTGCTATTCATTGACTATAGCTCAGCTTTCAATACTATAGTCCCCACCAAGCTAGCTGTCAAACTCTCAGACCTAGGCCTAAACACTTCACTCTGTGACTGGATTCAAGACTTCCTCACCGGCAGACCTCAAGTGGTGAAAATGGGCCAGTTCACCTCCAACTCCATCACCCTGAACGTAGGAGCCCCGCAGGGCTGCGTTCTGAGTCCCCTGCTCTACTCTCTCTACACACACGACTGTGTGTCCTCTCACAGCTCCACTTCTATTGTTAAATTTGCTGATGATACTGTGGTTCTGGGCCTCATTTCCAACAATGATGAGACCGCATACTTGGGTGAGGTAGAGAGACTTACATCATGGTGCCAGGACAACTGTCTCTCTCTGAACGTGAGCAAAACTAAAGAGCTGATTGTAGACTTCAGGAAGAGACAGCAGCGGCCCTACACTCCTCTTATGATCAGCGGGACCCCTGTGGAGAGGGTGAGCAGCTTCAAGTACCTCGGTGTAAACATCTCCGAGGACCTGACTTGGACTGCACACATTCAAACACAGGTCAAGAAAGCCAGGCAAAGACTGTACCATCTGCGACAGCTGAGGAAATTCAGGGTCTCACCAGCAATCCTGAAAACTTTCTATTCAGGGGCCATAGAAAGTGTATTGACTCAGTGCATCTCAGTGTGGTACAGTAACGCCACAAATCAGGACTGCAAAGCTCTGCAGAGAGTCGTGCGCTTAGCTGAGCGCATCTCTGGGTCTGCCCTCCCCTCTCTGCAGGACATCTACCTCAAACGCTGCAAAAGCAGAGCTGCAAAAATAATCAAGGACTCAAATCACCCCGGTAACCGTCTTTTCACTCTGCTGCCATCTGGCAAGCACTTCAGGAGCATGATGGCAAAAACTGAGAGACTGAGGAGGAGCTTCAACCCTCAGGCCATCAGGCTCCTAAACTCAGTCTCATAACATCTACAGGACTCAATTTAATAAACTGTAAAAAACACCCATTATTCTCCATCATCCGCATTGCTGCTATGTGTACATACCCGGTACAACCTGTTTGCACATTCCTCTTGCACATCCCTGTTTATATTAATATTTAAATAAATCCACAGTAGACTGTATTGCACATTTTATTTCATTGCACATTTTACTCCTTATTTTATTTTTTACTTATTTTTTATCTTATTCTTACCTATATTTATATATACTCTCCTGTGTTATGTTTCATCTTTTATTTTATTTTTTTGCACTGTCCATTGAGCAGACCCGTCCTGACCTACATTTCACTACTGATTATACCCTGTATGATTGTGTATGTGACAAATAATAAAGAACCTTGAACTACCACAGTAAAGTGAATTGCAGTAGTCTAAGTGTGAGGTGATAAAAGCATGAACAGCCATCTCTAAAGTTTTATGATTTAAGAAAGGTTTAATTTTTGATAGCAGACGAAGTTGATAGAAACTAGAGCCTATTACTGAAGAGATATGTTTGTCAAAGTGTAATGACTCATCTAACAAAACGCCAAGGTTCCGTACACGTGAAGAACTAAACACTGATAAACTACCGAGATCTATGCAGGTTGTCTGAGAATTGTCGGAGGGCCCAAAAACAATCACCTCAGTTTTATTTTAATTTAATGTTAAAAAAATTTGGGCTAGCCAAAGTTTAACTTCCTCTAAGCATTTTAGTAAAGAAGTCAAAGCTGAGGGATCTTTTCTCTTGATAGGTAAATAAATTTGGGTATCATCTGCATAGAAATGAAAAGACACCCCATGTCTTCTTAGAATGGATCCCAGAGGTAACATGTACAGAGAAAAGAGAAAGGGTGCCAAGATGGAGCCTTGAGGGAGACCGCAGTTTAGATTAGCAACAGAAGAAGAAAAGTTACCTAACTTGACTTAAGAATTTTCTGTCAGTGAGGTATGGCAAAAACCACTTAAGGACGGTTCCTTTTATCCCCACATAAGACTCTAATCTAGATATCAGAGTAGTGTGGTCAACAGTGTCAAAAGCTGCTGACAGATCTAAAAGCACAAGGACCACAGAGTCACCAGAGTCCGTAGATACAAAAATATCATTTAGCACTCTCAAGAGGGCAGTTTCGGTGCTATGTAAAGACTTAAAGCCAGATTGAAACATTTCAGAAATACCGTTACAACTGAGAAAAGACTGGAGTTGATCAAACACTATTTTTCCAATACCTTAGAGATAAATGGTAATACAGAGATAGGACGAAAGTTATTCAGAACAGAGGAATCCAGTGAAGGCTTCTTGAGTATAGGGGTGACAGTAACCACATTAAAGGCAGCAGGGACAGAGCCAGTACAAAGACACTTATTAAAAAGAGACACCAATCCTGGCCCAACAGCATCAACAATTAATTAAAAAAATGTAGGGTGTATGGTATCAAAAGAACAAAAAGATAATTTAGTATTAACAATAGTATCCTTAAGTTGATGTAGAGAAATAGGTTCAAAAGCATCCCAGGAAGCGGAATACAACAACAGGATAGAGGGTTCAGTATGAGAAGGGCTTATGGTGGATCTCAAATTAGAGATTTTATCAATAAAAAACCTCAAGAAGCTTTCACATAGAGCCTCGGAAGCAGTACACATAGTATTAACCAGGGGATTCACAACAGAATTAATAACTGAAAATAAAACCTTAGGTCTAGAGTGATTTTCCATGATTAGATTAGAAAAGTATGTAGCTTTGGCAGACTTAACAGCACTCTGATAAACCAATAAACTTTCTTTAAACAATTGAAATGAAATATGTAAATTGTCCTTTTTCCCTTTACGCTCGGCCTTTCTACAAGCTTGTCTTAAAAGTCAAATCTCAGAATTGAGCCACGGTTCCGATTTAAATTTAGGCTTGAGCGGAGCAGTGACATTGAGAGAATCCAGCCAGGCAGAGTTAAACAGACGTAGATGTTGATCAATATAACTGCTGTTCTTTTTATTCATCAAAGAATACATGAAAAAAATATATTGCGGTTTCCACATAACTATTAAGTAGCTGATTTCAACGTTAATAATAAGAAATGTTTCTTGGCCACTGAAGAAAGGATCATGTGACACTTAAGACTTGAGTAATGGCTGCTGAAATTTCAGCTTTGCCATCACAGGAAAAAATAAAATTTCAAAAATATATAAAAACAGAAAACATTTTAAATTGTAATAACATTTTACAATATTACTGCATTTTTGCAGCCTTGGTGACCATTAAAGACTGCAAACCTTCATATGGTAGTGTATATAATACACTTACATGTCCAACACTCACATGTCAACCTTTCAGGACTGGTTTATCAACATTTAATAAATGATATGTTACATTAAAACGTCAGTTTAAAGAATGCGGCGAGGTAGCATTTTAAAAATGGCATCACTGTGTATTAACAAATCTAGGCCACACAGAAGCTTACAGGGCAAAGTCTATAGGGTTGTTTCCAAAATACAAATTTGTCCTGACAAAAAAAAGTAACAAGAACAACATTGTTTTTTTGTTTTTTTAAAAATCCAGCATCACACTAAGGCAGGAACTCTTACATTTAAACAATTCAAAATAAAGTTTTAAACACTCATTTCAGAACAACTGGATGTGCATATCAAGGAAACAAACCACTTTATATACATGATGCGACCCCTAGATAGAAGGGTTAAATAGTTCAATTAGATCATCATGTCCTCACCCTCATGTCGTACCAAACCTGTAAGGTTTTCCTTCTTTGTTAATTGTTGAATAAAATTGTTTTGCTTTGCACACACAAAGTATTCTTGTAGCTTCATAAAATTACACCACTGTTAAACCACTGATGTCACATGGACTATTTTAACAATGTCCTTACTACCTTTCTGGGCCTTTTCATCAAAAATATCTTAATTTGTGTTCTGAAGATGAACGAAGGTCTCATGAGTTTGGAACAACATGAGGGTGAGCATTTTTGGGTGAACTATGCCTTTAAAATATGTCAGTGCCATTGATTTGTATCAAGATGCACACCAGTAATGTTTTTTTCTAAGGCACATTTTAAAAAAAAAATACTTAAAAGATATAATTCTGGCTTAATCTAAGCCCTGTCTGTGAAACCAGGCCTATGTTTTCCTGGACAGAAACTATGTGGTTTGAAAGAGCGTAAGTGAGGTCATATGTTAAGTGAGAAGAGTCATCTTTGAAAAGGGAACCGTGGGATGGACTGGCCCTAAAATTTTACCACAACCAGTTTCATCAGAATTCACACCTTTAAATGCTGGTGATTTCCCTGCTAAAGCATCTAAATGTAATGTATCTTAAAGAGCAGGTCCTGTTTACTTGTGCACACATGTATTTGCATTGCAATACGTTAGGGATTCCCAAACTTTTTTGTCAGCCAAACCCATCTGACCTAAAACATTTACTTGAAAACTCTTCTAAAATAGTAAGCTAATATTTCAGAAATAGAGGGCATTGTATAAGCCAGTACTTACAAATATGTCAAAAAAAGATTTGTGGTAATCATACTCCAACACCTCCTTCTTCAGCTGCTCTTGTATACCTCCATTGACCTGGATAAAGATAAATAAATAAAAATTCAACTTTATATATGCATCAGACAAAATGCAGTGCAATTATTTTGTCACATATATTTAAAAGATGTTAAGAACTTCACATTATTAATATCTAGTGGAAATGTATTACTACAACATACATTGAGCTCAATGATCCACAGCAAGGTGACGAACAAAAGGTCAAAGGTCACGAACAAGCAAAAGGTTCTTCGGACATCAGAGATGCACTTCTTCTCTCCTCCTTCATAGGACTCGATACGGGCAGAAATGGGTGTTGAGTTAATGTTGCCCACACCCCCTATAGTGGCCCGTGAACCCACACTGCTGCTGCATTGGCTGTCCATGACTCGTCCACTCGTGTCACTCCATTCACACTCACTCTTCTGGAGACTCTGTGGTCATGCCTAGTTCTGAAATTACACACAAAGTGGAGGCATTTTACACAGCGATCAAAGGTTTATAGTTATAACTGTCATTTGATAAGGACTTTGTGACGTCTTTAAATCAACAAACCCACTAAACATCCTGTATGTAACTACGTGGATATATTTATAAATCGCACACACACACACACACACACACACACAGAAAGAAGTGATGAAACATTAACCGCCCATTATAGAGTGCAGCAGCATGCGTTCCAGATATAAAAATCACATTCATTTTATCCAAAGGGGAATTTTTAACAATAATGTTTTAAAACTTTTTAAAAGCACACATACAGAGTTACAATATTGTTGACTGAAGGTATATGCTTTTGTTGAAACCACCAGTCTGCATTATTTCAACTTATTTTTAAATAAGCTTGTTTAACAGCAGAATTCCTGGTGAAAAACTACTTTACCCATGATTTTCCAAGAAATCTACACCGATCAGAGAACCAAAACAAGCAAATTGCACCAAAACAGAACACTTTATTTGGAAATAATTGTTAAATGTTTTTTCTATATACACAATTAACATCTTTAAATCAATATTTTTATATTCACCTGTTGTTTTAATTTCATTGTCATTTGCAGTGCTTCATGGGAGTGTAGTTCTTATCTTCATTAAAGCTGTTAAGTAGACAATCTTGATTTTTGTCCAATTTTCAAATACTTTTTGTAATGTTGTAATTCTCATAGTCAGTTGGTTTGGTTCATGGCTTATAATGCTTTAACAGAGACCTATTTGGAAAAATACTGCAGAAACAAGGCTGCTGAAAAAGTAGGTGGGCACTGTTGCCCTCCATTACACGTCTCTTTGGGATACTTGATTCTGACTGGTCAAACGAGGCTTTCGGCTGTAAAATATGTAGAATAAGAACATGCTGCCCATGACAACAATGTATACTGACAACTTGGTTCAGGAAACCCTGTTGTTCTGTCACACTTTGAATAATAATTTTAACTCAAATTAATAGTTTGTGTCCATATATTATTTATATGTGAAGTAGCTGTGTAATAGCAGGATAATGTAAAATTATTTATGATGAAAAGACAACAATGTTCCAAATTGTTCTACATCATGACACTTGAGCATTACAAAGCTATCAGCTAAAACTAAGTGGACTAATCCTGTTAAAATCAACAAAGCTTGCTATAATTCAATTTGGATCACAATTGCTGTGGTAAATGAATAGTAACTAGGCATGAAAATGTAGTCCAGCGAGTCTTACCAGGAAAATCATGAGGAAGTACTCCAAAAAAAAACATTAAAAAAAACAAAAAACAGGCAAAAGTTTAAGAGAACAGTAACTGTCTGTTGGGACAAGTTCCTCTTACTGATGTCATTTACCAAAGACCACGAGCACAGGAATTATCATGCCTTGTGAACTGCATTGTTTGCATATCACTCTAAGACAGACCTAACTACACTAGGCAGGATATTTGCTTCCCCTAAAAAGACATATACATGGGAAGTGAAATAACTTCATGCTGTACTTTACATAATTTTGGATTACCCTTACTGACAATATAACTAGTAACATGTATGGGAAATTTGACTTCATTGCTGGCTCCAGCTGATATGCTGATACAAAATGGGCCTAGTTCCTTTTATAATAAGGAAAATTGAAGTATACAACGCACCTAACTTGTTAAAACTAATGTTAGTTTGTGTTTATGTTCTGAAGTGGTTATTTCAGAGTTCTGCCAAAGTAATTTGCATGCTATGAGCTAGCATGATAATACAGCAGCATAACAGGAAAAGCAGCGCTAATTTCTCAAAATTTGAAACGCAGTGTCATAATTACACATCACAAATGTCTGGCATGCTAACTAAAACGGTAACAAGCGAAATAAACAATCTTACACTCACAATCTCTCATAAAACAATCTATCCACTTACATCGAGTCAACTTACAGGACATCACAGGTTCATTTTTTGTCATATTAGCATCGGTTTATCAAAATAGATGTGAGCTATAGTCTATAGCCTATAGATCATGTCGCTTACCTTGCTGTGCAATCCTATAACAGTACGCCTTGTATTACAGTCAACCGATAAAGCAGTGAGGATCTACCTGTGTCGCTAAAAATTCCGCACCATCTGATGATTTCGTTTCAGTCACACAGGAAATAGCGTGTTGTTGTTTTGGAAAGGGAATTCTGGGATATGTAGTACAAATAGGAACTGAGTCTGACCTGCGCACTGCTCCACAGTGTAATTAATTCATTATATACAGCTCTACACCATGCACTAACAAACAATAACATACCTATTAGAATTATTATAATATAGGCTATATAAAATCGTTCTACTATTTTCATACAGTTGCCCTAAGAGTATTTTTTTATATATATTTGAATTGCACTGAATTAGAAAGACAATAAAAACCAAGAAGTATCTACAAACAAATGATGCTAGAGCTTCTCTCAGAACGAACTTTTGACTTTAGCCTACATTATCTAATGATAATTTCATTACTTATTCTTTTTGCAAAATACTAGATGTGATGTTAAATGTCTTTAATGCAAAATAGACATTTTAGTTTTTCAGTCACTGTATTCTTGTAAGTTAATCAAGATGCTATCATACATTATTTGATAACATTATGTTAGCTCATGTCCTTTTATAATGCTAATTATCAAGATAGCCAAATCTTTATTTCACACCTCTACAGACTTGAGCAGGAACCCCTGCTTTCATCTTTGTCTATGCAAAACATTGTCTTATGATATTGTTAAATTAATTTGCTCAAAAATGGTGAGGTAATTTTTTTTTATTGAAATCAAAATTCCAGAAATTTCTTTAACAACATTCTGACAATAAACTGTAAGCATCCACACTGTAAATCATCTTAAAGGATAAATAAAACAATAAGTAGACAAACAGAATATTAACTGTCAAACAAAAAATTAAGTGCAACATTAGTCCATCCTAGATCAGAACAACACAGTTTTAATTTGCCCCAAATCTGGCATATTAAAACTGAGGCTTCATTAATATGAGGCACAGTTCACACTGTAAATCAACAAGAACTATTGAACTTAAAACTGACATTCTTCAATTTCAAAGTTGACTATATTTAACACTACCTGCACTCATTTCATGTGCTCTTTGACAGTCTAATATCATTCATTTAGAAGCTGTTAATTTAAGCCTAATGTATTGTGGTTAATGTTGTGCATGTAAAGCAGAGCGAGGGATTCAGCAGTCAGACGTTATCTTCTCAGTCAGAGCTGATTGGCAGGTGCTGGGTGGGTCGAACACCCCAGGGTCACTAATGCCCAGCTGAAGGTCAAAGAAGCGAGTGGACATGGTCACGCTACTGTTTTTGGTGTATGTCTCCTGCACGGGATAACAGTCCTTCAGAGTATACACACCAACCCATGCTTCATCTGTGAAAGACAGAAAAATGTGCAAAGCTCAGATCATGCAAATCAGGACAACATGGTATAAACATACTTATAATAAACATACTTTTGCGAGCTGGTTTCCGATCAGACCATTCTTGGACCTCGATCATGTCTCCAGGTCCTCCAATGAAGTACTGGTCCTCATATGTGGAGTTCAGGGGAATATCATACGGGTCCCAGGCCTCCGTCAGAGCAATCTTTGCACACTGCTTAGTAATTTCCTCAATTTGGAAAAGCACTCCACTCTTGAACAAGTAGATGTACTCAAAGAACCTCAAAGACAATTGCACAATGCAAATACTTTTAATGCAAGCAAATTTTAGCTTTTTGAATACAATTCAAATCAGTGATTCAGTTGTGTTTCTAATTTTGACAATAGTTGATCATTTGCATCTACACAATGGTGAACAACAGCTTAAGCAGTCATATTTTGCACTGACCAAAATAAACTTACATTTTCTTATACTACTACTACTACTAATAATAAATAATTACTTAGTATTTTTGTCTAGTTTTGCAATACACTAAACATTAAATCAAGATACATTTATTTGAGATGTAAAATGACGTGTTGTTTTTGGAATCAAAATTGAATACTTGACTTTATGGTTAAAAACAAGGCGAAATATCTGTGGGGTAAGAAAATAAATTTGTCTCTTTAAATTAAATTTATTTTATTTACTCCATTGGTGGATTTTTTCTCTCTTAATTTGAGTCAATTAATCCAGAGAAAACAAGACTTTATACCTTACATTATTTTTATTGTCAAGTAAATATATATTGATTTAATAAAATTATTATCTAGATTTTTTTCGTTGAATAACCAATATTACAATGATAAATAATTGTATATGTAATAATGATTATAATAATAGTTAATTTTGATATATTTTTCAGAAAACAAGACTATACATTCTCGTTTTGCTTAAATACATTTATATGACTTAAAATGTTTAGATATTTAGAAAATAAGACAAAAACATTTCTGCAGTGATAAGAACGCATATTAAAATCTGTTTCATAGCATTTGATGAATTCGTACTTCTTACAAGGTGTGTGTCCTGTCTTCTGCTCCAGGACCCTAATTCGTTGATTCTGTGCATCATAGGAGACCGCTGCCCGTGTGTTTCGTCCCGTGCCGTGATCATACTCAACGGTGCGACCCTCCCACTGAGACGGTGCCAGACAGGGCTGCGGCGCCGCCGTTACTGACGGAGGAAAGGCCCAGACAAGGCACCATCGCGGATGATAATGAGAGTACTAGAGCAAAAACAACAAAGCCTGACATGTCTGTTGATGTAAAGCTATAATGACATGAGATTTAAGTATTCATATAAACATTCAAGGCCTGTGAGTGAAGAAGAGGATTTTCCAGAAAGTATCAGCGCTGGTGCCTGATCCAAAATGACAAAATACACCAGCAGCATCCATGTCACAAACACGTCGGGAACACTGATTGGTCAGATATATCCAATCGCATGACAAACCTATTTAATTATTTTTTACTAGCTGAAAAAAATATTAAGATGGCTTTTTATTAGGCTACTAACATGTATTCATAATAATATTATATAATTTATTCATAATTAAAATATTAAAACGTATTATTTTATATTAATATTATTTGTTTTAAAACGTATTATAAAACGTATAATTTTAAATGTAATTGTTTCTGTTGTAACGAACCATAAGATTTCACCATAATAATAATGCGCATTTTTAATTATCAATATAATAATAATAAATGCATTATTAATGTATATTATTAATGTATAATATTTGCATATTTAATGTATTATTTTCATTTTTTTTGTAAAGAACCGTAAGATTTTACCATAATAATGCCTCACAATTTCAACGATCAGTAATAAATAGTTGATATGGCGGTGGTAACGACAACAACAACATATGTTATTTAGTGTTTGGTTCTTAATCTTGAAAATTATGAACAATAACAACTTATCTCTGTGCATTGAAAGAATGTGTTACCTACAAATCTGACAAAACAGACAGTATCAAGCGTGTGTGCTGTTATTATAAACTCCGCCATTTGCATCAGTTTGTTTACAAGCCGATATTTCTGAGACATCCAGACCACGAGATGGCAGCATCTATTCCTGCCAATATTTTTGACTTTAGTCTGCCTGTCTTTAATGTGCGTTTAGTGTTGTTGACTTTTTAATATTGCGAGTCCCGTCCAACGTGTGTACTAAAAACAGGTTGAATCCGTTTAAAGATACTGACAAAATGTCTGAATTGACAGAGGCTCAGATTGAATCCAGTGATGATGAACTCCCAGAGGAGGTCGCCTTTGATGCGTCCAAAAGTGCTGCTCTGAAGAGTGTTAAAGATGCACTGGAAGCAGCCAAAACGTGAGTCCACTGCCTTCAGACACAGAGCACATGAGTGTATGCGGGGTAAACATTTGTTTTTCACTTTGTTTTCAGAGAAAAGAAACTACTGAAGGAGAAGCGAAAAAAGAGACAACAGCTGTTTCAAGAACAAAAGGTACAGGGCGGTGAATACTGTCTTTAAAGAAAAGCTTATACACTCTTAACGTAATTCACAGTAAATTGAGTATTTAACATGTCAAAATATCATGAAATGTTATATCTGTTGTTTTTCAGAAGAGAAAACTTCTTCCTGAAGAGCTCCTGGAGGAATTTGATAAAGAACCAAAAAAGTAAGATCTCCAGCTAAATGAAAACCATTTGATTCCATAAATCATTTTGGAAAAGTAATAGATTGTTATTCCTTCATTTTAGACAGACAGGTCCATCAGACAACAAAGATATCAACAAAAAAGTATCTACAAAGCCATCAGACAACAACAAAGGTAATAATTAAAAACCCTATCTTTGGAATCCTCTATATCTTTACACTATATTTCCTGTTGAATGACAAACAACTCTTTTATAGATAAGACGAAGACAGGGACCACACCTAAGAAAATCTCAAAAAGGTAATAATAATATTATTTTTACATTTATCTTACTGAAAGGGTTCCACATGTACATATGGAAAATGTGTCTGATTTCAGTTTACCAGACAGCTACAGAGTAACGAGAATAAAGGATGAATCTGCTGCAAAACCATTGCAACAAAAGGCCACGGACTTCATTCAGTCCCGTCTTTATGGACCGGGAACCAAAAGAACAACCAGTAAGTTAATGCGTTGTGCTGTTCAGATCTTTCTTTTTACCAGATCGTGTAGACCAACTGAATACTCAAAATATTTGTGTGTATATTTATCTTCAGATGCAGAGCTTCTGTCCCTCGAAAAGAAAAGGGATGCGAGCCAAGGTGCAGCTGTGGAGTTTGCGAATAAAAATCTGGGTGAGTAGTGAGATTTTCTTGTTTAGCAAGTACATTATGTCCTCGATAATTGTTTTGTAAAGCAACAGGCTGAGCTGTCTTTATTCATTTATAGGTGCTTACCAAAAAGCGAGGTTTGCAAGGTCCAACAAACGGTTTATACGCCAACAGAAACTGATTCCTTTATGAGATAAAACAGGAGGAAGAACTGCTGAATTATGAGTTTAACACCTGGAGGCGGCTTCCATCATCCTGCTGTTCTTGACCATGTGGATCATATTTTTTTCAAAAGGACACCTTTAATTATTTCATACATTTTTCTTTAATCCTCATATAGTTAAAAAATATTAAACCTTGTCAAATAAGATAGTCATTTAAAAATAAATTACTTGCTTTATAACTTGTGTACAAATTAATCTTTTTTTTTTACTAGTGGCAGAAGCTTATTGTAAATTTAAGTGTGCATATTTTACTCTACACATCAATAAATATAAACCAGATCTAAGAATTAATTCATGTGTCAGTTACTTTGTACATAAGATTGACTTTATTAAACTAAATGACTATGATGACCACCAAGTTATGGTAATAGAATTTTACAAGGAAGCTAAAAGTAAAGTTCACCCAAAAATAAAAATTGCCATTTACTCATATTGTTGCCAACCCATAAGGCTTTGCTTAATCTTCAAAACACAAATTAAGATATTTTTAATAAAACCTGAGAGGTTTCTGTCCCTCCATTAAAAGTCTAGGTAACCACAATTGATAAGATCCAAAAAGATTAAGTTTAGTCTTGTAAACATATATACTTAATTCAGGCTTTAATTCACAAATATACAGACATACAAGCTTCCATGCTTACCATATGTGATTTGCTATGTACCATGTGTGTTAATCATCATTTAGATGTAAATAAAAGCCTAAATTAAATCTGGTTATCATATAAAATGATTGTATCTCTTCACAAAACCGTCATTAAACTGTTTAATTAATATGCATTGTTTCACGATGTGTTTATAACCTTTTTGGATCTTGGTTACCTGGGGCCCGTTTCAGAAAGGAGGTTAAGTGAAAACTCTGAGTATGTTAACCCTGAAATGAGGGAAACTCTGGGTTTTCCATTTCAAAATGGGAGGTTTGTCAAACCCGGGAAAGCAGGGTAAGTCAAGCCCGTTTCAGAAAGAGAGGTAACTTATACTCAGAGTCAGTTACCGTGGTAACTTATGCTGTGAACCTAACCTGGTCGGGAGCAGGTTTTCTTCGGTAAACCCAGAGTTTCTTTCCATCTCCTCCCCTTTTTAAAGTGTAAGCGATGTTTTAATACCTCATTCATTCATTCACGCTGCAAAATTGCTTTTCTTACTGAGTATTTTTGTCTTATTTCAAGTACAAATATTTAAAAATTCTTAAGTTAAGATCCATTTTCTATAGATAAAAAAATATCTAGATATTTAGTCTTGTTAAAATATAAAAGTGTTCTCCATAGGTAAGAAAAATAATCTTAATGCAAACGGAAACAAGAATGGGCTATTTTTAATTTATTACCGCATTGCCAGATAATTTGCAAAATAAAATAAAAAATCACTTAAATTAGTTTTTTTTTTCCTTCATGGAAACAAGACTAAATACTGTATATTATTTATTTTATTATAATTTTTTTACACCGTATTCATGTGCATAATTATTTGAGCGGTACCATTTTAAATGGTAGTTTTCTTCAAAACATCGGAGATGCAGAGCACATTATAAGTCTGCTGTATGCAGATTTTAAGGAAAGTGCGCATCCCTCTCACTCATTCTGAGATTGTTTTTCATGAGCACAAATCCGTCAAAGAAGAGTATCACGGGACTGGTTTAAATGAGGCTAATCTGATAAATGACGTTCACTTGATAACATCTTTCTGTGACATCTGGAAGTAACCCAATAATCAGAATTTCCATCAGGATTTCCAGTGTGGTTGGATGCATTGATGACAAGCATATCTCTGCATCGCACCTTCTGAAAATTAAACTGATTACTGTACGGAATGGAAGGACGCCAGATCGGTAGTACGAGCCGTAACCACCACCACAGCTGTTAAATAAACTAATTATTCACAATTTTTTTGGTCATCTTTATTTCCTAATACAAAAGCACAAGTTATTCTTTTTACTTTTGGATTTGAGAAATCTTCCAATACTTGACCATCTCCTCTTCATCTGTCAGTGCTGCTGCTGCAGGTTCTCCCTCTGCCTTCTTGCTGTCACAAGTCAGTAGTTCATTTTATTACTCTAATTAAGAAATGTAACAGGTTGGATTAGAGAATATTGAATTATGTGAAAAGAGTGTTAGACAATGTGGAAAAAGCTGCAGCGCATTGAAATAGACATTGAATGATATTTAATGTCAAATGTTTGTAAAGTCATTTATCCCACACCCATGAACCTTTCATGTTTAAAGCTTTACCTTGATTGAAGTGTGTTTTTATACTTCATTTTTAGCTGCTGCCACGTTCTTGTTTCTTCTTTCTGTCTTTTTCCTATTTTTATTTTTTTTTGTGGCCATGATAAACCATTAAAATTAATATTAGTTCAATAATTTACAGTTTTCACCTCTGATATTATAACAAGTTATTGACAGTTATTAATAAGGTTAAAGTTACGCATTGATGGAAGTACACGTGCTGACGTCTTTTTGGCGGGAGCTGTTGCCATGGTGAATCGTAATTTCGGAGCTCCACTGATCATGACTTTTCATAGTCGTGGTGCACGCGCTAAACTCAGAGTCAACCTACTTAGAGTTGAGTAAACTAACACAATTCAGCTGTTCTGTAACCGAAAACTCAGAGTTTCCCATCTCAGAGTAAGTTAACTCTGAGTTCAAGTTTAAACTCAGAGTTGGTTGAACCTCCTTACTGAAACGGGCCCCTGGACTTTAAGTGGAGAGACAGAAACCTCTCAGGATTTAACACAAATATCTTCATATATGTGATGAAAGAGTAACCAAAGTCTCACAAGTTTTAGTAAATGAGAACACAATTTTCACTTTTGGGTTAACTATTCCTTTGAATCTGTGATAAGACACTTAGTTTGGCTTTTTTAATTTTCTTCGTGGTGTAATCGCAAACATAATACTCCAAATACTTGCTGAAAAGTGTCAAAACAGACGGGTCTCTCGTTCAACTGGGTATTTACGTTTTATTACTGAAAATGATAAGACAGTGTTGATGACAATACTGTACCATTCTCCTTGTTTTAAAAGTACTGATGATCCGAGGGATTGACTGATAAACAAGAGGAGAAAAAACAATGGAGCAGGCTTGCCTCTCCAGGACTGGATATGACCTTAATTTCACCATGTTCCTGTCGCACATCTAACTGCACAAAAACACAGTGCAGGCAACGATGATGAGAGAACGCCTGAATATGGACTTTTAAAAAGAGATCGGGTGGATGAAAAGACCATAGACATCAATACAATTACAAATCAAAGTGTCCGAACATTGCATCAATCCTGCTGTGCAGTTGGCAGAGGGAGGGTGCGCTTGCACAAAAAAAGGGCATAACTCATACAGCTCACACTAACGCTCTATACTAAATACCACCACTCAGGATGACTCCAGCAGTGTTAGGTTTTCTGGGTTTTATTTTTTTTTTACTGTAAGATAACTAAATGTTCCACTCCTCGTGTTAATATAATTTCAATATTTTTTTTTTCTTTTTTAAATGGTAAAGTACACAAGCTGAGACCTGAAAATAGCAGGGTGTTGCCGCGGTGGGACCATAGTTATTCGGTCTCGCTCACTCTGCCAGCTTTCAACCAAGAACAAATATATCTTATATGCAAGTTTACTGATAATAACATTAATTATGTCATAATAATTTTCCTCATGCCTTGTAAATTAGGAAACAAACAATCAGAGCCTGCTGCACCCCCCACCCAACCCCTCCTCCCCTCCCCCAAAATAAAAAAGACAAAAGGAAAAACTAAATAAAGACCATAATGATTGGGGATTTTGTCTGACTTTTAAGAACCCCTCTTCCTAATGTGTCTTTAGGCCCGGTTTAGGCCCGGGTGAAGAGGATCCAGTCTTGTCAGAGAGCCAGGATGGGTCTGGCCATGTGGAGGCTCAGTTCATCAGGCCATGGTTTCAAAGCTGGCCCCAGTTTTTTTTTTTTTTTTTTTTTTTTGGGGAGACTGGGATGATGTTGGGCCTCCTTCACGTGGTCATTTAAAGGGATGATTCTCCAGGGGTTAGTGCAGGTAATCATCCACTGATGCGAAGGCGCAGGATCCGCTGCCTGTGCGAGCCATGAGGGACAGACACTGAGCTGCCTGGCCGACGGCGAGCGCCAAGGGAGGCTGCTTTGGCAGGTTATGAGTCTCTGCATGAGAGAAAAAAGTAACATTAAATGCTAAAAGCCTATGTTGAATTGTTAGATTCAAGAGTAAGCTCTAATAAACAGCAATACACACCACCATTCAAATATTTTTTTAAAGAAATGTATGATTTTATTCACCAAAGGCGCATTAAATTGATTAAAAGGGACAGTTAAAACTTTCATCATGTTACAAAACCATCCTATTTTAAAAACACGGAGTTCCTTTGAACATTCTATTCATTAAAGTATCCTGAAAAAAAATTGTATCTGTGTTTTCACAAAGATATTAACCACCACGACTGTTAACAACATTTATAATAATAGAAAATGTTTCTTGAGCACCAAATCAGCATATTAGAATGATTTCTTAAGGATCATGTGACACTGAAGACTGGAGTAATGATGCTGAAAATTCAGCTTTGCCATCATAGGAATAAATTACATTTTGAAATATATTCAAATATGAAATGGTTATTTTAAATCATAATAATATTTCACAATATTACTGTTTTGACTATTCTGAATGCTAGTGTTAGCGCCATATAAATATAATCTAATACACAAATTATATAATAGTGTGGACAGTGTAGACAGTTCTGAAGCTGCATTGACCAGCAAAGCATAAGTGATCAACAATTTTTTTATATATATATTATCCTGTTGTTCCTGACAATAAGCATCTAGCTTAGTTTCAGGAAAATAAGGCTTTTTTGGCTCAAATACACTGGCTGCAGTTTTGAGCATGTTGTCAATATTATATGGAAACTGACAGGGAAAGATGAGAAAAGAGAAATGAGATGAGAAAAATTAAAACAATTTATTCATAAATAATGTGTTTGGATTGTAAAATTTGCACATTAATGTGCAATTATACTGTAATATTTTCAAAATATTAAAACAGTCTGTGCATGTGTTATGTGACAGGATCCTTCTATAGACCTACAACAGGGCTGATCATGATTTGCACCATGATTTATCCGAACTACAGGGATACTGTTTTTTTTTTACAAAATACAGCATTATGTTGCTCACTTAGGCTTTTTCACTTGCTTAAGTTTGAGCTTAAAGAGATTTTCTTAATTCTGAAAGCAACAAAGGGATCACTGTGGTGACTAGGTTGCTGTGATTTGATCAAAGGTGGTGCTTGGCCTGAAAAGTTTGAGAACAAATGTCCTAATATATGAAAACTAATGCTGTACCTACCTAATATTGCACTGTTGAGTGTTGAGCAGACAGGCTCTCTCTGGATGGAGTCTAGCTGGTAGCCCACTGGGCTGTTCCATGGATCTGAATATGCCAGCAAACTGAAAGCATCCTGCAAGAATGGAGACAGTAAGAGGTTTTAGGATAAAACATACATACACATAAATATTAGAGGTCGACCGATATTGGATTTTACCGATAACGATAGCTAGGTTGGACCACACTGGCCGATACCGATTAATCAAACGATAGTTTTTAAAATGGATACTGAACGAAAACTAAAATAGAGCTTTGCTATTTTTAAAAAAGCAGTAACAGTACTGAACCATACTTTGTAAATGAATACAAATTTAGTATTAATATTAATTATTATATTGATCATTAAAGTTATTTCATAGTTTACTAATGTTAAAAGAAGAAACTTTAAAATTTAATAATGAAGCCTATTAGTAATAGTAAATGTTGAAATGAAATGAACACACTCTAACAAGGAACATCTTGTTAGATGCTCTTATTGTTAAGTATTACCATTTCATTTCAACAGTCATGCTTAAAGATGGCCATCTTGAAATACCTACACAAGGCCATATTAAAATTACATGCACAGGTTATTGATATTGTATGTGTACTCTCACATTTTATTTGCTGCTATTTTAGAACACTGCATTATTATCTAATCAAAATATAAAATAAATGCAAGTGACACATTGTGCAAAAGCGAAGCGCTGCGTCTTGGAGAAGTCACAGGTATCACACACACCGGACGCGTCACGTTCAATTCAAGCAACGGTCCAAAAGGGTTTATTTAATCACCAAACGGACATAAGTTTGCTTCAAGAATGAACTATGTGGCATAAATGAGTTTGAAGTTCTGTGTTTAAAAAAAAACAGAGCAAACGGAAAGAGAAAGCGTGATCTGTATTACAGCTCTCTATATGAAGCATACAGACTGTATTAGAGTCACAGAAAGACAAACGTTTTGCTGAAAAATGCACAATACATAATTTATCGCCTAGGGTGAAGTCATTATATTTGTCCCAAATCATTGTTAATGTACATAATGTAATTTAATAGAAAACTATGTGAACGGCGCTCTGTTCCGCGGCAGGATTTTCTGTCGGCTGTATTTAAATGCGAGTCTGGAGTTTTCCTCTCTGTGCAGCGCGCAGTGTCACATGCCAAAACAAACAACACGTGCTGTCAGTGATTTCCGCCTCCAGAGGCTGCTCTCGTACTGTATAATGACAGCAGACCATTCTCAACCACTCCAACAACAGATGCAACATGGAAAACTATCGGCATGGATTTTTGCCGATAACCGATAGTTCCGCAAATCAACTATCGGTGCCGATTAATCGGTCTACCTCTAATATATATACTGTATATATACACACACACATACACATATACATCTCCATGTTGACTGGGCATTACCACCATAACCAAAATACATTTTATAATATGTTTTTCTTAAGACCGTTTTAAATCATATACAGGTGCTGGTCATATAATTAGAATATCATCAAAAAGTTGATTTATTTCACTAATTCCATTCAAAAAGTGAAACTTGTATAATGTATACATTCATTCCACACAGACTGATATATTTGAAGTGTTTATTTCTTTTAATTTTGATGATTATAAGTGACAACTAATGAAAACCCCAAATTCAGTATCTCAGAAAATTAGAATATTACTTAAGACCAATACAAAGAAAGGATTTTTAGAAATCTTGGCCAACTGAAAAGTATGAACATGAAAAGTATGAGCATGTACAGCACTCAATACTTAGTTGGGGCTCCTTTTGCCTGAATTACTGCAGCAATGCGGCGTGGCATGGAGTCGATCAGTCTGTGGCACTGCTCAGGTGTTATGAGAGCCCAGGTTGCTCTGATAGTGGCTTTCAGCTCTTCTGCATTGTTGGGTCTGGCATATCGCATCTTCCTCTTCACAATACCCCATAGATTTTCTATGGGGTTAAGGTCAGGCGAGTTTGCTGGCCAATTAAGAACAGGGATACCATGGTCCTTAAACCAGGTACTGGTAGCTTTGGCACTGTGTGCAGGTGCCAAGTCCTGTTGGAAAATGAAATCTGCATCTCCATAAAGTTGGTCAGCAGCAGGAAGCATGAAGTGCTCTAAAACTTCCTGGTATACGGCTGTGTTGACCTTGGACCTCAGAAAACACAGTGGACCAACACCAGCAGATGACATGGCACCCCAAACCATCACTGACTGTGGAAACTTTACACTGGACCTTAAGCAACGTGGATTCTGTGCCTCTCCTCTCTTCCTCCAGACTCTGGGACCCTGATTTCCAAAGGAAATGCAAAATTTACTTTCATCAGAGAACATAACTTTGGACCACTCAGCAGCAGTCCAGTCGAGACACTTCTGACGCTGTCTGTTGTTCAAGAGTGGCTTGACACAAGGAATGCGACAGCTGAAACCCATGTCTTGCATACGTCTGTGCGTAGTGGTTCTTGAAGCACTGACTCCAGCTGCAGTCCACTCTTTGTGAATCTCCCCCACATTTTTGAATGGGTTTTGTTTCACAATCCTCTCCAGGGTGCGGTTATCCCTATTGCTTGTACACTTTTTTCTACCACATCTTTTCCTTCCCTTCGCCTCTCTATTAATGTGCTTGGACACAGAGCTCTGTGAACAGCCAGCCTCTTTTGCAATGACCTTTTGTGTCTTGCCCTCCTTGTGCAAGGTGTCAATGGTCGTCTTTTGGACAACTGTCAAGTCAGCAGCCTTCCCCATGATTGTGTAGCCTACAGAACTAGACTGAGAGACCATTTAAAGGCCTTTGCAGGTGTTTTGAGTTAATTAGCTGATTAGAGTGTGGCACCAGGTGTCTTCAATATTGAACCTTTTCACAATATTCTAATTTTCTGAGATACTGAATTTGGGGTTTTCATTAGTTGTCACTTATAATCATCAAAATTAAAAGAAATAAACACTTGAAATATATTAGTCTGTGTGGAATGAATGTATACATTATACAAGTTTCACTTTTTGAATGGAATTAGTGAAATAAATCAACTTTTTGATGATATTCTAATTATATGACCAGCACCTGTATGTGATTATAGGTACAAAAACCTACATCCAACTACTCAGAACAAGTGTATATTACAGGCAGTACCTTGAGCATCTTCTTATTGGCTGAGTTTTTGCCTCTCTCACGGCGCAAGTGTTCACTCATGCTCTGTAGCTCTCGGCCGAACTGAATCATCCTCTCAATGGCTGCCTGGCTCCCTCCGCACAACTGCCTCTTAGATTGAGCACTATCCACTTCTGTGTACAGAACATTTAATCCATTTAAAATGGTACACGGGATTCATTTGCATAACATAATTGACTAAAGTCACATGCACAACATCAGATATGATAAACAGATCACACAGGAAAATCCTTTGACCCACAACAAATTTCATTGCAGACACACAGGAATTTAACAGAAGACTGAGCACAATTAATGTTCTCACCCATATCTCCATCACATTCCTCCAAGTCTATCCCATGAGCAGAGCTGCCATTCAGAAATCCATTTGAAGAGGATTCAGACACTCCGTTTGAGAAGTGATCAACCTCCATCTCCACCTCAGCACTGCGACGAAGAGTTAACATTTACACAACAGGCTTATTTTGTGCTGTACATTTACTATGTTCCTAAATAATTTTCCCTTCAGAATTAAAGTTGCAATGAAACGGAAGTAATAACAGAACGTTTCTTCTGTATTATGACATACATCCGAGTGTAACAGATTTAGGGATGGGCATTTTTTTGCATTCAAGTTACAGTTTTTTTACATTTTATCAGCTCTTGCTTTCCCTGGGAATCGAACCCATGATCTTGGCGTTGCTAGCACCATGCTCTACCATTTGAGCTACAGGAAAGTGTATCAAGTGTTATCAAGTGATTCCTGAAATCGCCTGTGTGTTTTCGAAGCCATATGAAGTACGAAAACAATTTTAATTGAAGTATGCCTACTGTTGAACAAATATGATGAACAAAGCACTGCTGCATTATTATAACATCAGTATTTTAAAAAAAGAAACATCTAAAAGTAATACGACCATCTCAAATAACTAAATAAAATAACTCACAATATCGGGCATTGAACTAAACTAAACACTGGTAATATTCAGCATGTTAATAAATGTTAATACCCCAACGCATCCTATATTAGATTAATCAGATATGTATGTAGCTAGCCCGGACATCACTACGTGACTTTGAAGCCATGCTTCTCTCTTCTCACATCTATACTTTGGACTGCATGCTGTGGCAAGACAAACAATCAGAGCTCAGGGTGCCGCCCAAAGTGCTGCTATAACCAATCAGAAAAAAAATAGTTTTTTTTCCATGATCATCGTTTTCTTGATCGATCGTTGCGGTCACGGCCAAGTACTGGAGTACTCGATCATTGTTGCACATCCCTAAACAGATTATTGGGGGAAAAAGCAGGGATTTTGAGATGAATGTGAGCTTGTGGAGGGGAAAATTTTAAGTGGATTAAAAGATTGGATAATTGTCTGTTCATACATCACCAGAGAAAAAAGTCACTGAAAGTTCCAGTTGACATTTTAAATATGCATTATTAGGTAAAAAAAATATACACATGAACTGTTCACTATAACATTCATGTACAAAACATAAGGTGAATTTTCATTTGATGTAAAATTTAAGGATATTTCAATGTGCTATGGAACAAAGACGTACCTAACACTGGTCTGCTGGCCTCGACTGCCGTTCAGAACACCAAGTTCAGGGCTTGGCATGGTAGGCGGACATGACTTGTGACTATGGGCCGAGGTGTGGCCTTTACTTGATGAAACTCCATTACAGTAATTACTATCAAAGCCTGGAGAAAGAGGGAAGTGCAAACGATCATCTCTTATTCATGATCAACAGGTCATTCTGGTCTAGGACTAGCCTTGATTTAAAAATTACCTAATTAGCAGTTCTCAACCATTTTGACTCCAAAGCCCCCGTCTGTCCAAGACAATATTCGAAGGCCCTCCTATCTAAGTCAACATACCTCTAGTACCTCTGTTATATTGTCAGTTTAATGATGTACATCTTTATTTTTGGTGTTTTTCAGCATTTAAATTATGAAAATATAACTCAATTTAAATAATTTTTAAAAGACTTTTAGGAGCCCTCTGGTTGAGAACCACTAATCAAAATGGCCATTTCAATGAAGACTACATAAGGAGCTAACACAATTGGGTAGTTAAAGAAACAGGGCGGTCCCCTGAAAACTAAATTTTCTTGGTTGTATTCGCACTGCCAGTTCATGGACTTCATTTGTGGAGTGGAATATATTAAAACATGTGTTTACACAGCTTTTTAAAAATGGTGGATGCCAGAGTTTGTATGGCTTGCATTCGGCCAATTAACATACACTTATGCCTCTGGTAGTTCCTATTGTGCTGGGATAGACCCTACTCTGAAGTAGGAGCTAATTTAGTCCACCCAAAAGGCATTCCTTCAGTTAAAACCATTCCCAGTTCCTGCGGTGTGGACACGTCAAAAAGAGGGTACTTTTAGGAACTTTTTTTTTTTTTCTCTAGTGCAAAAGCCCCTATTTTTGTAAGATCATTTTGGTATGATTTTTTTTCACCCATGCTGACAGAAAAAATTAGTGGATATAATACGTACCTGTCTGGTAGGTCTGGGAGCTGCTGGCTTTGTGAACAGGGCTGTTGAAGAGATGGGGGGAGCCTGGGTAACTATCCTGTGACTTAGGGCTCCTCCCACCGAGACACCTGACCTCACTGTCAGTGCCATTCACCATCTCAATGAACTGCCTGACTCTGGAAAGAGAGAGATGTAGACACATTATAAATTTGGTGTCTTTACTGAAGATGTGCTAATTCCTGAAAGATGGCACATATCACACTTACTTCAACATAAACAGGAGGTCTGGGTTTTTCTCTAACAGGCTTGGGTAAAGTTGTTGAGTGGTCTCTATAGCCTCTCCCATTCTGCCAGATAGGACCAGCTTCTGGATCTCTGCAATCACAAACGTGAAATCATTACTCAGCATTGAGCTAAGAATGTTCAACCCTGAAAGCATGCTGACATGCAGTGATGCATCATTCAGATTCATTCAGTTCAATCATTGGACCAGAAACTGTGACGATCTGATTTCATGTTGACTTTAACAATCATACAAACCCAAAATAAAACCCAGATAAGTCTGAACAGCCCATTTGTGTTGCCTGTGAAGACTCACTCTGTCTATTTTTGATAGAAGCAAGTTCCTCATGTACGGCCTGGTCAGTTGATTTGGCAAAGGCCTCAGCGGTGGCACAGTAGCTGTGGTGAACCAGATAGGAGGCTACCATTCTAATAAGAGAGAACGAATAGGTCAAAAAAAGCCAAAAAATATGCCACTAGCATATCCATTCATTACCTCTGGATAGGTTTTGAAAATATAAACGAGTGCTGTCAAACGATTAATCACGATTAATCGCATCCAAAATAAAAGTTTTTGATTATATAATATGTGTGTGTGTGTGTACTGTGTTTATTATGTATATATAAATACACACACATATGTGAAAATATGTTAGATTTGTATATTAAATATTTATATATAATATGAATTATATAAATATATACATTTAAATACATGTAAATATTTTCAAAATATATACTATATGTGTGTTTATTTATATATACATAAATATACAAAGTACACACACACATATATTACATAAACAAAAACTTTTATTTTGGATGCGATTAATCATTTGTCAACACTAATAAAAAATACTTCAAATCAAAAGTACTCACTTCTGAATCATGGCCTGCCATTCTCCTTCTCTCTCCCCAATGGGGAAACGGTCAATCTGAGCTTGGATCTTGGTTCTCCATTCACGCATGTAATCCTCAATGTCAAAGACAAATGGATGCTGCCCAAAATTGGCATCCACGACCTCCCCTGGGGTCTGTAGACCCACTGTGGGATACAGGTTGGGCTAAAAGCAAAATAAGCACATTTTACTAAATGTGGATTATTGTTACTCGCTAATTTAACTAATTATTATTATTATTATTAATAATGATGTGTATGTAAGCACAATGTCTAAAGACTTTCTCATAAAACAACAGAGTAGCTTAAAAGAGATGAATGTGCCTTGGTTTATGTCTATCATGGGCGTTCAGAAAAAAACAAAAACATATATTATTCGGATTTCAAACCACAGCTACATAATTATCGGCCAGGTCAGGGGCAGACACATATTAGTCATTTTCTGATGCTTTCTGTAGAATAACTCTGGGAGGGTCTGTGCTCACAGTCCAATAGAAAGAAAGGTCAGGTCTGCTAAACTGACATACTTCACAGAAGTACTCAGAGCAGCATGAATGCTGGTCACCAGCCAACTGTGTTTTCTGCTCAATGGATTATTGTTTAGCCCCAAACAGGCCTCTGTTCAGTTAGCAAGAGCAATGCTTAGGGGCTGTCAGTCCAACATCTTGTATGATGAAGAAAGGAAGGAAAGACAAAACAATAGCAAAAGGCTTCCTCAACAATATCTAAAAATATTACAATAGAATGAAAAATATACAAATGATCAATCACCCCATGACCTCCAGGCAGTGAAACACAAAAACATATCTATAAAGCTACAAATGATATGTCACTGCAAGATCAATATTTAGACAACAAACATACAAAACTTAACATTTTAACAAAACACATGTGCAAGTAATCAGAATGTAAACAGCCATACATTTATCTGAATAAACTACTGGAGGATAGACTACATAACACTACAATAAACATAATATACACCACCATTCAAAAGAAAAAAATATTTTTTTAAATTAAAAATTTCTTTTATGCAGCAAGGATGCATTAAATTGATCAAAAATGATGGTAAAGACATTTAAAATGTTATGAAAATGTCTATTTTCAAATAAATGCTGTTCTTTTGAACTTTCTATTCATCAACGAAACCTGAGAAATAAAGTGTCATGGTTTCCACAAAAATGTTGAGCAACACAATGGTTTCCAAACGGTTCCAAAAGATCACGTGACACTGAAGACCAGCTGCTGAAAATTCAGTTTTACTATCATAGGAATAAATTGCATTTGAAAATATATAGACAGCTTATTTTAAAATGCAATAATATTTGTTTTTGGTATATTTATGATCAAATTAATTGTAAAATCGACCCCAGACTTTTGAACGGTAGTGTATAATATAATAATGCAGCAAAAAATGTATTTCAAGCATAGAGGTTTTTAAGAAAAATAAAGACTTACCGGTAAATCTGTAAAAGCTATCCCTGAATAAACAAAACAAAAAAGAATTAGACTATTATTAAAGTACATTCAAGATTTGAATTTGAAAGTGTGTTAATAGCCATACTTGTCAATAGCCAATACCTATGGGATCATATTCCCGCCAAAAGTATTACAGTCACGGATAAAAAAATAACAAGCGTGAAAACAAAATTTAAAAACGCAAGTAAATATATATTGCACAAGATTTAAAAATGAAAGCAAAGTTTTCAGAATAGCAAGCAATGGTCACGGATCGAAAAATAATAAGCGTAAATAAAAAAATTAATAACGCATTTTTAAAACTAATAAGCATGAATCAAAACCTTAAACACATTTAAAATCATATTGCACAAAATTGAAATATGAATGCAAAATTATCTGACTTTCGCACAAAATCATGTTTTCCTTGGTTATATTTCTCAGTTTTTTCTGCTCTCATAAATTTTCTGCTCATATTTTTATTTTTTGTATGCTTATGCTGTTTTTCCCTTCACACTTGTTTCCATGTTCTGCGCTTGCTTTCCCAAATGTTGCGGTTAGAGTTTCATGTAAATCAGCGCGGGCTCAAGCGTCTTCATTGGTCCACTAGTTCTAGATTGACAGCTCCTCCTCAGCCAATCAGTCGAAGAGGGGCGGTGACGTCACTCCAGTGCGCCTCATTAGCTGCCGATGCTCAGTGTTCTGTTCACTTGTACAGGTGAAAATGGATTACTGTCAGCTGGGAAACATATTTCCATACAGGACACTGTTATATGTGTCTGTCTGTCACTGCTGTACGCCTGCCTGGCGATCCGTTAACGTTAAATGAGTAAATTGGTAAATTAATTATGAATGAATGAATGTAATGTTTTTGCATTGACTAGGCTAGATTTGACTACTGATCAATGAAAGCGATAGTGTTACAGAGGAGACAGTTACAGATGCCAGGTGGATTTGATATACACGATTCATTTGCATAAGATTAATTTGTATATTGTGTTTATTTACATAAACACAATATGCAACAAGCTACATATATAATTGCATAACACTATCATATTAATGTTTTAAATATATAAAGTTACAATACAGCAACAATATGAAAGTAAAACAGCCAGCAGGTGGCGGCAAGGATCTTTAGAGTAAGACATTAAATCATTCATTCAAACGGCAGATTCATTCAGTGAGGAATAAAGTGAATCATTCAATATGAAAGGCTGCTGTGTGTTGCTTGTAGGTGCTGTTCTGCTGTGGCTTTGTCAAAATAGAGCAAAATGAGAAAATAGTTACAATATTAAACTCACTCAAATTTTCCTTTTTGTTATATTGATTATACTACAGTTCAATAAAGATTTTCAATGGAGCTGATATTCGGGGAACACACTCTTCCTGATGTGATATTGCTTAATTGTATGTCATTTTCTAATCTCAGAGTAACACAAAATGTGATAAATCTTACAAAACCATCAACCTTATCAATTACATACTGTGCATGAAAGAAAACGCTGCAAATAGCGGTTTACAAAAAACAATACATGACAAAAAAAAAGAAGCTAAATATTGCCCACATGAGCAATATACAGCAAACTAAACAATTGTGACTGGGATGTATTACTCTTACTCATATTATCCTCTCCTAACAGTAATAACCATAAGACTTATTATTATTAGTCAGGTATGGGCGAGCAAGACACATATAACGGTGACTTCACGAGGCCGGTGCATATTGTGGCTGCTCCCTTTCGCGATGTGGCCATATAGGCGAATAAATACAGGTGAATATAACCACGACGAGTCACTAGGACGGCTCATTTAACGTTAACGGCTCGCCAGGCAGGCGTACAGCAGTGACAGACAGACACATATAACAGTGTCCTGTACGGAAATATGTTTCCCAGCTGACAGTAATCCATTTTCACCTGTACAAGTGAACAGAACACTGAGCATCGGCAGCTAATGAGGCGCACTGGAGTGACGTCACCGCCCCTCTTCGACTGATTGGCTGAGGAGGAGCTGTCAATCTAGAACTAGTGGACCAATGAAGACGCTTAAGCCCGCGCTGATTTACATGAAACTCTAACCGCAACATTTGGGAAAGCAAGCGCAGAACATGGAAACAAGCACGAAGGGAAAAACAGCATAAGCATGCAAAAAATAAAAATATGAGCAGAAAATTTATGAGAGCAGAAGAAACTGAGAAATATAACCAAGGAAAACATGATTTTGTGCGAAAGTCAGATAATTTTGCATTAATATTTCAATTTTGTGCAATATGATTTTAAATGCGTTTAAAGTTTTGATTCATGCTTATTAGTTTTAAAAATGCGTTATTAATTTTTTTATTTATGCTTATTATTTTTCGATCCGTGACCATTGCTTGCTATTCTGAAAACTTTGCTTTCATTTTTAAAACTTGTGCAATATATTTTTACTTGCGTTTTTAAATTTTGTTTTCACGCTTGTTATTTTTTTATCCGTGACTGTAATACTTTTGGCGGGAATATGATCCCATAAATACCTCCTATAAATTACTAAATCATTCAAAAAGAAAAATATTCTTACAGATGTGTACATGGTGTTAAAGTGCTCCCTGAATTGATGACCAGTAATAAATAAAGAACAAATAACCAAAGTTTGGATTAAGACAAGCATTTGATCTTAATGTGCAATTCAAATGTTTACTACCTAGACTGTGTCCATTTTTTGTGTAGAAACAGGTATTGTTGATGAGGTTCACACAGCAGCCGATCACATCGCCTGTTGTGAATGTGGGACCATAGGGCTGCCCAGTGCCAGATGAGCAGAAGGAGTGGCCGTCGTCTCCATGATATCCATATGAGTGTTTGTCCCAACCTAAGGGGAGGACATTGTACACATTCTGGTGATTTTTGGAAACAATGAACCACAAAAACACTAAGGAAAGAGCACTAAGCTCTCTAAACTCATATCTCCCTGGCATACTGCAATCTCACAGAGGAACACCATGTGAGAGTCAAAAGATGGAGGATCAACTTAACATGCCCACTAGCTGCATCTAAGCTACAAAACCTATAGTTATAATCTATAGTGATCATAGACATTTTAGACACAAACAACCTGAAAACATGACGTTTTACCTGGAAGTCTGTTCATGTTGACACCTTGAGCTGACAGGCCAATTCCCATGTACCTGCTCACAAAAACAGAATTTATTTAATAAAATGTTCTGCATCAGAGGAGGTTAAAACTGCTCAGCCTAAAAATTAAAGGTACACTCAGTAATTTTTTCCTAATTACGAAAATTTTATCCCTAAAGAAATTAATGACGGAAAAATGTTTAAAATCATGTACACAAGAGACTGAGTTATTTTAGTATCACTTATAACTCATTTTGTATTTGTATATTTTGCATTTACATATTAATTTTAGTCAAACATTGTCATTTTTTATATCTTGTTTTAGTTTACTACATCAAGCTTAACTAAATGAAAATGAGATGTTAGCAACTAGCTAAAATAAAATATACATTTGTTTAAATATTTTGTTTCATTTCAGTTACCATTTATTTTAAGTAACAATTTTTTTAATGGTTTTAGTTTTAGTTAACTATGATGAAATCTGGACCGAATTGTTCATTTTTCATGGAATAAGTCACCTCATGGGAGCCGCCATGTTGAGATCACATGATCAGCATTACCAATACTAATCATTTCTGTAAACCTCTTATTATCCAACATTTTCACTCTCAGAATAAATTAATTATGGCTGACTTCTAACAGACAAATTCAACAATGACATTAGTAAATGAAAACTTTTGCATAATGCTACATCCAAGCCACTAGGTGAAGTCCAAGACAACTGTTACACAGCCACATAAACTAACAATTACTGAGTGCACCTTTAAATGTTCCCTTAAAAGGGAACGCTCCCTTTCTTAAAGTAATTTAAGAAAATACTGAATCCTTCACATACCCATCTCGTCCTTTACTGATAATTTTCACCTCAAAGTAATAGACCCCGCAGGCAGCTGGAATAGGGTGTGTTGCACGGACAGATGCCGCATCTTTTGGGGTCTTTCCATGACCTGGATGACATAAAATAAATACAATCATTTACAACTGATAATAGTTTGTGTCACTCACAAGTAGCACCAGAACATTTGTAATGTTATAGAGCTGCACAATTAATCGTTAAAAGATCGCGATCTCGATTCAGATACCCACACGATCTAATTTCTGAATGACAACGATTCGCCCGTGTCTATTAAAACTTTGAAAAAATCATACCGGAACATTCAAATCTGCATTCGCGCTGCTGCTGATCCAGAGAGCAGACAGTTAACATGTTTAGGTAAGAAAAAGCTTCACAAACAGTCTTTTCAACTACACAGTATTATTTCTGTCTTACAGTCATTCATAGAAATACTGGGATAAAAGTTTATAGTTCGGCTACAAACATTGATGTCTATGGTAGCGATCAAAATAGAGCCACTCATCTTTTGAAAGCAACTGGCGCTTCAAATAACGTTTGTGTCGATTGCATCATTTCGCCACTAGGTGGCGACAAGTGACTTAAAAAATGTATTTGTTATTGAATCATTCATTCGAGGTATGAGTGAGTCATTGAATCATTAATACAAACCAATTTTTCATCATTTTAATTCTAAAAGTTGGTGTATTAAATACACTATATTTTAAATACATATACCCCGGGTTTCACAGACAAGGCTTAAGCCTAGTCCTAGACAAAAATGTAAATCTGAGCTGTTCCAACTGAAAGAAACTCGCATTGACTGATCTTAAAATATATCAGTGCCTTTGTTTTGTCTCAAGATGCACACCAGTAATGTTTTTTTCTAAGCATGTTTATAAAAATTGCTTAAATGTCTTAATTGAACTATGATCTAATCCTGGCTTAGTCTAAGCCCCGTCTGTGAAACCTGGCCATACTGTATTATATATTAAAATGTTTAATAATTAATTTAAATTAAACACTTTTAAATAGACTGCAGCAATTAATATTTTGTCACACATTATTTTGTTTAGTTCAGAATCGTGGGAGAATCTCGTGATCTCTATTTGAGAAAAAAAATCGTGATTCTCAATTTATCCAGAATCGTGCAGCTCTATAATGTTATAACATCGCCAGAGGTCGCCATGGCAAAAACACTTAGCAAAATAATCAATGTTTTTGCTGTGAGAGCTGTATACTTTAGGCTGATGATATTTTGCCTGGCAACAGCAAAGACACTGCACATTTGCCTTGATATTTAAAAATGGCAGTTTATTTCATGCGAATATGCTCTAAATTTGGGAAAACCAATGTCAGAAATTTGTTTAAAATACTATTTATTATTATTAACAGCCAATGTTTGCCCCTGAAATAAATTTATTTATGTATAAAAGGCATGCCACCTCATTCAAGTCATACACTCGTTGAATCTATTATTACTTAAAAAAAAAAATATTTTCAGAACAAATATGTCAGTTATTTATAAAACCAAACCAACATCAAATACAAAAGTAGCAGTAAATAATGTACAAGGTGTAACATGAACAAAAAAATATTTGTATGATATACTATATAGCTCCTACTGTGTATCACTGATGTTTTGGACTTGTTGGGAGTGTTTTCTTTATTTTTACTGTTTTTATCAAAAGCACTTTATTTAACAGTCAACTCTGAGACAGCAAATGCATTGTAGTGTAGCTATAGGTCACTATACTGTCCGAAGAGGGAATAAACCCTTTATTTACACATTATTAACACATAACTAGACAGGCATGAAATAGAATACTATAAAATATAATTCTATTCCACACATTTGAAACATATAAAGCCTATTGCATCATATTTGACTCCTGAATTTCTATGCCCTCTACCTGACAAACATGATCAAAACTTTGCTGGAAAACCTGTTGTACACAATACTCTATATGCTTTCTGCCCTCAGAATGATAGTTCTTTTTTTTTAGCAAAACAGGTTCTCAATAAAATTCTAAAAATGCTTTTTGCTGTGAAATCTTTAATGATTTTTATAAAGTAAACATAAGAGTAACTGTTATATCATCACTATTATCACAAGACAAACATTTACTGGACTGAAGCAACTTAGGTCTACTACTTGATTATCTTTTTTTTTTTTTTATAATTGCGTTAAAATGTATGCATCAATTACCATACAACAGGCTGTTGAGGAATGTTTATTTGTACGTCTCTCAAACATCATTGTATTGCACAGCATTGCATTATGTGTTTTCCCCCAAAATGATAACTACAGAGCAATGATCATAAAACTAAGCATTTAAATGTCATCTTACAAAGACGTATTACTGGGACATATAGTGACAAGTGATATTTATGTCAATTTTAAATAAGTAGTCTGCTATACTGTTAAAAAGATCTCACTTATTTACAAAAAAGATCATAATTTCATCTTACTTTTGACATAAAACTGAGGTGTTTTCTTCCCTTGTGTGTGAGCTCCATATTCTCACTTTTTCATACTATATAAGCCACAATGCCTGATGTCTCAAATATACTACAAAACATAAATCATATATAAACTTTTTTAAATGTTTTGTCTAAAGAGCCAATTAACCATTTAATTAAAAACATAATATTCTTACTATTATTTAATATGTCAGGACTCAGGCTTTGCAGAGTGAAATATAGGATGCATCTTTGACACTTTCTGTAACATTTTAGTCCTGAACCCCTGATAATCAGACTTATATCTGAAGTAAATTCATAAGCGTATATGTAGCTTGTACATTTATTAAAACATCTTGGCCTACTGGTAATTTAAGGCAGTCTACCTGAAACCTACCTGTCCTCAGCACTGACTGGCCTAATTAATTCTGTGGCCTACCTTTATGACTCAGCTGAGGGAACTGGCAGACACATCACTGGATTAGAGAGGCATATTTAATAACTAAATATGGTAATCAAATTATACATATATTACAGCTCTTCTTTATCTGCTGAATTCCTAGTAAAAGCCTTACATACACACGATGGCAGAAAACCTGCCTCTGCAGATAAACACAGACAGGCCTTTCCTAGAGCTTCTGCGTCAGGCTCGATCTCTACCTACATCAGCATGTGTATTAAGACATAGCTTTTGTACACAGATCAGGTTGTCAAAAGAGCTGACAATGACTGCATTTCAGCTGTGAAACTCCATACAGTACAGTAGGTGCTTCCGGAAATGACTGAAGCATCTTTTTAGCTCGCTGCTGAAACTCACCACCATATCCTTGCTACAATACACGAACTTTAGCCTATACTTTCAAACTTAATACCTTTATCATTTATTCTCAAAGACTACATGTCATATACGCACACACAAACACTTATGCATAAACCATCATATTACAGCAGTCGTTAAATTTCTAGACAATGCTGACTGCTAGGAATGGTGCTAAATAATGCTAAAGGGAGGCTATTTTTATTCAAACATGTCGTCTAAGCAGTTAGTTATTAGTAATCAAAGTCTCGTTAACATTTCGTTTACTTGTTTCGGCTAATGTGCTCGATAATCACTCTAAATCATCCCTGTTTCGTAACGATTTGAGCAGTTTGTGTGACTAAAATTAGGTTTGATTCACAGACAATACGAGTACGCAGAAGCTAACAGAAGTGTATTTTTATATCATTAATCAGAGGTGCAACTTGACACGAGCTAACCTTGCTAATGCCCTCAACATTTAGCTGGTAAACAACTTGGTGTTTGTGTTCATCTGCTGCTGTTAGCCTTGGTTACCTTTATAATGCACCCGGAGGTTGTTTTGAGACAGGCCGATGTAGCTGAATTTGTCTTTGGGGCTCCAGGATCTGGGGAGCGGGGTCTCTTTCTCGTTGACGGCCGGGTAAAGGCGTCTAAGCCGCTGGTTGAGCTCTTTTTCCTGCTCATTGAGAGCCAAGTCTCCGTGAACGACAACCGACATCAGAAACCCACAGCCCGATGACGGTCCTGACATCGCGATCCGATTCCTGCCGCCGATACCAACAGCTTGCCAGCTATCTTTAGCTGGACAGCTTTCTAACAGTGTCCAGTGGCTAAAGCGACCACTGTCAGACACCACAGGAGAAGAGCCGCTGAGATTTCGGGCTTGTTTTATTTCGGATCGGACGGCTAGCCAGCCAGCTAACTGCGATTAGCCCGCAAACAGCCTCTCTGATAGAGTTAGCAAGACGCTAGAGAGAATTAATCACGCCAATACAGCCAAACGGAAGCTTACAAAAACATAACAGACATCCAGAAAGTTGATCATTGTTATTTAAGACGACATCCAACCGATCGGACAGACTAAATAGGGTAAAAGAGGCAGAGAGACAGCAGCAGAGGGAACCCCGATCTTTTGTTTGTTGTTAGTGTGAAATCCAGCGATCTGATTGGCTCTCTCAAGGTCCAGTCATACTTCCTCGAGCACTTGGTACATGACTAGACACAGGCTACAATAACATGTCCTCCTTCTCACTTGGATTGTTATCTAGTTGAGATGGCTGTGACAGTGAGAATATATTTGCACACTTACATATTATAATGTTTCGTTTATTTATTTCATCATTTTCATATATCATGGGACAGTGCAGTTAGGGAGCAGATTAGGGTCCCCTTACACTTTTTATTATGTGGGGACTTTTCAATGACTTTCTTTGAGAATATGTACTGTTTTCTACACCTAAAACTTAGCATTTAAATAAACATGCAACAAATTATGAATGAAAGTATTTTACTGGTGTTTTTTACAGTCAATAAGATTTTAACATATGAAAATTATTAAACAAATTAAAGACTCGGCCAGTTTCAGTGCATTTAATCTTGTTTAAGTAGCATCAAAAGTTTTACGAAACACGTACAATTACTTTATATAAAAATGTGAATAGTAGTGTTTTCCCATACAAAACTTCACATCGGCATGTGTAAAAGTGGAATGTTATAATTTATATGTTTTGATTTTCCAACTTACACATTTAATGAGAGCTTCATCTGATGTCTTGGGCTTTCCATTTATTTTGGGATGTAAAGTACTTTTTTGCAAACTGTATAAAGTGCATTCTCCAACACTCCTGTGATAACCATTAATGGTTCATTCATAACTTTGTCATGAAGTGTAAAAACATATGCAGTGTTAGTTTCTTTAAAACATGTTCAGACATGTTCATGCTTCACATGCATTTGTGTTCCAAGAAAAACATGGAAAAGTCGAACTTTGTTTCAGTATGTGGTGTTGTAGGCTAAGGGCTTTATATTGCAAGGTTCCATTTGTTAACATTAGTTAACCACATTAGTTAGGCTTAATCTTTGTCATGCGATCTTACTTAATATTCATTAATATTAGTTCATTAATCTTATTAATTTCCACATTTACTAAATAAATCTGTTAATATTATTGTAATGCACATGAACATGAGCTAACAGTTGTATTTTTATTAACTAAAATTAACAAAGATTAGTAAACACTGTAACAAATATATTGCCCAATGTTAGTTAATGCATTAACCAACTTTAATTAATGGGACCTAATTGTAGAAGTTACTGCATGTTAATTATTCAGACAGAGAAAATGTACATCAGCAAGCCTAGAGAGGACATGGTTATTGATCTGTCCATTTCAGCCACTCCAGGAAAAGGCACAATGGCACATTCATCAATCAGACAGTTATAAATAAAAAAGATATATAGTGGATAATTTTGTTGAGGTGGATACTATTGTTAAGTATTCTAACATTACATTGATTTGTATGATAGCCTACTAAATTAAATCTATACACTTTTATTGTTTCAATTATCCAATAAACTGGAAAATTCATGAGTTTCCACAAACTGGCAGGACCATCCAATCATCGTATATCCACACATAGCAGTTACACTTATTGCTTTGGTCATTATGGTGGTACACAATCCCAAAACTCACGGCACAGGCATTGGCAAAGGCCGTACGCCATGACGATGAGAAGACTGACAGGTACCAGACTGACCATCAACACCCCCATCGTGGTATTCTGCATGATTAGCAGATAGACCCCTAGAGGCAGCGAGCTGAAGTACAGCAGCCCCAGCAGCCAGACCAGGACGCGCGCTGAAGTCTGGCACAGCAGGGCCGCACAGTTCCACACTGTCCATCTCTGAGTAACTGAGGCCATGGAGTCCTGGCTGGAAGAGCGGTAATCCCTACCCCGAGCTGGAATAACAGACTCCTGCCGAGGCTCCATAATGGTGATCACCACATAATTGGAACGAATGGAGGTGGGAGAAGCTGAGGCGGAGTGTCCCACCAGAGAGTTGAGGCGTCTGGGACTAAGGAGAATCTCGCCTTGGTTGTCATTAAGGTTCTGATGCTTCCGTGTCTGGATGGACAGCAGTGCCGACACCAAGTTATACTCGTCTGGTAGACTGTCCACGTCTTCTCCGGGAAGGTCTGTGATGTAGCGGCAGAATGGACAGACCACTGCGTTTGGAGAGGATTCTCCTAAATCCAGGATTTTTGCAAGGCACTTGGCACAAAGACAATGGCAGCACTTGAGGACCTTGGGCCGTCGACTTGACAGGCTGAAAGCACAGTAGCAGATCTTGCATTCCAGTTCCTCTGTGGTGAAGCCACCCACCACATCCTCCGGGAACTGTCCCATCATGTCTCCTTCTTCTCAACGCTTTCTCATCGGCTGGTTGTAGTCAAAGCTGTGTGGGAACATGGTTGCGAGGCAGCTGTTGGGCCACTCCTGGTTTCTGGATGGTGTCCTGTGCAGAACGGAGCATCGCCTGTACTGTGCCACGGTGGCTCTGGACAAGTTTGTGCTGAGGAACATTTCATGCACTGTGTGGAAGGGTGGGGAGAGGCCACCACCAAAAAGATAACTGTTAACACAGCAGTAGAGAACAAACACTGCAGCAACAAAGCAGGTCCTGTAAAACCAGGGCTGGAATTTTCTAGCCAGGGCTTTTGTTGTCACTGTAATTCAGTCCAATTAGAGGTTCCACACTTCTTTCTGGTACACAGTGCTGCTTTTGCTTGCTTGATGCAAGATTATTCCAAACAGAAATATATATTTGTCTGAAATCATGTTAAGTTCGGAATTATATAATAATATAAAATATTTTACATTTATTAAAAACTTGTCCCAAGCTGTAATTTTGAATTCCAGCCAGCTCAGAAGTACACAGTTCACTGTGTAACATCAAAAATTAGGTCAATGCTGTTCACTGAGCCTGTCTCTCAAAGGCAGGTATGACTGAGATTTTACCATGTAAATGGGAATTGGTATTTATTTCCAAATATAGTGTATTTTATATATCATGCTCAAATCATTTTAAGGCAAGACACTATATAGGCACATTGTTTTTCTTTTTGGGATATTTGGCTTTCATAATATGATGTTTCAGACCAGAGAAAAGAAAACTACACTTCAAAATACATTTTTTGTTTTTTTTGTGCACTTTATCTGTTTGCATCTGTAGATTTCAATTTCAGTGTATATCTTTAAAGGCTGTTTTCTCAAAATTACTTGTTTTCTTATGCACTGAGCCAGAAATCTCCACTTCATTTGCACTTAAACACACCAGACGTTATTATTTTATTTCAACCTATATTCTGAAGGATTTGTTTATATATTATCTGAGTTCGTACAACATTTTACCCCCAAAATCAGTGAAAATTATTTTTTTTCTAGTTGTTTAGAGTGATAAAAAGACATATCCAGAATTCCCTCTGTAAAAACCTTTGACTGCAATATGTCAACAAAATGAAACAATAATTTTGAAACTGACTTTATCCAATATTCAGGTTTCTGTTCTAGAAAATTATGCAAACTAGTGCATAATTAATCATTAATCATCATTAATCATTTGCATACATATTGAAATGTTTTCAATCTTAATGTAATCGATCAACTGGTAAAGTATAATAATGTACAAGACTTTGTATATGTTTGTATGTCTCTGCAAGCTCTTTTATTCTTTTTCAAATGGAAAAAAAAGTATTGCTTTGGAGTTTCACTACACTGGCATTCAAAAGCAGGAGAGATGAGGGCAATTGTAACACTTGATACCGTAAAGATATTAACACAATGATAAAATAATATAATTAAATACAGGATAATTGCTTTAATACTTAGTTTTTGCCTTAATATGATAGTAATCTTTAAGGCTGTCCGAAATTATGTGTTAAAAATCCTTTTTACTAAGATATATTGATCAGCTGACAAGTCGATCATCTGCTTAATTTCTGTGTAGTGCAGTAATGTTCATAACGTGTTCATAACAAGACCCCAATCTAACAATTTTATACATCAATTTATACATCTTAAAATCTTACAATCTTATAAATTTTAAAGCTAAATACAGTATATAAGCTTTCCATTTATGTATGGTTAGTTAGGATTGGACAATATTTGGCTGAGATACAACTATCTGAAAATCTGGAATCTGAGGGTGCAAAAAAAATCTAAATATTGAGAAAATCGCCTTTAAAGTTGTCCGAATGAAGTACTTAGCAATGCATATTACTAATCAGAAATTCAGTTTTGATATATTTATGGTAGGAAATTTACAAAATATCTTCATGGAACATGATCTTTAAAACAAAATGGATAACTTATAATATATTACATACAATATATTGTTGGCTATTGCTACAAATATACCAATATATAATATATAATTATGACTGGTTTTGTGGTCCAGGGTCACATATAGGCCTATGTTACAACTTCATGACATTAAACAGCAGAAGAACATAGGCCTAAGAGATGTTAAAAATAATAATACTTGAATAAAATTTTATATAGTAATTTTATACTTTCATATTATTTTATTATTATTTTTTATTTCCACTGCAAGTGGCTGTTTACAAGCACTTTACAGTAATGTACACTGCGCCCTAGTGGTTAAAGAGCGTATAAAGCTCATTCATATTTTGTCTTCAAAAGAAATAAAATATCAGATTATCTACATATGACTGTAAAAGAGGAATGTAGGCTAAAGGAGAAATATTTTTCAAAGCTTCAGAATGATGGCTGATGATGAAGAAGAAAAAGATGAATAGAAGAAAACAACGCATCCTTTCGTTGCAATATGAATGAAATCAAACAAAACGTCGATTTGGCTGTGATTTCCAGCAATAAGCTGCATGCAGAGGTAGCCTGACCCAGAGCAGGTGGACATCGCACAGCTGACTGACCGATGACGTAAGAGTTCCCAACAGCAACCCGGGGCTGCCTCTGAGTGACGTCAGCGACTAAACAAAAACAAAATAAAGAGCAGCTGGCAGCGCGCGTGAGGAGCGGGCTTTGCTATGGCTAATCAGGGTGGATGCGACAGCCTGGGTGTTTCAGAGGTGGAGCCGGTGGGAAAGAGCACCGGCGAGACTTCCCCCAGATCACTCAGCTCAGGTGGAGGAGGAGAGATGGCGGAGAAAGAGGAAGAGCAGCCTTCGGGAGTCCGACACCCTGCAGACACTTATCTTCTGTGCCGTATATCAAAGCTGGTTAACTGGAAAAGACCATTATGGACTTCCGCTTTCTTCGCAACTACAAATATAGCGTTTTGGTGAGACACATGACGCAGCATATTTTTATTACATGCAGAATGTATGAATGCAAATATCACATTTTCTTTAAGACATAGTGATGTTGGAGTTTAAATAAAAAATTGCAGTGATGGGTCAGTCTTTATCGCTTTCCAATGCTCCACATTTCTCTGCTTGATTAAATCAGCAGGCCTAACTGTTTTTTGTAGTCTGGCCCCTAAGGCATTTTCCTTTGACCATTTTCTCTGCAGGCTATCTGTGGTTGCACTGGACTTCACTACAGTTGTATTGCTATTCGTACTGTGGTGGACCTTTTGTGCTAGTGACAACTTTTTCTTTTGCATAGCATGATACATTTTTGAAGACAGACTTTTAATAATTTGAATTCAAAATTTCATAGGCCTATGCATTTCCTTGCATGCACAAAAGTTGTCAATGTATTAATGGCATTCTTGTTGTGGCATGTGGATAAATATTGTATTTGGGTTAACATGGCTTTATTTGGAGTGCAATTAGGAATTAGTTTCACCCTCAAAGCACATGATTTTACATAACTTGTAATTAGAATGAATAGAAATAATAATAACCACACTTGAGCATGTAGTTTTATTGTTTTTAAAGGTATGATGACAGGTCTTAGATCATTTTACAGCTTTTATATTTAAAAAAAAAACAAGCACTATACATACAAAAGTGATGGATAGATGTATGTTGACTAACTGTGCACGTGATTAAAGATGGGAAACCTAATTGTTTTTTTTTTCCATGCAGGTTTGTGTCCCTTAGTCCCTGTCGGGTGTTCAGCCTCATCTCCATGTGTGTGGCTCTCTTAGTGATGATACAGCTGATGAGAGATGTGGCTCTTTCCAGATCAAGAGGTGTGGGTTTGTTTAATCTCATTATATTCTAACGTGTGACTGTTGTTACTGTTGTCATAAGAATAGAAACAAATGTTGATGGTGTCCACCACCAGTGTAGATCCCATTGATGTTTATTTTCCTTACAGGAGCCGCTCTATGGAGGAGTATGACAAGCAGGTAAATTTAGAGCATGCACACCTATTCAAATCAAGTGTCTTACGCTCACCAAGGCTACATTTATTTGATCAAAAATCCAGTAATTATTACAAGTAAAAAAACTGTGTTCTATTTTAATATACTTTAAAATGTAATTTATTTCTGTGATGGCAAAGCTGAATTTTCAGCAGCCATTACTCCAGTCTTCAGTGTCACATGACCCTTCAGAAACTATTCTAATATGCTAATTTAGTGCTCCGAAACATTTCTTATAATTTTTGTTGAAAACCGCTATTTTGTATTTTTGAGGAAACCAAGAGACACGTATTTGAAATATAATTTTTGTAACATTGAAAAAGTGCTCAAGTGATCAATTTAATGCATCCTTGCAGAATAAAAGTATTAATTTCTTAAGTCATACTAACCCCAAACTACTGAACTACTTTTTTTATATATTTTTTTTAATAAACTGAGCTTTACAGCGATCACAATATTGTTTTTTTTTTCATTTTGAGAAAAAGAGCAGCTTTTACGTTCACTAATAATTCCTTTTGCATATGAGTTTGAAACAACATAACAGAATTTTAATTTAAAGCAAATAATCTACCTACAACAAATATACAAATAGTTATTTTGGTAGTTGCACTGAAAATGTACTTGACTCAAAAATTTGAGGGGGCACACATCTGAATGCATTTATAAAGGTGTTTTTGTCTCAAGTGTTTTCCATTCATCAGCTACAGTCCAGTCTGTAGCCACTAGAGGGCGTCCTATACCTCTTACTGGCATTATTGATGACATACAGCAATCCATAAAGCCTGTCATGTGAGTTTAGAGATGTCAGTGAAATCCAGTGCTTCTGTGAAGGAGCTGTTGTGAGATCAAGACTAATTAAGAAATCTAACAAAGCACTCCTGACCTTCTTGATACTTAGAAATGTACAACACTGGTAACCTTTCTCATGCAGTAGTTTGAAGAGTGTGTCCAAGTGAACCAAGATTATATAATCAATATTTACGTCAAATCTTTGCATATGAGAACATTCAAAAGTTGGCCTAAGTTTGTTAAAGTATTGGATTAGTGGAAGGCTTGATGAATTTATCCAATAAAGCTTATCAATGGCCTTCGGCTTTCCATTATTTTAATCAGGGTTGCGTCGTGCTGTACTCTGACCGAAGTTTCCCTGTCATTGTTTACATGCTTATGGTAAAAACAAATGCAATGGCACCATTGTGCTCCAGTGGGTGAGATGCCAGTGTAGTAATCTTCAGTGTGGTGTTTATGTTAGACGGGCCTCATTAAAACCTTGGGTACTTGACCAACAGCTGCTGGATTGCCTCAGCTTGTTCATTTCTGCCAGCTGCTGTTGATCTTTACCCGGATCTTCACTCTGACTCCTTTCCCCCTGTCCTCCCATAGCTGTGGGATTAAACAGCTTTCTGTTGTGCCCTACTTTTTTTTTTTCATAGAAGTTACTTTATATTTAAAGTGTGATGATGGTAGTTTCACATTAAGAATGTCTGTTATTTTTTATGTTTTTATGAAACTTCCAACAGACGTCATGTGGTAATACAAATTTAGTTACTATTTATTTGCTACAAATGTTTACACAATATATTTGCAATAATTTGTACTAATATGTTTCATCAGTAGTGATGAAACACTTTGTTTATCTGTACATTGTGACGTATGCACTGGAGTGGGTTGTTGTTTTCCTGTGGAAGCATGTCGTGTTGTGAAACTTGAGTTTGTGTTTCAGACTGGGTGGCATGGCGAGTAGATTGACACAGCCATTTGTGCGCTCAAGAGTGATGGTAATCCTTTCTTGCATTTCCTCGCCATTCTTATTGGGAGGATTTTGGAGGGTCCCAACCGAGAAGCCAATCACATCACAGGATACTCACTAACAAAGGGTGTGTCTGGACACTCAGTGGCCCATTGGAGGAAGGCTGAGTGAGGGTTAGGTGACTGGTATTATTTGTTCGCTGACCAACTGACCAGTCATGGTCCCTTCGTCACAGTCAAATGACCAAATCATAATAATAGATAGAATGATATAAACAAAGAGGGGATATAAATAATAAAGATGACTGTTACTGTCTGTATATACAGGGGAGACTAGGCAAGCTTTTACACTTTTTACTCCCATTTTCTGGGAATGTAATTTTTTGAAAGTCAGGTTCTGTGTATATATTTTGAAGTCATGCTTAGAAACTTGTCATTTGAGAAACATTGTCAGAACATGTCATAATTAACTTGGTAAAATGGTTTAGTTTATTTCTGTTGTTACATGCTGGATTTTTAAGAAAACCATAATGGGGTAAGCAAAATGTAAACAATAAATCGAGTATGACAAGATAAAACAGCAAAAATGTAAAATATACAAAAATAGCAAACTATTTACCAAATTTCTGACCATTTAAAACATGTAAATAATTATGAAAAACAATCAAAATGTGACAACCTGTCCCAAAAAGACATCTGTGAAAATTAAATATTTAATTGATAAGTTGTATAATTTTATACAATTTAAAACACAGGTTAATAATAATAATAATAATTTAAAAAGTGCCAATCTGCCCCAAATGGATGTTTATATAAAAAAAAACGAATTAATAAATTGTATAATTTAATTTTATAATATAGAACAAAAATGTGAAAACCGGTCTCAAATGGATATTTTTGAAACGCATGTAAATAATAATAATAATAATTAAAACAATAAAAAATGTGACCATCTGCCCCAAATGGACATTTACAAAAAAATACCCTTGTCCTGAGAACATTTCTAAATTCTACTTTCATGATGTAGCTGACTCTTTTCTGAATGTTTGCTAGTGCAGTTTTATTATTTATTTGTTTGATGATATTTATACTGTATAATATTTACTTGTATATGTTGCGCTAAAGAAGTTCTATATTTAAAATATAATTAACCTATAAATAAATGTAACATCTCTTTAAATATAATGAGATTTTAAAACATTCACAATGAAACATTAACACATAATTCATTATAAATCGGTGAGATTAACAGAGAGGAAACAGTGAAAAGTTGTGATGCCAGGGAGTTTTTTTTTTTTTTTGTTATGAGACCCATGTTCCTGCATGGAGATCATTTTTCATTGAGAAAAATGTGCGTAATTTAAAATACTCTTCTGAGAGGGTCTCATTCTGTGAAGAGGGGGTATTATGTGGAGTGTTTGTACGTGTGTGTGTTCATGCCCCAGCACTGTCTGATGCCTGCTTGTGGAATGCTATGTGACTCTGGTATATTTAGACCTGACCGATTGAAATAGTGAAGCTCAGGCCTTGATCAACATAAACACTAGCTAGTGTGGCTTCATGCAACACTTCATTTGTGACTCTGTCTGAACTCTGGAACTTATCACTGACACACTCACCTTCTGACTTACCTGAACACCTTTCATGTTGAAACCTAGAAATTTTGAGATGACTGCTGAAGACCGTGGATCAGCACTGAGGTAAAAAAAAATAAAAAATACACTATTGAAGAAATTGGTAAAAGGACTAAAGTTGTTGTTAACTTTGAATACTAAGAATCAGTGTTATGTGAATTATACCTAAGTGGCTAGTTTGTTTATATGACTTGGATATTTATTGTCTTTTTTTTTTTTGGAAAAACATGTTATTTGAATCAAGTAATATTTGTCTTTGTTTTAATCTTACTTGTATCACAGTTAGGTTTGTCATGTTTCAAATAAGAGCTTTTTCCTAATTATTTCAAATGTCAGTCATCATACATCAGATGCATCCGGGGCTGTGTGGTCTCCATAGTGACCCTTGTTTTGGAACATTTGCTTGGGGGAAGTCCATGTCGATTGTCACAAGTACTTTCTAGGTATTGATACGTGCATGTACACCACACAGCCATGGAACCTGTCAGTCATGTGTGATGAACTGTACGTGAACAGGCCCACTGACAAGCTAAAAACATTGTTAAAGTACTGCCTTTTACCCTTGTTTTACAAATTAAGAGATACTATTGATTTTCAGTGGCATTCCCCAGCTGTTTGTTTTGGGCTATTTTAGTGCTCTGTCACTGGGTCTGTTTGAGTGTCAGACAAGTAGCTTTCTTTGTTGTTTTAGCGATTAGCATGGGAGTCAGCTAGTCGAGCGGTTTGGTTCTCAGAATCCAGAGTCACCTGTTGTTGGCATTTACAGAGATATTAGAGGCTTTTCTACACGTTCTTTGGTTTTAAAAGATTTTTGACTTTCTTGAGGCAGCAAACTTTATTTGGTTTTCACATGATAACATTTAGCAGTAGCAAGCATGCCATGTGGTATGATTTCAAATAGCGTTAACTATCAAACACCGCATAGTGTTAGTCAACATGCAGATTTCCCAAAAGATGTAATAAAAGATCTCATCTGATGAAATCTCTTAACACTTGTGAGCATTACACCTCATTGATCTCCAGTCGTCAGCTCTGGTCTGGGTTGGGCAAGCCTGAGCTCACTTTCTCTGGCACTTTCGCTTGGATGGTGAAATGCTAATGTGAGCTCTGTTGCCTCATAGTCACATGCCCCCCATGCGCTCTGTTTAATAGGAAACCTCCGGTGGGGAAACATGTCTGTGTAATGTTGGAGGTGGTTTATGACCTTTTGGAGGAAACGGATCTGTAGGAGAGTTCCTAATTGCATGGGTTATATGTAGCATGTTTTTAGGGTCAATCTGTTTGTTTGAAGGACATATAGACCTAGGTGGCATTGTTTGGTTTGTTTTGGAGATGGGAAATATAGGGCGACAGCTGTGAGGGGATGGGAGTAGGGTGCATAACCACAGATAAAGGGCATTAACAAGCCACCTGTTAATAGATGCCAATAAATTCCCCCGTTCTGAAAGTCATACTAATTCTTTCAAAGCCAAATGTTTGACCAAATAAATATTTACTTGACTTTTTACCTGATGTTATTATTAGCTGCCCATGATTTATTTTTAAAGCTAACTTACATTATACTTTCCATGAAAGTGAACTTTCCATGTAACATCAAATGTGATTTAAGCTCATCAAAGAGTGCCAGTGGGCTCAAGGAAATACCGATGTATGTAATTAAAAATGTTTGTCGATGTAAGCTGTCGGTTAAGGACCTAAATATTTTGATATGTAATCATATTTTAAAACAATCTTGGGTGAACCTTCAAATACGTGAAGCCAAATTTTTCAATGTGAAGTAATTCCCAGTAATATTAATTTATAAACCAGGCATTCTCAGGGTGCCTCCTTTTCAGTTATCTCATGAACCCATTTTAGATATTATAAGAATCCTCTTGTACATTTCTGCCGTCATCACTCAGACTGTGAAGTATTTAACAGTGTCTGCTCTGATAGTGCAAGAATCTGCCTTCAAAGGCATACACACTGTATAGCTAATGCTATATAGACACTGACATCCATTTATTAAAATGGACTAAGGTCTACATTTTTATTTAATTCTTTCCATAACATGAATTTACATGTCGTGTATAGGCATGTTGTGTCATATCACCGTTCCAGAGGTTAAGAGGCCACTACAAATAAATAGCAGCATGTGTGTTCAACAGTTATACAATGATAAATAAAGACGTTTACATTGTTTAATTGAATGAATGAATATGTGCTTTTTCAAAAAGGGTCATCTTTACTTCTGGTTCAACTTCAATGCTAATTTATGTTACTGGTCTTTTAATTGTAGCTGGGAGTTCATTGATTCTGTCCAGGAGGGTAAGTCTGAATCAGGATCTTCATTCACAGACTTCTGGATGAGCCTCAAGCTCTTCATTGAGGAGACTTCCTCTTTTAAGCAGCAGAATCCAGGCAAGGTATGCACAGATTTGGTTTTTGCATAATGTACCCTTTTTTACATTAAAATGTAGCTTGTAGGTTGAAATTTGTATCTTAATTTCTTCTACATTTTCCCCATTTTAACCACCGTTTTGCCTTCTCAAGTTAATTTTTCATGGTCTGACAGTGGTCTTAATATTAATTTATATCATCACTGATGCAGGTGCATCAAATAGTGATGTATGTTAAAAGCATATTTTTAATGTTTTATTTATGTATATAAATATAAATATGTATATAGATATGTATGTTTTAATATTAATAATATATTTTTAAATAATACCATTTTTCAATGTAAAATTATTCCATTCCAAGAGCTCATAAAAGCTGCATGTACAATGATTATAAAATAATTAAAATGATATTTAAAATAGATTTAGAGTATAGAATGTCACATCGCAGTTTATTAACTCTCCAAAAGTATTTTGTCAACTATCCTTTTTTGTGTCTCATTGCAGTTCTGTCTGCTGGTGTGCAGTATGTGTTCTTTTCTGGCAATACTTGGACGTTACATTCCAGGGGTTGTTATTTCATACATCTTAGGTAAGTGCCAAATTAGATCCTACACAAAAAAAGATGTTAATTAATAGTTAAGTCTTTGTACAACTGATTGTAACCATGCTACTATTGGCTAAGGTGAGCATAGCCTCTCTCTCCTGGATTTACCTCAGCACACTTGAGAACATCCAACAGTCTGTTTGTCATGTGATAGTGGATTCCTAGGAATGTAACCATGACGATATTCCCACTCAGTCTCTGGTTTCTTTCTTCCTAGCATTCAGCAGGTTCATAAACATACTGGTAAGAGTGACACATACATTAATAGTTTCTACATCTGTTTACTGCAGTGCTGGGAATTTTTCTCTGGCCTTTGGTGTCGTCACATGAGTTTGGGATGTGGTTGGAACCAGCTCTGCAGAAACTGGACTTTGGAGTGGGCGAGTTTCTTCAGAAAATAAAGGAGAATCATGGTACGTCTCAAATACACAAATAGAAAATTACTTGTAGCTTGACCCCCAAAATAAATTTTAGTGGAAATAAAGCATAAAAATTTGAAATGTTGCCTGGCAGTTAACTCAAATAAAAATCAAAAGCTCAAAAATAAATAAAAATAAAGCTAAAGGTAAATATTTAAAAAAATACAATTTTAAAATATTTTAATAAATATGATAATAGTATATAAATAATACTAAAATAATGCTCTATGGGAGCTCATAAGTGACTCATTTGGAGCGCACCACACACACTATGAAAGGGTGACTCATCTGATTGAATTCAATGGAGTTTGGCATTAGCATGTTGCTAAGCTAACAAGGCAATACACACGCATTTTTTAATTTTCAATTACACTGAAGTATTTTTATCGATTCTGTTTGGTTTTGAATGAAATATTTAATTTAAAGTCATGGCTGACTTGCATTCTCCATTTCCTTTCCCGCTTAAGAGAAAAGGATACTCCAGTCACAAGCCAAGAGAGAGAGCATTGACGCAGATCTGTCATCACTTTTCCCCAAGGTCAGTGAGCTGCCACACAACTGGCCAGATACTGTTACTCACACGCTTATCATGTGCCACTGAAGACTGAGGGCTTTAGGATATGACAATAATATAATAATATACACAATATGTCCATTTCCTGTCTGTGTATGAACTGATATTAAGTATCTAATACAGATGGACTCCACCGTGTGCAAAGAGCTGTCTATATCCGACACCGAGGTCTCTGAAATAACATGGACAGACAATGGCACCTTTAACCTTTCAGAGGGACACACACCTCAGACAGAAAACTCTGAAGGTAAAGTTCTCTTACCTTTTCCAGAAATATCTGTATGTGGGTGATTTTCCAGGTCTAAATATAGTCTAAATATAACAAATGATACAGATAGACCCTTACATAACAAAAACCCTGCATACTAACTGCCAGAAACTGATGTGTGTGTGTGTGTGTGTGTTTTATATTAAGTATATATAAATATATACTAGTATACTGGAATCAATTAGTCATCTGCATGTTGTGATTATAAAAAAGGAGATTTAATAATTGAATGAATGTCAGGTTTCTATATTGGAAAGCCGTTTTTATGTATTAGAGCCGTTTGTGTATTATAGCATTACGATAAAAGTATGTAATGTCTAAAACCTTTAACTTATATAGTTTTGAGGCATTCAATAATAGATATTATACCAAATTGTATTCCAGTTGAATGTGTATATATCTCATTGTTTTCTTTTAAATGGGGGCATTTTCTATATTATTTATTTGATACAGACTCAGACCGACGAAGTGACGAGGAAGTCTTCACCGGTGGACTACCGGAGTTTCCCTCCTTGGACAATGGCTTAGGAACAAATGGAGATGACGACGAAGACCTGAGCATTGGGATGCCCACCCCTCCAGCCCATCCCAGCAGGGTCGGGTCCACACAGTCAGAGGAGGAACCCACGGCCCAGGCCCTGGAGGTTATGCAGAGGCTGGCTGGAGACGTAATCACGGCAGCAGTAACCGCGGCAATGCAGGAGCGCCTGGAGGCGGCTGTAGCGCCTGCGCTGGTCCAGGCCCTGGCCGAGGAATCGGACAGCGAGGCGGAGGACTTTGAGTTGTTGGACCAATCAGAGCTGGAACAGCTGGAAGGCGAGTTGGGGCTGGACCGCTCGAGCCGTGCAGAAACGTCTAAACCTAGCAAACCCTCTTCAGGCTTTCTGTCCAAACTACTGGGGCGCCAATGATTTTATTCAGAGGGGTTCCGCTTCCCTCTGTGATGGGATGTGGGTGGGAGGATAAATGTCGGGTTTACAGGGAAAGGTCCAGAGTAATGAAGGTATTCCATTGTTTTGTGGTGTGATTCAGTTGTTTTACTATAAAAACAAAGTCATCTGTGGAAGGAGGCTATTTGTGTATTTCATGGGGAAGGTGATTGTGGCTGGTTTTGGCGTAGCTCCATCTCAGTGGGTCATCGGAGGAAATAGTTTTTACAATGTTTCCTGTCAACCTCCAACCCGCCAATGACCAGAGGGTTATGGAGCAGAGTAAAGTCATTCGTTTAGCTGTTAAAGGCCTGGTAGATGCAGGATACTCCATATTTTGCTGCCAAATATTTTTTCTTTTTTCAACTTCACATAATTACTCATAAAATAAAGCTTCATGGCCAAAGAGTAAGGGCCTCCCACTAACTGACAATCAGGATAGCACTAATAAGCAAACAGAAACACCTTGTAGAGAAGTACACGTGACAAATATGTATTTTTATTTGAAATATTTTTTCTAATTTTTTTGTATTTTTCATGAAGGTTTTTTGAAAAGCTGGTGGTCTTAGTGTAAACCTTTGCATTGGTAGTCATGTTTTAGACTTTTTTTTTTTTTTTTTTTTTTTTTTTATTTGCACCTTTTATATTGAACCAACTAGGCATCAAAGTTGAACAGATTATGATTTAGATTCATATGAATATTCACCAAATAGTGCTTAAAGGGATGGTTCACCCAAAAATGAATATTCTGTCATTAATGGTGTTTAATGTTGTTTTAGACTCCATTGACTTGACTTTCATTTTATAAACAAAAACAGTTACACAGAATATTATCTTTTGTGTTCCACAGAACTCGCATAGGTTTGGAAAAACATGAAAGTGAGTAAATAACGAAAATTTTTGGGTGAACTCTTTCTCTTTAATGTACAAAAAGACCTTAAGTTGTTTTTCAGGCAAAAGGAACAAAAAGTAAAATGTATTTAATCCCCAAGAACAATGTAGAGAGAAGACAATTGTACTTTTAGTCAGTCTTATGAATCAAAATGTTTCTTTGGGGATCATTATCTGCTTTCTGTGAGAAAGAGAGGAGCCTTTTATCAACTGACCCATTATTCATAATTGCCTTTTCATCAATGTAAGTACAGACGCACATATAACCAAGATTTCTGTTCACAGTGTGGTGCTTGGTGTGTATCTATATTTAGTGTTTCTAACAAACTTCTGATGTATTATGAATTTTGTTTTGAGATGTATCAAATGCTTTCTGTAACACATTGGCTGAATAGGAATTTCTGCCAGTCACTATAATGACTGCTATCCAAAAATGATTCTAATCCGTGTCAGTTTGAGCACTTTTTTTAATTTAAATATATTATTTATTCCTATATATATATCTCTCCTATTAGATTGCTTCCACGCACACATATGATCGCCTTATATGCCTGTGCAAGTTTGTTTGTCAGAGCGGAAGAGAATAAGCAAAATATAGTCGTATAAACAATCTCCAGAATGTAATTAAAACCGTACAATTCAAAATTGTGTTTTTTGTCATTATTCTGAATGAGGTTTTGCAATGGAAAATATCTTAAGTGACTTTAAAACAATCCCAAATGAGGTCAAAACATATTCATTGGGTTCAAATTTCACATTAAAAATCTTTTTTCTTCACTTAAACTTTTATATATTATATTTAGTGATAATTGTATATAAAGCATGGTTATAACTTCTAATAATTAAGGACTTAAAAAATTGACTTTTCCTATTGTAATAATAATTTTGGAATGGAAAAGATAGAACTAATTATATTGTAATGATAATGTGTATTGTTAATTGTCACCAAATGCATGATTAAATGGATAATAAATTGATTCACTATCATTATAAAGGTACTAGTTAAATATGAGCTGTTTTCACTGTTTGTAGGTTTACCAGGTAAATGGGAGGAACAGTCCTCATAAATCTGACACTTTTAAACAGCACCCCATGATTTACTCGTAGTCCACCTGTAAAGCGCATCCATACATCACCTAAACTTTTCCTCGAGTCAGCAGAACAAAATAAAGTCATGTTTCAAATGTGTATGATTTATGCTCATCACTATGAAGGGATTCATCCAATGCACATGAATTAAACCCATCAAACATGAGTTAAAGTGCTTCATTTTGAACTATTCAAAAATGAACAGATGTTTATAATCACATACTTAAAGCAGATAAAAAGAACAATACCAACATTTTCAGTAACATTCAGTCTGAACAAATGTACAGGATGCAACATGAGTTACTGTACAGGTTATAGCTAAACATATTGAAACAATTAAAAAGAAACTCTTCCATAATTCTGCATCTGGTGGTCCTTTAAAAGATTCAGGCCCAGCAGGAGATGTTTTTACTACCGCAGAATTTCTTTATGAAGTGAGTGGCTTAATGTGGTGTGATTTGTGTCTCAGGGCCAAAATAAAAATCAAACAAGCCTCAAAAAATTTTGCCACACTTGTGTGTGTTTGTCATTTGTTCTGAATGTTCTTCAAAGAAAGAGAAAAATGAAAAAAGATTATCTGCACAGTATGAGAGACCTACTGTATTACTTTGCTTATCACAATATAAATACAGATAACAAAAGGTTTCTTAAACATATTATTTGTATTGATTTATCTTAATATTTTAATATCATTGATTCATGTCACCCATTTCACATTGAAATATGTAAAAGTATACAAGACAGATTCAGTTACTTGTCCTTTCTGGCATGTAAATTGCATGGTGTCATACACATCATTTCTGTTTGCTTTTTTTCTTACATGAAAACAAGCCTGAATTCTTTCTAGAAAGGCCTTTAGTTTTTCATAAAATGCTGTTGTTTACAAATTGCATTGCTGGTTGGGAAAAAGCATGGTTATTTTACAATGTCTCATTCAGAGAAACCAGAGATAGTTCATCACATTGACTGTATATAGACACATACAGTTTGACAACCAAAAACTGTCGATTTGTTTTGAAAAATGCAAATGCAAATGCTATTTTTTTTACATTTGAAAATTAGCTTGAAAAGAGAGTTTGTGATATACTTTTAAGAAAAATACCACTTGGTTCAATATTTTGATATTCACACATTTTTAGGTGTGACTTAAAGGGGTGGTTGATTGCGATTTCACTTTTTTAACATTAGTTAGTGTGTAATGTTGCTGTTTGAGCATAAACAATATCTGCAGAGTTGCGGCGCTGAAAGTTCAATGCAAACGGAGATATCGTCTTTTAAAATTCTGGCAGTTTAATGCCTACAAAAACGACTGGTAAGGGACTACAACGAGTTACTTCCCGGGTCTGATACATCACAGACCCAGATAAACCCCGCCCCCGGGAACACGCAGCAAAGGGGGCGGAGCCATGCTGCACTGCTTTAGAGAAGAGGAAGAGAAAACTAGGGATGTACGTAAAAAGCTATTCATATGAATCGCAATTCTGTCTTCTAACGATTCTAATGGATTCTCAAGTTTCAAAATCATTAAAGCAGCAGTTCTTAATACTGTTACTCTGTCGCCCTGCTCTGCATCTCTCTCTCTCTCTCTCTCTCTCTCTCTCACACACACACACACACACACACACACACACTCTCTCTCTCTCTCTCTCTCTCATTCAGATCGTCAGATAAGCGCCAACAAACTGTTCCAATTATACACTTATTTTCACACAGCAATGAGAAGCATTATAAATGGACACGCGTGCGGTTGCTGTGCTGTATTAAAGCTTTAATCAGGATAAAACCGTATATTAAAAGCTAACAGAAGCAGTAGCACTTACAAATAGCAGCGTATTTAAAAGTATGAGACAACAACAACCAAACATACCATTAAGAGCCGTGCTTGCACAGGTTCTGCACGATCCTCTTCACTAATATCCTCTGGGTCTCAATCGGGCTCAAATTGATAAGCATTATAGACAACGCCACTGTTTACAATTCAACCGGAGCACATGCCACTGAGGAGAGGGGCGGGACGTTTAGATGTGCTCTAGAGGCGGTTTAGCCAATCACAACACACTGAGCCAGCTAACCAATCTCAGTCCATCGCGTATTTCTGAAGGAGGAGCTTCATAAAACCAGGAAATAAATCGAGGCGTTTGTCAGAGAAGGGACAGAGAGGTGTGGAATAAAGGTAAATTATGTGAAAAATAATGCGTTTTTTAAAAAAACCAAGCATGAACACATGCTAGACTGCACCCCATAAACACAATCAAGCCTAGAAAAAAAACAGTCAACCACCCCTTTAAGTCTGAATGCATTTTGGAGCCATTGTATGCGTGGAAAGAAAGGAAAAGTGCTCTGCCCTATTTCCAGGTGAGAAGATGTGAAAGCTGGCTTGTCTCAAGTCTCATAAAACTCTACAGAGACAGGTGAACTGTGAAAAAAGAAATAAAAAAACAGAACTCCTCAGAGTTTTACCACCTTGACCTTCCAGCTACACTCGTTCTGTCACAAGTTAAACAAAGTTGTGAAATAGGGCAATTAAATATTTGTGAAAAGATAAGTAGACATTTGGTAAATATACTGTAGATATTAATAAAAAATAGCTTCAGTGAAGGACAAATCATTTTTTTTGTCTTCTAAGTGATTTTTAAACTCTTCCCTGGCACCAGCTGTTCCAAAATTCTGAGCGTATGTCACATTCTTCTACATGTGGTATGTTGAAATTATGAGGCCATATCGTGTTTGTGTGCTCAGCTGCTTCCAGGTTGGATTGCAGGTTTATGCGCTATGTAAAACACCTGTTTGCAGCAAGCCTGAAGTTTAATTATATGTGTAGCAGTGGACATGCTGATCTGGCCATCCCATCGTCATGATGAATGGATCTTAGTGGACACTATTAAACATTCAGTCACACACAGTACAGTATATGCATAAGAGTTGCATGTTGCAGATGTCGTTTCTGAACCATAAGCAGGCAGCCACCATATAGCTTCAGCTATAGAGTTTTGCAGCTATATATGGTGGAAAGGAATCACCTGAAATGATATTTGACAGGCCATCATTCTGATCTATGATGTTCTTGTCATAAAAAGTAGTCGGATCGTTAACCCAAACCTGATTTTTTTTTATAGCATCCTGTAACCTTCTGGCCTTCAGTTGTCTTCAGCTTCTTATGACAGTGGCCGACACTTTCTGCTTTTCCTGTGGAATCTTTAGTGAGTGTGAAGAAACTGCCAGATAACACCTTCAAAAAGCTGCTGACAGGAATCTGCTTGTTGGGGAGAGTTTTTTTTTAAACAGCATGGGTCTGGTTTTTAATTAGCTTAAATTACACAGTTTTCACTTTGCCATACTTAAGCTTAAAAATCTTGAATGAGGAAGATGATGCGGGTGTTGGGTTGCAACAATATTGTATAAAGGTTTCTTAAAAGAGATATTTCACACAAAAATGAAAGTTTTGTCAGCATTACATCCTCCACTTTTTCCAAAACTGTCAGAGTTTCTTGTTGTTTTCAGGTTAAGCATATTAAATAATATGTTTGCCTTAATAAAACTAATTTATATGAAGAAGTTTTTAGATTTTTTTTTTTTTAAATATTAAGCATAACCAAAGTATATAAACAGAGAATTCCATAGAGCTTTACTTTATAAATCTGCATAATACTGAGGATTCAGAAGGATTCATATAATTCATATGGTTTTCTGTCATGTTTGTGTCTCAGTGGTAGATGTGGCACCTCATTCATCAATCACTAAAAAGGTATTTCTTTGATTATTTCTGCATCCCTCCGGCTCCCTCTTCCAAGTTGGATCTTGCTGCTTTTCTTCCTAATTACAGGACTCTCATTGGTCAATGAGCTGATTTTGCAAGAGCCAATCCCAAAAAGGCTAACAGCAAGCTCCTGACATGCCTTTTTTTCTTAATGATCATGGAGCACCTTAAAAATGTTGGCGTTCGCCACAGCAGTTCAGAGGGTTTGAAGGGGAGTGCAGGGGTTGTGTGAAGAGTTCAGTACACCCCTCCAGAGCCCACCAGCAACTTAGGAGTATCTTCAAACATTTCTGCTAGAACAGGTAAGTGCTTTTGAAGATCCCTTTTCTCATCCAGTTGACTGATACAGACAAAATATTCTTAATAAATTAGGTGGAGGTATGAGCACTGGGAAGTTTTTTAAAATATAATTTTAATATTTATATCTATCTATCTATCTATCTATCTATCTATCTATCTATCTATCTATCTATCTATTTGATAATCTTACATGGATTTGATATGTTGTATTATATATAATGTGTTTGTCCCCCCTCACCATCAATGCACAATGTAAAAATTAAAAAGAAAAAAAAGCACAATTTGGGAATTATGTAAGACAGGAGTAAATAGTATTCATAAAGACATTAAATAATTGCAGGGAAACCTAAGAAATACTTATAAAGCTAAAAAGTAAAAATTTTAAAAAGTGACAAAAGATTCACAAGAACAATAAAATGTGAATTGCAGTCTATCCATTAAAAACTAAATTGTACAACAACACATTATTTCAAGTTATTGATCATTTTAAACAAATTATGCATGATTTCAAAGATAAAATAGTTAAAAGTTAATTATTATTAAAGAATCAACTATTGAAAACCCCAATTGGCCAACCATTATTTTGAATATTGGTTGGAAATGTCCCTGATATGGATCACTCTCTCAATTTTTGTTTTCAGGATTCAACTAATCAAGAAAAATGGCCAGACTAACATTATCTGTTATATTCTGTGGAATGGCTCTTGCTACTGTCTTTATGCCAGGTGAGAATCCATTTTGATCAAAAGAAAATATTCTGTTATCCTGAATATTTAGCACAATTCAAACTTTTCTCAGTGTAAATCACCGTAGCATTATAAAGTATGGACCTAATGAAGCATCCATCTCTGAAACAAAGCACATCTGGTTACTATTACAGCAGAAACTTCACAGTATTCACAAAGCCAGAGAAAACAAATGAGCATTGTGTATTGCTATTCTTTTTTGTGAACACCTTTGTGAAGTGATTTCAGTCAAACAGTTTCCATAAAACATAGACCTTGTGATTATCAGCCAACTGTATATTTTCCAGGAGCTATAAACATCTAAAGAGACCAACTGGAGATGCAGATATATGCCACAAATACTGTTGCATGTACAGACCATTTTACATCCTTCATTTTATTTTACAGCAGTGGTAATTATGGCAGCAGCCTGTGGGCTGGTTCCCCAATCTCTTTGTACTTTAACAGGTACACTTGCAGGGGGTCCCGGAAGTTTAAGTCCCATTTTAGAGCACTTAGAGCTCCCAGAGAGCCGAGACAGAGCAGTAATCACTAGAATAAGACACAGGCTCCGCTGACGGGAAAAGTGCCTGCTGTATGCACTCATAGTTGGTTGGCATTTTCCTTCATTTCAGAAGTGTGACATTTGGTTCATAACAATTCAATTTAGTTTTTTCTTTCTTTTGTTTTCTTTGCATTTTAATTTTTTTTTTTTTATTAACGTTTGACACAGACTTTCTGAATGCTGGTCCTGTAGGACGCAACGAAGAAGAGGACGGTGAGTTGGACTTTTTTGTGCAATTATATCATCAGCTATTCTGTAAATGGCACTGACATCAAAGCTCAGATGTGAGATAATGCCATTAAACATGAATCATTATGCTGCACACCTGCAAAATGGCAGAGGTTCATTGTCTCGACATCTTGGCCCCAAAATAGAATCTCCTTCTTATTGTCATTTTAGGTTATTCATCATAGTTACGGACTGTGACACACTGGCAAAGCAAAAATCCCAAAGATTTCTTAAGAATTCAATCAAATCATCAAAGAGTTTTCCATATTTTATAATAATAGTGAATTCGTCAAAATGCTAAGTAATACAATACACTATTGTAAGATTTTGATTAAATAAATAAATAAAAATACTGAGATGTTGTCTGAATATTATTTAAAGGGATAGTTCACACAAAAATAAAAATTCTGTCATTAATTGCTCACCCTCATGTCGTTTCAAACCCGTAAGACCTTCGTTCATCTTTGGAACACTAATTAAGATATTTTTGATGAACTCCGAGAGGGTCAGAAAGATCTTGGATTTCATCAAAAACATCTTAATTTGTGTTCCAAAGGTCTTACTGGTTTGGAACGACATGAGGGTGAGTAATTAATGACAGAACTATCCCTTTAAATGATGCTTAAATGATACTTACTGTTGTCATGTGCTGGTTCAGCTATAGAGGGCGCTGCTGAGGTGAAGACAGACAGCAAGTCATCACTGACAAAGCTGGTCCGTAGCAGGAGGAATGTTGCCTACTACAGGAGCCTACCTGATTTCTGGGGCTGGTATAAGTACTTCATGCAGACCAACAACCAGGAGGGAGTGAGTAGCCTTAAACAAAAACAGAGATTGCTAGTCATGTGCATACTATTTTTGAGATTTTTCTATGACTTCATGTAATACTCCTATAAATAAGTCAACTTTCTTGAGAGCTGTTAAGAGTAATTTAATTATCCCAATTTTGTTTCACTGTGATTATCTCCACAGATTGAAGACATGGATCGCATGTACCTTGTTTACCTGCAGAACAAGCACAGAGTAGAAGAGGGACGCTCCTACAACCATTACCTCACTCACCTGAGTGAAATTTACAAAGCATGTGCCAACTCCGACGACCCAGACTGCATTGCAGAATCCACCAGCAAACCCAAAGCCAAGATGGTCATGCCTGTTCCTGTGAGGCAAGCTACTGTGACAGTGTGCAACCCTTACCTCGACCCCTACTGCCTCTATGCTGTTAGACCAAAAGCTGCAGAAGAAGAGCCTTCACCCTCCCCAGAAAAGGTCCCTGCTCCGATTCTGTCTCCTCTACACCCTCTGCCTCTGAAAACCCCGCCAGCTTACTACTACGCTCCAGTCCATGAGCCTTTCTTGTCGGCTGAACAGAGGGCGGAACTGTTGCGTATCTGTAATCCTTCAGACACAGAGTGTTTGCAGTACCACCTGCGTGCTGCTTATGGCTACAGGCCCTCACTTGGACCTCTGCCCTCCTATGCTCACCTTGGATGTGATCCTTCCAAAGATCCTTACTGCCAGCCCAAGCTGGTGGCCAGATCACCTTCAGGTTTGTATCACCTGTACCCCACTTGTAACCCCGCCACTGACCCCCTTTGCGTCACGAATGTAGTTGCACCTGCAGCCCAAACCGGTGGGAACGCAGAAGCACCCAAAGAGCGGTTTTGCAACCCTTTATTTGAAGAGGGCTGCAACCCCCTTACAGCTGCCAAACTAGCTGGACTCAATAAGCCCGTCTTGGAATACGCTCCAAGAGATGAGCCTGCACCTCTCAACCTGGCCTGCGACCCTCGCTACGATCCGTATTGTCTGATGGGTGGAGCCGCTGCTCTCAGGAAACCCCCTCCGGTTCTCCCGGAGTTCCAGACCCGTCACCACCTGGGCATCCGTGGGAAGACCAAGGAAGGTTATGACTGCTACATGTTCTACGATAAGGACTGCACCCCGGTGGAGAGCCAGAATTTGAGGGCAAGTGCTGCCAGTTCTAAACTAGACTGCCACCCGTACGACCCCAACTGTGGTAAGTTTGCCCCTCAGCTGTCCACTGGAGCTGAAGCAGCCAAGAGGGTCAAAGACGGCATAATCGAGCCCCATCCAGACTGTGACCCAGAAATCGATTACAACTGCCGTCTGCGCCGGGCAGAATCCGCAAGTGAAAAACACAAAGATCAGCCAGCCCATCAAGAACAAGCTCTCCCTGAAAATGTGGCCCCTGAGTATCCAGTTCCACAATTCGAGGACTTCCTGAGAGGCTATATGGGTGGCTACAAGAAATGAGGAAAAAAACCTGGATGAGAACTTGCAAATTCACTCATGTTTATACACATGTAGCACCAGTTTAGATCTGTGCAAAAGAAGCCATTCAGCATCATCCAGGAATAGTTTTTGCATTGATGTTTTAGTAACTCTAGAGATGTCTAAGGTCTTAATTCTGTCTGAAATGTCATGTTGGGAAACAAATCCATATATTTGGGGGTTTTGTTAGTGGTAATGTGAAGCAATATATGTATTTATGTATTATATACTGTAGGGTTAGGGTACTTTAATACTTACTGATACATAAATCTGAATGGTAGTTTTTCTCTAAATTTGCTATGTGAATTCTTGATATATATTTAATGTAGTTTCTACTTTGATAAAAACAATCTTTCTCTTCTGCATTTTATGTTTAATATTTTCAGTAAAAAATAAATGACTTGAATTAAAGCTGGTGTTTTTTAAACATGCATTAACATAAAAAACATCACAACGGCTTCACAATGGCACAAAATAAATAAATAAAGTTGCAATACAGAAATCTATGCATTTAAAAATAATTTTCTGAATAAATACTAAAGTTCACATTACAAACTGTGTGATTTACATAAAAGTGACAACACATGATATGACAGATTGGTATATCTATTACAACAAAAAATGCATTGAATTATTAATATAATTTGAATCATGCAAATGAAGAATCAACACATAAAGTTGATGTGTTATGCAATGGCAGGCTTTAAAAAGGAGAACAAGAAAATAGACAAAAGAGCTCAAAATTTAAAAAGAGATATCTTCTAAGGGAAAATAAATAAGTCATTCACAATATACAACTTACAAGTTACATAGATATACATTTATTATTTTGAGCCTATATGCCTGCTGTAGACAGAGAAAAAGGTTTGCGTGGAATAGAAATGTAATTTATTCTAAACACCATATAAAAACACATTAACATTAGTACCCAATACCCAATATTTAAATTATTCACAACAGCATTCGGCAAAAAGATCCCTCAGGCAGATGAAAAATGAGTGCACTTGATAACTGTTTTAAAAGAGCTTGGCATGTCAATATAGTAACACTAAGGACTACTCACACAGACAGTGAACATGTTCAAATATGCATTAACTGCAAGTGCACTGAAAATATGCCACTCTCAGAAGGTCCCTCAGCAGGCAAATCTAACTAAAAAAAGGAACTGATGAAGCACACAAAATATTCCTAATACTTGGATTACCCAACTCACTCTCCCAGGGACATACGACAGATTTTATTGACACACTTCATTATGACAGGCAACTTGAGTGCAAGAAATCAGTTGGGATATGTTACCCAAGTGCAGGCTCAGCAGCTTCGCATTTCATACCTCTGGCACGTCTGTTGTGGTTCTTTCCTTACTGTCTAATTGGCCTTAGGTGGGCTTTGAGAGGGGATATAGCAAAGGCTATGAGACTTTGAACTGTTGCTTAATGCCTCAGTCAGCATGAGTCCGGTTTGTGCTGACTGCACCTCTCCATGGCCTGCATACCTGCGGGACCAGCTGAATGTCATTAAGTGGATGGGAAAGGGCCCAGAATGGTAATGAGGGTAAATATGTCCTCTGCATAAGCAAACAGAAATTAGCAGTGTACTTCTGTGCGCTGTATTCAGCAGTGCTGCAGAGTTTCTCATTTTAATTTGGTCAGTGAGTGAGTTTGTGTTTGAACTGCATTCTTGAAAGGGACTGTTACAAGATGAGCATAAGATCTGGCCTTGAACAGAGATTTCAGTTATTTTGATTGCAATTCTATACAGTGAAATGTGGCCAATAGTTTTCTTCCCAATAGTGAGCTTGTAAAATAACTCATACTGCTGTTTGGCAAATAAACTTTGACTTTGACTAATGTTTGGCCCTAAAGGAGCTGCGTCTGACAATGATTTTCAAACCAGATGTTAGTCATATATCTACAGTCCTAAAACTGTCCATTGTAAGTTGCCTAATGTACTGAAGGTAACCTTTGATGAAATGAGAGATGCCCTAGTTACATGAACAGTTTTAACTACTTTAATCTCTCTGGGTGAGATACTTACAGAACATTGATGACAGATTCTTTGTACTGAGCTTCAAATGAGAAAGAACGTCTTTGCCTTGCAGGGAAACCTGCAGAGGAAAAAATAACATCAATATAAAATGGCATGACTTAAGTATATTTATACATTCAGGTGTGTCTGTTCTTATAAACGCTGGAATTTATTTACAGCTAAAGTGTTAGAGTTGAATTTTAGCATAATAAAAAGTTGTGCTTACGGAGGATGAAGAAGAAGAGAAGATCAGCACTGTCACACATAAGATGTACACAACCTCCTCATGCAGGCTCTGAAGCATGTGATGACATGGTGCAAAGGCTTGACAACCACAGAGGAACATTTTTAACTGTTGGTTCAGATGGAGTTGTCTGGTACACTTCAGGCTATTCTCAAAAGATTTAATTTAAGATAAAGTTGTAGTTTTGTTGCTCCTCTAGAATCTATAAAATGTTAGACAGTCTGAATCACTGCAACACATGTAATTTATTTTTTGAATCAGATACCTGTGATTGGAAAAAATTACATCCTGATTTTCTGAATTCCTAAATTCCATTTCTTACTGGGTTTTAGTGAAACAGTATATGATCCGTTTAAATAAGCTTTAAACTATGCATGCTAAGCTTTAAAATGTGTGAATGTTTATTAACAAGCAAATGGGCTATGATTAAACCTCCAATTTTTAGTTGTAAATAAAAAGTAAACAAACAAAATAATTGTACCTTTTTTTTTGTCGTAAATAATTAAGTAGTTTTTTGTATTTTTGTGACTTTGGGTCCCCCTACAGTTAAATGAGTGGCGTTCACTGTCGTAAATGGGCTACTGCATATAACACTGTCGTGATTACAGTGGACTGCTCTACTAGGCCTACACGGCAAGATTGTCCTACTGGGCATGCGCACATCAATATTATTTACCGTATTTGCATTTTGTAAAGTTAAGTTTATGGTTGGGGTAGGTGTAGACATTAATAAAACACAAGCTCATTAACCAGAACAGAACGCCATTCACCTTGTTAGACATCATGTAGCCTAAAAGAATGATTTTGAAACTGGTGTTTCAAGGTTAAAAATCAAAACACAACAAACAAACAAACAACAACAACAAAAACTTACATACAGAGACTTTTAAAACACGCTTTTCACACTCATGAATTTTCTTTAATTTGATGGCACCCCTTACGCAAAGAAAATATATTTCCTAATATATGAATGATCAATATATTAAATGACATAACCGTATATTATAAATTATACAGAATAATATATTGTGTAAATATATTACAATATATTGAATAATACATAAGGAATTGCCGCTTTCATATATTGAAAAATATGTGACAATATATTTACTTATCACAATATATGTAATTTTATATTCAGTAATACACTTTATAATATATAGATAAAGATATGGTACTGCATGTGTAAAAACATATTGAACATATATTTACTCATGCAGTATATACACATACATGGAAACATCTATTTCTTATTTTAAACAATCATTTATGACATACATGTTCCTTATTTTAATATATAGCTAGTTTACAAGAGCATAAGCACACCTGCTCATAATAAAGCACTTCGTGAACAGACTTTCACTGTGCTGAGAAGTGCACAGTCATTACTTTTAAAATAAAGTTACATATATTTTAATAGTGTTTGGCCAATCATCATCCTGACCACAGGCTCTACTCTTCAGCACAACGGTAACTCCACAAACTTACACATACTAGAAAATCATTTTACATTTCAAAATAATACAACATTAAACACTAACAGATCTCCCCCTATATTGAGCAAAAACACATGAAATAACACTTATTTTTAACATTTTTACTCTCTTTTAACAGTCAGAAGCAAAGCATGGGAACTAGAAATCTGCTTTGACTCATTCCGTGAATGTGTGTATATATGTGTGTACATTCACATTTATATGGGAGCATCTATGAGCAATATATAGGTACTCAATAAAGGATCAAATATTAGGAATATTAGATTTATCATTGTCCTCATTTCTAAATATATTTATATGTATCAATATATAGCCATATATTGTCAATACATATATTGCTGTATATTGAAAAATATAAGCACAAGTTTTCAATATATGGAAATGTATTATGTAATATATCACATTATTTGCAGCCTATATTCCCATATATGTTTATTTTGTAAGGGACACACATAATCATCATCAAGCGTTATGTCATTTTTGTGTCCATAAATATTACATCACAGTGTCATTTTCACTAGATCTCTAACATATAGTGTTTGATATCATTCTGTGATGGAAAATAGATTTAAACTGCTTTCTGGCTAAGTGTAATTTGATCAGCTACCAAGATTAGTGTTAGCTAGCATAAATACAGGCAATCTTAGTTTGAATAAAAATAAACGTGCCCGAGGTTGAAGAAACACCCAGCTATATAAAGCAAATGTAGTTGTAAGTGAGCTGTGGATGAATGGATGCAGTATGGGCAGGTGGATGGATGATGAATGTCACATGATCCAGTGAAGCTGAGATCTGAGCGATCCAGAAGCGCAGCTCTGCACTCGCTCTCCAGCTCATCTGATGCTCGGTCTCTGTGATTGGTGAGTAGCTTCAGTGTTTCAGCTGCGGTCTTTCGCGATTCTTTACATCGTTGTCAAATGTTGAGATGCTTGTCCTTATGTATTTCCTGAGGTCATTTTAGATTTTAAAGGTTTATTTTTCAAAGAAGTACTAGGTTCTCCCTTTAAAGATTACGTTTGATGTCTTTAAAAAATATCACGTTGACGTTAATTTTAAACTATAATTAGCCTATTTATTTTATGAGCAATGCCTGTAGGCTATAAAAAAATATTTTCAGTGCATGCAAGATTAATGACTCTTGAGTTGGTTTCGAAGTTTGCAGTACAGCCTCTTGCTTGTTTTATTTTATTTTGTAAGATAGTTAGGAATAAAAAGGTTACTATAGTATAGGAGATAAAATCTTTTTTTTTTTAATCTGATGCCAAATTAAAACCTTAAGTGTTCTCTTGTTCTTTAAAAACATCTACTGTATGTTCTTGTGATTTAAAGGACTCAAAACCCCATAGCTACACCTATTTGAAAAACCTATGTGAAATGAAAAACTTTTTGAATCTGCAATGTGTAATAATGGCTGCTTTTGTCACTTGAATTATTTAAATCTGTTGCATTTCACAGTTGGTCGGTCTCATTCACTGCATCTATACATATTGCAATGACTGGTCTTGACCTTATTAAAATGCTTGGTCTATGAGGGGATACTACTGAGAATTAAAACCCTAAACTTTCTGCGAAGTTTGAAGAAAATCACATGACTTTCACAGAGTTGCCTTTCATTTTAGTCAGCCATTTGCAATATTCCTTTTGTACAAGCACAGCAGGGGCAAAAGCATAATAATCAGTCATGTCCTCAACTAGATAAGTTGCTCACAGTCTTCCTGCAAACCCATTTTCTTTAATCAATATTGTTCTTTTAGAGTCGAGAATGATAGTGTGGAAGATGTATGTTATTCTGAAAAGAATGATTTACTATTCAGAATGTGTCAGTCAAGGGACAGGTGTGGGAAGCCAGCCGTGAAATATCCTTTCCCCAAGTAAGTCTTATCTCTCATTGGGAATTCTAGAAGGGATGGGAGTATCTACCATACGATACCTGGACAGAATTCCTGAGTCTTCCTCAGAGCTTCTCTCTCTGAAACCTGAATACAGATTGTTTATTTATATAACTTATTATTTTTAATAGCAGGAATAAGCTGTAAGTATCATGCCGTATGCTTCTGATGGCAGATAAATAACTCTATCTAGTCAGAGATACCTTAAACTCCCATGCAGGGCATCTCTCCCAGCAAAGTTTTATTATGTAGACACCTACACAGGATGAAGGATCCTCTTTCTCTAGTTTAATTGAGAATAAAAACGTGAGTAGGAGGAGGACGATTGCATAAACCACACCATTTTGTCATGTTATTTCAGAAACGCAGCCTATTAGGCTTCACACCGAAGCCAATTTACTGTTTGGTCTTATATCTTCACAATGCTCTATTGCGATTTAATTCCTCCGGTTTGTTTGGAAGTTCATTGTAGATAGAGAATGAAGAGATGGAGTCATCATCCTCAGACCTCATTGACGTTGGCACTGCAGTAATTGTACCCAGCAGGCTACGACCCATTTAACAGTGATTCAATCTTCCACAAATTTTTTCATTTAGTGTTTGCAGAAGTTTCTCACCTGTTCAAAATATTTTGTTAAAGGGAGAGTTCACAGATTTTCAATCAGCTATGTATTGTTATGGCAGTATAAGTAAATGAACAATGTGCATTCATTTTCCGTGTTACCTGCACCATTTATTAGTCAGCAAAAGCTGAGTGATGTAAAATGTATCATCCGGTGAACTTTTGACAGCTCCAGGACTTTTGTGAAAACTACAGAGCGTACTTCCACATTTTTGTATCCCTGCTCACAGATAGTCTGATCAAGCCAGGTGCATTATGGGTGCTAAAGTCTTTCACCCATTTTTCTTTCAATTAGCACAAGTTTTGTTTTCATTTTTGGAACTGATTGATCATTGAGGTATACACCTTATTTTCTGAGTGAACTTAAAATTATCCACAAATAATGGTGCTTTCTCTCAAAAACTAAGGTACATAAACTAAATACAAAACCTGTGCTAATTGAAAGGATACAAGTTGATAATGACTGAATCCAAGATTTGGTGATAATAGCATAATGAGAGATTTACAAGCAATTTTAACCAAATTACACAAATTAGGCAAATGATTTTCATCACAACACAAAAGTTAGTCATCTTGCAAGCAGTGAATTATTATTTATTAATGTTATGTGAGTTTGGTTTTGGATATTTTAAGGGACGTTCCATTTACAATAAAAAACACAATTAAACCACAGGGAAATAAATAAATATGTTTTCCATTATTTGTTTTGCTTTTAGAGTTATTAGTGATGTCAGCAGACTGTTATCCGTGTTGACACAAATATGACCTCAGGGAGATGTTTTGAGACTATTTCAGTGCCTACTTTACTGTTCATGTAAAAGTGAATGGATTCCAACCTTGAATTGACCCTGTATTGTCACGCACCTTCTCATGTCAGCTGCAGTTCATTGTGTTACCAGCTAATTAGTCACTGCTCTAGTGACCCACTTACACATGCCTGGTTGAATTTACTCTCTATTTGGGATCACCCAGCAGAGGGAGTAACTTAAGAGCTAAATAAATGTCCACTTAATGCCAGAAGGAAGATTTTAAAAGAATGCCATGGTACTAAATAGTTAACAAAAGAACATCATGCCTTCTATTACTTTTGCGATTTTCATAAGAACATCATAAACATCAAATGATCCTTCATTATGTCATGAATGTAGATGTGAATGCTTAGTGTAGGTGAGGTGTGCTGTATACTGGATTGGTAGGAGCTCTTGTGATGATTTCTCACATTGTTTTTTTATGTATTCTGTGTGAAGTGTTTGAGAGTTTTCATGCAGAAACTGTCATCTGGACAGCACAGCATCAGGAATAGCTACTGTAGTAGTCTATATAGAGTTATACAGACATACACAAGTTTAGAATCAAAAGCTGCGTTAGATAAATGCAACAATATTATCCTGTTTATTATAAGGCTAAATAAATAAAAAATGTATGTGGACATAAAAAACTGATTTGAGTTGGTAATTTTATAAACTTACCTGTTTGTAAAAAATAAAGTCTGTTGCAATGTTCAACAAAAGAATCAGACACAAGATAAACAATAATTTATAACTAAATGTAGCTATTAAAATGTATGTACATTAATGAATAAGATGTTTTTAATAGAGAATGGAGATGGCTTGATGACACATTTATTTGATTTTGATGGTCACGTACATTCACCCTTAACCAATAAATCTAGAAGAAGTGTGAAGTACTGTAGAGAGTGTTTGAATGGGGAATGTGTAATAGAATAACAGACTGTGCGAGGGCTCAGTGGAGCTGGTGAAGTGATGGAGTTTGAAAGGGAATAGAAACGTCATGTCCAGTCACAATGCCAGAGCTCTGCCATGCCTGTCAACCTGAGAGAATGAGGTGAGGTTATTGTTAACACAGGAAGGCAAAAGGTGTTCATGCATCAGTGATTCAGTAGAAATGATGAGAGCAGGATGCTGTTGCTGAGGATCAGTCAGAGCGGTTGACTCACTGTCTCACAGATGAAATACTTCTTTTGTTTCTAGTGTATTGAATGGTAGTTTTGATATAAAGGAATCTGAGAAAGTTGCATTGTTCCTTCTCTATAAAAAATGAAGCACATTTCTTAATCACAAATAGTTATTTTCTAATAGCTTAAAGATTTTAGTTTAGTCATGAACTTGGTTTACTAGTAGTTAGAAGTTGGTGTTGAGGGGAGGGGCATCTTCATTCTAAAGAGCATTTGATTGGACAAAAACCTGCAGAGTGCATATGTCAATATCATGAATATTTTTGTTTTGTTTTCCTGGCAGGGAAAGACTGTAAATCTTTAATGCACATACCTGCTAAGGGTTTATTTTGTTAACGTTTATCTTATAAACTACTGTTCAAACATTTGGGGTTAGTAAGAATTTTTTTTTTTTTTTAAAGATAAATTATTTTATTTAGCAAGGATGCATTTAATTGATTAAAAGTCAAATGAATCATTTGTAATATTACAGATTTGTATTTTAAATAAATGTTGACCCTTTGAACTTTCTATTAATCAAAGTATACTTACAAATCTATCACAGTTTCCACAAAGATATTAAGCAACATAACTGTTTTAAGCATTGATAATAATGAGAAATGTTTCTTGAGTACAAAATTAATATACATATTAGAATAATTTCTGAAGGGTCATGTGACACTGAAGACTGGAGTAATGGCTGCTAAAAATTCAGCTTTGCCCACAATGGAATAAATTATATTGTAAACATATATTAAAATATTAATGTATAGAGTTATTTTAAATTGTATTAATGTTTCACAATATTACTGTTTTACTGTAATTTTATTCAAATAAATTCAGCCTTGGTATATTTCAAGCCTTGGACCCCTACTCTCTTGTGTATGAAGCTTTAAAGCTAACGGACTTGGACTAAATGCCACACAATTTTGATTTCATAATTGTAGATGAATGTGGGTGTTTCACTTTTGAAACAGTCTCTCCATGATAAAGGTGTGTTTTATATTGAGTTAAATTTGTAGATCTTGTAGAACAGAGCTCTCCCGGGATCTCTCCAATTCAATCCTGCAGACTCATACAACCTTGCTCCAATACACCTGCATGTAATTTTCAAGCAACCCTGAACACCTTTGTTTAGCTTGTTCAGATGTGTTTGTCATAAAGTGTATGTTAGCTAAACCCTTGTCAACAATGATTTTGCTCTATTGGTTATATTTACATTTAATACATGCAAGAGATTCCTGAAGAAACACTTTGTTATCACTTGCAGTGACAGATAAGAGAAGCCTTATATCAGAAGCTTTTTTTGAGTGTGAACTTCACACGTCTCAGTATTCTCGCACTCTAGTGCTCCTCACAGCTCCTCTGACTGGTGTCTTCTCTGGTGTCAACCCTAGTGCTGCCACATCTGCCAGATGTATAGGCTCTGCATACATGAAAAAAAATATTCTGACTGGATCACGGGATCACCTTATATAAATAGCACTAAAAAATAAACTCTTTTATTTTTGCTCCATTTATAGCAACTGCAGTTATTAGCAATAGTTTGTTTTGGGAGGAGGGTGTGAATGGGTGGAGTAGGTACAGTATCTGAAAATAACTTTCTTTCTTGATCATAAACTTTTATGTCTGTTGCTATGGAGATGGGTTAGGAAATGAACAGGTACATGTAATGAATGAGTCTGCTGAAACTCCATTGTATAACTCAATACATGTACTTTGAAACTAAGTCAGCTCCCTTTTTATAATGTAATAAATATAAATAATAGTTATTAGATAGTTTGTGTATCTTTTCACATCTTTTCAATGAAATTATGTTATACACTGTGTATGCATAGCAATATTCTATACATAGTCTATAGACAGAATGGAATAGAATGTTAAAGTTAGAATGTCTTAGTGTTAAAGCAACTGTATTTGCAATTTAGATGACTGGGAAAAATTTCCCAGTTAAACTAATTAACCCTATGTCATTTTCCCCTTTTTTACCTTGAAATATCAGTTTCAAAATCATTCTGAAGGCACACTGACTTCTAATAAGGCAAATGGCTTAATCAAGTTTTTTTTTTATTATTATTATTATTTTTTTACAGCTATTCACTGTAATTATGACAGTGCTATATTTACGACAGTAAATTACACTCAACTGTAGGGGGCTCCAAACATCAGCAGCCAATGAGCTTGCTGCTCAACATTCAAATACTGGACTAGTGCTTGCTGTAACCCTCCACCTTCCCCAGCTCCACCTGTATAGATCTGCTGTGGGGGGATTTCATGCAAGTTATACATGGGGGTTATTCATATATGTTATATGTGCAGCAGCAGTATTTACATGCTCACAGCAGCATGTCTGTGGATGTTTTGGAAGTAGGAAGTCTTGGTACTTGCTCTGCCGCTGCAGCAACAGTGTACCACACTGTAAAAAATAAATCCGTAAAATAACAGAAAAGGTACTGGCTGCTCATTACACACGACATTATCCATTAATTTTACGGACATTTCTTTTAACTCTAAAACACAATATAATACAGTATAAAATTCAAAATACTGGTAAAACACCTGTAAAAAATAAATACGGAAAAATTCCTTCAAATCATACAGTACATTGTGCCCTATTTTTACAGATTTTTTTTAGAGAGCAGAACTATTCCGAGACCAAAAACATTAACATTGCCATGAATATTACCATGCTAAACTCTCAGAGAGTTGTCAGGACAGAGATACAGCTACTTTAATTACATTAAAAAAAAAGAGTTCTAGTTCTTCATGTTGTATGGAAAAAAAATATAAATGTTAAGGTTTGAAATATTTTTCTTTAATATTTGTTTTGTTTCAGGACATCCTGAGAAGGATGACTGGGAAAACTCAAACCAGCAATATAACAAACAAGACAGATCCTCGCTCATTGAATTCCAGAGTGTTCATTGGTAACCTCAACACTGCTGTGGTCAAGAAAACTGACATTGAGCTCATTTTTGCCAAGTATGGGAAGATTACCGGCTGCTCTGTGCACAAGGGCTTTGCTTTCGTCCAGTATGCCTGCGAGAGGAACGCTCGATCGGCTGTGGCTGGTGAGAACACCAGGGTGCTGGCTGGACAAATCTTAGGTAAGTGAAATTTATTTCTCTTTTTATGTAAATGAATGGAGTCAAACAGGTGATTTCAATGAAAATTAGGAGGAAGGTAGAAAAAGCAGAGCAGGAGAAAATTAGAAAAGGACAGAAAGACGTGAGATCTACAGAGACAGTTGATCTTAGGTCATAGCCGTTCCCATGGCTACCTGGTAAATATTCATCATCCTTTATTAAAAATGAAACTCCTGCTGTCAATGTTGCAGCAGTGGTTTGAGTTGAACTCCAATGGGTCTTTTGTGCTGGACTGATTTTTCTTAAGGTTACTGTTACTTTTTTTTTTAACTGTTACATTTTTTCCCCCAGATGACTTGATTTTTCCTTGTGAAAAAATATTAGTTGCTTGATTTTATACAGAGCTGAGCATTTTTAACCAGTTTTTTTTGTTTAATTTCAGGGGAAAAAAAGTATTTTGATGAAAAATTCAAATGGCTTTGGTTGGTTTTAGATGGTTTTGGGCACTTTCCAGCTTGTCATTTGAGAAATCACTGCTCCTCATTTTAATATAGTTATTATAAAAACAGTAGTAAACAAAGCAGCCTAGTATTTTTAAAAATAAACATACAATGATACATACATACTGTTAGTTCTACAGAAAGAACTGGCACCTGTAGTTACCAAAATAATTATCTTAAAAAAAGTTAAAAAAAAATATTCACAAAGCAGCAGCAACAACAAAGAGAAATTACCTTGCTGAATTAGCAAGGCTACGCTACTGATTTGTACCTGGAAAGTAGAAAATCCTTAGTTTTAGGATTAAGGATTTAAACCATACACTTGTACACCATGTGTACACCATACACTTTCTATGGTGTAGAAAGTGAGTTCATTTTGACTGTGACTCATATTTACAGTGTTTTATTGCCCCCCTATGTTGGCAAGAGGAAGTACAGGTGAACTGGCATGAACCTTAAAGTTAAAAATATATATGTGACCCTGGACCAGTCATAAGTAGCACCGGTATATTTGTAGCAATAGCCAACAATACATTGTATGGGTCAAAATGTTCCCATACAATGAGTCATCATGTGTTCCTGTGGCTCAGTGGTAGAGCATTGTGTTAGCAGCACAAAAGGTTGTGGGTACAATTCCCAGGGAACACACATACTGATAAAAAAATGTATAGCCGCTTTGGATAAAAGCATCTGCTAAATGTAAGATTATTGATTTTTCTTTTATGTCAAAAATCATTAGGATATTAAGTAAAGATCATGTTCCGTGAAGATATTTTGTAAATTTCCTACCATAAATATATAAAAACTTAATTTTTTATTTGTAATATGCATTGCTAAAAATTTCATTTTGACCATTTTAAAGGCGACAATTTTCTCAATATTTAGATTTTTTTTGCACCCTCAGATTCCAGATTTTCAAATAATTGTATCCCAAATATGTCCTACCCTAACAAACCATACATCAATGGAAAGCTTATTTATTCAGTTTACAGATGATGTAAAAATCTCAATTTCAAAAAAGTGATCCTTATGACTGGTTTTGTGGTCCTGGGTCACATATGTAGCCTACACAAATAGTGCATGGAGAAGAAAGTCTGTTCTTAATAAGTGGATTTATTATGGAGTCTCATTAATTTAATTATTTGCAATGCTATATGTTTAATGACTGAATGTGATGCAGTGTGCAATTTTTGCAGTGTTTTTTCAAAAGATCGAAATGTAATTTTTCTGAATGAAAATAGGCCAATGTCAACCACTAGATGGCAATATAAATATACCATACACATCCATGGCACTGCAGTGGCAAAGACAAATCATAACAAACGCTTATTGTGGAGGATTTATTCATAACTCTTGACCCTATTCAATTCATGCAGATTGCTTTTACTCTAAAGCATAGAAGAATCTAAAAGTACTCCAGAAAAATACTAAAATCTCATAAAAAACACCATTTGATATTTGTCTGATTATTTGAAGAACATGCACATATGAATAAACCATATTGTGTCAAACTTAAGATTTATGTAAGCTTCAAAAAAGAATGAGTCAGATATAGAACCTTAAATTTCTCTAGCAATTTAGAATCTCCCAGACCTCAGTATAAAACTTTGCAATCATTAATTTTCTTTAGCTTGACTTAAAAAGCTTTTATAAGAATATCACTGTCACACCACTGTGTGTATTCATGTCACTATAATTAGTTTTTCTATATCTGAAACCCTCTGACAGATATGAAGGCATCACAATGTCTTCGATTTCAGAGCATGTTGTTAATTCAAAGGAAAAAGCATATTCCTGCATGAATAGCCTCCGGGCTTATAATGTCAATAACTACCAAGAATTTTCAAATGAATGACAGCAGCGGTGGGATGCTGTTCTTTTGATGTACAACATGATCCAAGATCAGAGACAATCTGAGACAAGAGTGTAAACTGTTGATATATATTTATACTAGCCATACATTTATCCATACTGTATATGTTTGTAAAAGATATGTATTTTCTTATACAGTATATATGGTAGATAAACACAATTTTTTTTCATAAATAATGATTTATTTATTTATTTATTTATTTAATCTGTTTGTATTGATGTAAAACCACAGTATTTATTGCGTCCTGATTAGTAAATTATAATTGTTTTGAATTTTTTTCATATTTGTCAACACCCCCGTTATGTGTCAGTGGTACGGTCTGGAATGGTGCATGCCTGTATGCTGAACTCTATTCAGTCAGTCTCTCACTGTGTCACTACGGTGAAGTGAGTTCAAGGGAAAGGAATCATTTATTCCTCAAAATATAGCATACACAACCTAATGGACATGTACAGAAGAACAATGCATAAAGGGAAGCGGAATCAGAGATGTAAGTATTTTACAGACAAATAAGTTCCATATTTCAAGTGCTTTTAATACTTGATTTGTAACAGAATCAATAAAATATAAATATGTATAATAATACTTTTGCAGTCTTGTAAATTGAAATGATTTTAATTACATAATATTATTGTTCTGTTTTTCTTGTTTGATATATTAAATCTGTTTAAGTATTAATAAATACATTTAATAAATACAATTAAAACATACACATGAATGTTTGTAATTAAGCGCAGGGGAACTCCTGTGGAAAGCATCTTCTAAATGACAAGTAACCAAATGTACTTATATGTTGTAAAAAGTGAGAAAATATGCAGCTGTTTCCTTAAGGAGTTATTTCTACTTGATCTCAAATGATGTTTAAGTAAAAAAAGTGAAAAAAATATTATTAGTTATTATTATAGTTATCACATTTTAACAAAATACTAATATATTAAAATATTATATTATTTAATATAATAATAAAATATCATAATTAATATCATAAAATAATATTATTTACAATAAAATATTTCATTTTCAGTTCATTTCAATGCTGCCAGATGAAATATATTTTTTAAATATATATTCTTTCTTTCTTTCTTTTTTCTTTCTTTCTTTCTTTCTTTCTTTCTTTCTTTCTTTCTTTCTTTCTTTCTTTCTTTCCACAACATTTTGGTCAACCTTGCTAAAAGCTTTCAAGGAGGAAAATATATGAATCTTGTACTAGTTAAAAAAATGTTGTGACCTGTCTGAAATGATAACCTGCCTTTAATTTTTGTCAGAGGGTTCAGTATGTGTTCTCCACATTAGAGTACAGGACATCACCTTTTTTTCTCCTTGACTACAGAATTTACTCCTTTAACTGTTACATACTCCAGAAGATTTGAAATGCAGATTTGAACAGACCAAGTAGTCAAAAAATAAATGACTAATTAGACATTTTCATAAACACAATTTCCTAAACCCCAAAAGCTGTTAAATTTGAATGTGAGTTGCATCTGTTCCTGATGAGCATCCGTGTTTTGTGTGTGTATACTCAAAGACGGCACATCAAAGTTACAACACAAAGTTTTGTAGCTGTTGCACACACAAGACTCCAGGGATAATGAGCAGCACTGAAAATGAATATGATGTCCTCAAGTGTACAAACCGTTCCAGACAATTGCGCACATCAGTCACCGAATTACATCATGCCACAAAGAAATGAATAAAGGAAGTGAAAGAGATGTTTGATAAGTAGGTCATGTATGGAAAACACTCATTAGTGAAAGAGATACATCAAATACCAGAGGTGTCTGAATAATATTCATAGGCTACTAGCTAAAACAGAACTATATGAATTATGTGTCTGCAAAGTGATTTTCTTTGAAAACAAATAAAGTCCTTGAAGTTCTTTCTTGCTTAGTCAGGTATCTTGAGTCACTTTATTTACTGAGGTTTATCAGAACAGATATTTCATTTAGAGTTTGTCATTCAGGCACAAGTTTAGGCATAAGACTTCAGTTATGTCTCGTCAAATGAATCACTCAGAAAACTCTTTTAAGCTGACAGCCAGACACATTGACATTAAGCAGAGGTCATCACTAAGAGAAATGACAATCTTCTCTCTACACTAAGCCTGACAGACCTTTGAGAGAACATCATACTGAGTAGAGGAGGAGGCCCGTTGGTAAACTCAGATTAAAGTATTGATATGGCTCCACGTCTGAAATATGGTGGTATTTTAGATGGTCGGCACATATTGAGTGAAATGTCTGGCGTGTCGCGGGACCATCCACTGATTATTGGATGATTCAGCCTGTTTGAGATCATATTGTCTCCCAAGAAACCATTATTAAGATCTCAGAAAACCATTATCGAGAACTTAAATCACTTGCTTCCCCATTAATGTCATCAAAGAGACTCAATCGTTCCTGTAACTCAAACAGTAGAGAATTGAACTATAGCGTCAAGGGTTTGATTTGCCAGGGAATGCAATGTAAATGGATCTGAATAAAAGTGTGTGCCAAATGTATTAATGTAAATCAGTACAGATTAACCATTGTGTCACCGTTCATCATCTGAAAGTTCATTGTGATCAAACGAATGATGACTTCCTTTTGAACATCAAACACAAAACAATTCTTGACCCATTCAGTTCATGAACTTTTGATGCAGATTACTTTACCTCAGAAGTATACGAGAAGCTAGAAATACTCGAGCAGAATATTAAAATCTCATCTTAAACCTTCTGATATTTGCTTGACTATTTCTAAAAAATGTATTGTGTCAAAAGTAATAAAAATCTTTTTTTAAAAACATAATAAAAAGAATAAAATAAAATTAATAAAAACTCATTAAAATTTTATTTATTATAATAATAATATATTTGGATAAAAGCGTCTGCTAAATGATGCTTTAAATATAATAATATATAATAATAATCTTTTTTTTTGTCAAATGTTTTTTGGTTGAGTAAATGATGACAGAATGTTAATTTTTGTATTAACTATCCCTTTACGTTTCTCTAACATTTTAGACATCGACATCAAACACATGAAGATATCCTTTGAACCTCAAACACTTTGAGTCAACGTAATTACATTAATTTGAAGAGAACTTCTTTTTTTAAAAAAGCTTTTGTGTTAACGTCAAACTAATGATTATGTTTCCATGTAAATAGAAACTGCTGATTAAAGAGGATGAAACAAACTTGATCTTCCCGATCAACTGTTTTCCCTCCTGCTTCTCAATTGCTACGTTTGAATGTATTTTCCAATATATTCATTCAAATGTTTTGAAACTTCAATCTCATAAATATATTCCGAGCGTGACTGTCTCCATTTGAAAGGTCTGTATGCTTCCATAATGAATTTGGCTCAGTCAGGCAAAGACTAATCTAAACTCTGAAAGTGCTCTACTTTTCTTCACAGATTTAGTGCTTTGTTTTGTTTCATCAGAGTGAAGGCTGAAATTGCTTGTAAATGTCTTAAAGCCCTGAATTGTGATTTAGTCAGGCACTCAGGCAGCCCGTCCTTCTGGATAACGTGCCGGGTGACCTTGAAAGGCACTCAGGAGTGATTGTGCATCTGTGTGTGTGTGTGTGTGTGTGTGTGTGTGTGTGTGTGTGTGTGTGTGTGTGTGTGTGTGTTGAGGCTGTTGCTCTGATAGCATCTCTCTTTCTGATGAGACAGATGAGAGCCATCAGTCATTTATTCTGTGGCATAATGCCTTTGCACTTTCTCAGGGCGCAGAGGCTTTTCTAAGTCCATTATATTCACCGGCCATTGTTAGTCATTCATTTGAAGGAGACTATGATTAAAAGGGAAAGCGTATACTGTTTTTGTACAATGTCCTTTGCTCTTCCCACAGACATTAACATGGCTGGAGAACCACGTCCTTACAGGCCAAAAGTGGGATCCAAGCGACCTTTCTCCTTATACAGGTGAACCACATAAATTGAAAAACAATCACAATTTTTCCCATTGTGATCAGTAGATATGGAAAGATTGAAATAACATTTTTCTCATCCTTTTTATTTGTCTATTTATTTATAAGTGGCTATGAATTAGATTATGATTTCTACAGGGATGATTTCTACACCAGGTATGTATATGCATTCACTTATGCAAATGCATGAATTCAAAGCTAATCATTTTATACAGTTACATTGGTGTTTTAGTAGTTGAATTGGTAAGATCTTTTCTTACAGGAGCTTTGTAATAAGTTTTTGTTAATTCAATTTTTAGTTAAGATCCACCTTGTCTTGTATGACCTTTTCTCTGTTATGAAAAACTGAGGTAAGGTGAAGAAAAAAATAAAAGCTAAAAAGTAGAGGCAGAGCTTCCCCTAATAACCGTAATTAATGTCATTTTATTGGTTTGACTTGGATCCTTTGCTCAGGCTAATGATGAGCAGTCCTCTCCTGTGAGACATTAGCTGAATGTCAGAAAGCTGCGGGGTCGTTAACTGAGCAGCGCAGACACGCCGGTCATCTTGCCTCTGACATTTTCATGTGTTTGCTTTCACTCCTCATTTGGCAGAGCTGGGTTTTATACATCTCCATGGAAAATATATGTGTGCTAATGAGCAAAATTCCTTCAGTGAGGTTATTTAAAAGTATGCAGGTAAAAGCTAATTATGCTCATCAAGTGTTATCTCAGAGGAGAGGCACTAAAAAGTGATCTTGCTCTTTTGCATGTAGACTAAGAGATTCTCTTTATATTATATCTAGCTTAAAGTGTAAATTATACTATTTTACATTATAATAACAATAATAAGTTTAATAAAATAAAACCGTGATACACTTTTTAATGATTAATAATAATAATATAAAATATTTTTGAAAATATTTTTCTATTTTTCTTTTCAGAATTTTTGACATTCATGGGAGATTAGCACCATCCCATCGGGCTATGATACCTATCAAGCATTCCCGTTTGGTTGCACTGCCAACACGCAGGACAAAAACCTCTTTCCAGCCAAAGATGTCCACCTGCTCTTCTTATCTAAGAACGCTGTCTTCAGGTTCCTTATTCTCTATGAGTTTGTCCATCATTCAATTTGTCAAGTCAATTTGTGCCATATCATTTCAATTTCCATTATCTTATTTTTAGCACCTAGAACACTGCACTCTTAAAATGTTTGTGTCTTTATTGGCATCAATGGTTCCACAAATAACCTTTACCATCCATGGAAACTTTTTATTCCACAAAAGGTTCTAGTGGAAAACGGTTCTTTAGATTATTAAAAAAAAACATATGGTTCTTTTAAGAACTGTTCATTGAAAGGTTCTTTGGGGAACTAAAACTGTTTCTTCTATGGCATCGCTGTGAAACCCCCCTTTTGGAACCTTTTTTGTAATCAGGCACCTTTAATAACCTGGATTTTGACATAACATGTCCATACAGTTCATAATCTATTTCCAACCATAACCATTTAAAAACTAAAACTAATATTTTACAGCAATGAGCTGATAAAACCACAGTGATATATATTCATCCTCATCATTGTTTGTTTGTTTTTATCCAAGTGAAATCTGATCAGCTCCTGACAATCAAACAAGAACTGTCCCAGATAAAGATTAAGATCGACTCCTTACTGGGAAGGCTAGAGAAGATTGAACAGAAGCAGTTAGCAGAAGCAGGTAAGAGGATGAAATGAACATTGCTGTCAGGGTAGAGGCCATGTTGGCAGGAGGTAGATTAAAAACACTTGTCTTCATCACTTTCAGTGTCAGTGCAGGAAATCGAAAACAGCACCACTCGTGTCTTCACACACACACACACACACACACACACACACACACACACACACACACACACCAAAAAACTTGTACTAGGAGAGGAAACATCCACATACCTGTGTTAGTTTGCAGCTGTGATTGCCAGAATGTAAAAAATAGTACAATTTATTATACCAACCTCCTGAAGTACTAAAATGTACCTTTTGTATACCTATAAGGTATTTTGTACCTTTATAATATGCTGACCACCAAAAACACAGGTGGTCATGGGAAAGCCACATGATGAATCAAAACTCATCACAAGTATCTTTTCCACAAACTGAGGTAAACATAGAAGGTGCACTGTGTCTTACATCCAAATACAAAACACCACTATAACAAACATGACATTAAAATAATGGAATAAACATTAATTTAACAACATAAGACGTAACAAAACCATAATGTACAAGAAGCGTACTAAAAAACTAAAATACTAAAAAACATTTTTTGATATTATTTAAATAAAACATCAAATATGCAGTATCTCAGGTAAATCTGGCAATTGTCAAAATGTCAATTTTTTTCTCTGTAAATTATAAAATTACTTGTTCTTTTTCATGTCTAAAAACTGTAAATGTAACAGTATTTATTATAAAATGACACTAAATGGCCCGTTAGATTATTATTATTTTTTACCATAGAGAGTAAGGAATTTACCATAAACTAATTAACAGGTTTTCACTATAGCATATTTACAGTCTATTACCATTAAACTTACAGTAATTTCTACAGTTTACGTTTTCTTTAAATATTCACCGTAGCTGTTGGCCACACTTTAATCTCATTATCTCATTCACCTTTCTGTCCGTGATCTCAATATTGTGTAGACGCCCACAGGAAGCACGAGAAGGCCTATCAATCTCTCTATAGTGAGACAGAAGAGGATGTGCATCAGGAAGCGGGGTCTTGGGAAGTGACTGATGAAGGTGATGATGGATATAATGACAGGGCTAACAGTGAACTGGTGAGCTGTCATTGAACTCATCTGAATGTGAAATGTCATTTGTTTTTATTTGATATATCAGCAAGACCCATTTGTATAGGATATAATTGTGTGTGTGTGTGTGTGTGTGTGTGTGTGTGTGTGTGTTAAATCCTAGATAGAAAACCACATATCTGATGTAGACAACTGAGCAAGGTTTGTACCACAAATTCATGTCCCTTTATATTTAACACTATTCTCTCTTTTTTATTTGACATCATCAAAAAAGTATATTACCTCTGTAATAATATTTCAAGACTTTTGTGAGATGTACTGATGTCATTATCGGTGATTCGAGACTCTCTGCTGTCCATGTAAGAATAACTTAATATTGTGCAATTTATTGCACTCTTTATTTTCAGTCAGACTTGAGCATTCATAAGCAATGCCCTGTAAACTAAAAGTAATTAACCATTCATATCTACTGATCTCTCTGAAATATCTCATCATTTGACCTTCAGTATCCGGCTAACAGAAAGTCCTCTTTTGCTTCATTCAGTGTATAACCAACTGTTTCTTGTAAAATACTTAAGAATGTATTACGTATAGCATAAACAAAAATTCTGTGAAATATTTTATTTTCACTTTTTTTCTGTCTGTAGGACTGGGACCAGCACACCTATCAAGTTTACTATTTTTGGAAGATATCCAGATGGAATTGTTCACCATTTCATGTCTATTTATTTATTTATTGATATGTATTTTTCATTCATTCAACTGGTCATAAATGTACATGCTTGAGTATGTATAGTCAGACAAAATGAAAGGATGAAAACCGTAACTTAATATGTAAAATTATTAATGTATTTTATCTAGCAAATGTGATCAGTTTCAGTGTCATTGTCATAAAGGTTTACAAATAAATGAAAAAATTTAATTGTATGTGCATTTGATTTTTTGGACATCATAACTATGTACAGATTTAAATAATGTTTATTGAATGCACATTTATGTATAAGTAAACTATAATAAAATGATTTATGTCTCGCCCATTATTAGGAACATAAGCTATGTTTACATCTCTATTTCTTTTTTTTTCTTTTTATTGTAGTTTATTATAACTTATCTGAAAAGTGTGGTAAAATTATTTTTGTGTTGTTAATATTGTGTGACGCATTTGTGAAATAAAATCGACCAGACATCAATTGTAGCAAGTTTTTGACTTTTGGGTATTTAACGTTGATTGTAGCTGTGCATTAATGTAAGCCAACTGAAAGTTTTAAGAGTCCGTCAGCCTGCGTCCCAATGTGCACACTATCCATCCTTAATTCTATGTGATATTAGTCATTTTCAATACGATTTAGGGCAGATAGGGTGGATGGTATGCACATTGGGACGCAGGGTCAGTTTCTTTTATGACTCAACTGAGCTCATTTGAAACTTCTGAAACAAAAGCCGTCTATAGGAAGTGACTACGCACCCGGCCGGAAGTAGGAATTAGTAAGCGGGACTTTTAATTTCTGCAGCGGTAAAAATATAATGGCAATCTTTGAATCCTTCGCAGGCAGATAGAGTTTACTACAAGTCAGGTAGGTAATTATAACACACATCATTTTATACATATTATTTATAGTATAATGAAAGAGGAAGTTATCGTGAAATCAACAAAAATTAATCAGAGCCTATCAGAACTGACGTTAAAACTAAATAATGTCACATCACTTTGCATTTGAAATTAAAGTTATATTAAAGCTTTACCTAGCAATAGTTGTATACAGCCCTGGCAGCTCTGCATACCTTTTAATAGAAGAGCTGGCCTGTTATTAACGTAAGTTATGCGATCAAATTTGTGTAACGCCACATAATCAGTCTGGGCTTTGTTTACATCGTGTGTTGTGTTGTCAAGTGTTGAACTGTCGGGCGCTTAGTGTCTAAAACTTAACTTCTGTCAGTTCGTCGCCTTAGTTCTCATTATCTGAATTAAAAGACCCAATTTAAAAGTTACTTTAGCAGCAATGTAAATAAACGTCTAGCTGTGTGAAACAGTAACACGTTTATGTTGTTGTTAACATATCCCTATTTTCTATTGTTGTTACTTATTCAGTCATGTAACACCCCAGAGGTCTGCGGGTTATTGTGGGTTGTTGCTTATATATTTGACAGGTTGATAACAGAAACTTGTTCTCAGTGTGTCTGTAGCAGGTCATGGCTGTTGGAGAGCTCTGTCTAATTGATAAGGATATTTCAAGGTCAGTTTAACCCATAGTCCAGTTCTACAGCAGAAGTGCCTGTTAACAGGCTGGACAGTATTTTAAGTACAGTGTGTGATTGTGTCTTCACTGAAGAAATTCATTTTCAGTCTACTAGAGGTCCCCCTGAATCCCAGTATTTCATCTCTGAATCTTCACTGTAATCGCCTCACTAAGATTGAGGGCTTGACGACAGCATGGCACATAAGACATCTGGACCTGTCATCCAATCACATCTGTCGAATAGAGGGATTAGCTTCCCTGTCCTCACTGCGCACCTTAAACCTGTCCTGCAACTTAATCACCAAAGTAGAAGGTAAAGCTCACACTTTTTTAGGGCAGAAAATGTGGTAAATGTTTGTGATGCCCTGTAGTATAATTGTAATGGTAAAATGAAAGTGTGTCTGTTTTCAATTTGATCTTAAACAGTTCCTTCCTGTTATTACTTCTAATTGGGTGTCTTTGGTTTGTAATCTGTCAATACATGGATTTCTTTCAGGACTTAATGGACTAACAAGTCTCACAAGACTGAATTTGGCCTACAATCAAATAAATGACCTAACTGGTAGGTTAGATTGCACTCCCATCAGTGTTAATGCTTGGGTAGTTTGTTTTTGCTCTCTGAATTATTTGATATTCAAGATAAGAAATGCCACTAACATTAAAAAGTCTGGGGTTGGTAATTTTTTTATAAAAAGAAGCCTCTTATGTTTACCAAAGCTTAATTTATTTGATCAGAAAAACATCACTTTCAGATAAAGGATCCATACTCGCTGTATCTTCTTAATGACTTGTAATTTATTTTTATTTTGCAACAGAGCAATCAACAATTAAACGTTTCATCAACAAGCCTTCTTCAGTGAAACAAACAATAACATTTCCCACATTTTAAAACAAACAAACAAAACAATTTTTTTTTTCAGAATATTATTCAAATTCATTATTCATTTTTTGTATATATATATATATATATATATATACTGTAAATATATGTAGGAAAGTCAAAAGAGTGTATTAAGACAAGGATGAGATGACAGAGTTATGAAGTTAATTTGATGATTATTGTTATTGATTATTGTTATCATGAAGTTAATTTGATGATTATTGTTATTGATTATTATTATCAACACGGAGTGGAGAAGGGGTAGGATTAAATAAGCTTATGCTTCTTCCTACTCCTTTTTGGACATGTATAAGTTAAAATTATTTTGTAATGTGTTGTATTGTTTTTACTATTTATTTACGTGTTCGAAATAAACGTTTCAATTCAATTCAAATTTAAAATAACAATTTTATTTTGATATATATATAATTGACTATAATAGAACTATTTCTATTTTAAAATATTTTCAAATGTAATTCAAAGCAAAAGTTGAATTTTTTTGGCAGCCATTAATCCAGTCTTCAGTGTCAAACGATCCTTCAGAAATTACTCTAATGTGCTGATTTGGTGCTCAAGAAACATTTCTTACTATCAATATTGAAAACAGTTATGCAGCTTAATTTTTATGAAAACCATGATAATTTTTTTTTAGGATTTGTGGATGAGAGAGTTCAAAAGAACAGCATTTAATTGAAATGGAACATGTAAAATTCTTGTCACATTTTACCAGTGCATCCCTGCTGAATAAAAGTATTCATATTTTATTTAATTTATTATTATTGAACCCCAAAACTGTGTATTCACTCACTGCTCTATGCTTTCAGGTCTCTTGTATCTTCATGGAGCAGAGTACAAACTAAAGTGCCTGCAGCTCCACAGCAATCGTTTGGATAGCATGAACCACCTGTTGCAGTGCATGGTGGGACTTCAGAATCTGAAAGATGTTACTCTTAGCAAGGATGGTGCACAGAATCCAGTCTGCTCACTGCCAGGTTTGTAGGAAAAAACCCTGAAGGAAAATCAAGATTTTTTTTTGCAGACAAGCAAACTGTAGATCGTGCAATGGAACTGGTATGGAAAATCTGAAATGGTCTAAAAGCGTCAAAAAGAATATATAAGATAGAAAAAGTTGGAAACTTTTTCACTAGTATGTTCTTCCTTTGTTTGTAGGCTATAAAGAGATGGTTCTTCAGTCTCTGCATCAAGTCACTACACTAGATGGAGTAGATCACATAGGAAATCCATCTTCTTTAGCAGAGGACAGTCCTATGGATGTTCCTGGTCTTGAGGACTTTCTTGAGTTTCTAATTTCATCAGACGCAAGTGTTAATGGAGAACTGGTAAACTATTTTTATGATAACTGTGTATTTTTTCAAGATCCTCAGATATTTATCTGCTTTTAGACTGAGAATGACATTTGAATCTTCTTGAAGTGGTTATGAGACATAAGTTTATGTTCAATGTTTTTTTGTTATGAAGGCAAAGTCAGATGCTCCTCTCACTACTCCGCGGATTGATGAAGTCCTGACCCAGTTTCGACAACGAGGTGGAAAACCAACTGCAGAAAATCAAGAAAATGAGCAGCGAATTAAAAAACTAGAGCAGCAGGTTTCCCATCTCATTCAGAAGGTAAAGAAAGTGAAAATTGATTACTACATTTCAGTTATCATTAATTTCATCATAAATGATCACTATTTCATAAAAATAGCACAATCCAAAATTTATGAAATTGCATTATTCTAAATTGTACATTTGAATTTAGGTCCCTACAGGGGACGGCTTTAAAACAAACAGCGCTGTGCCTTCTGTGATACATAAAGCAAAAAGAGACACCGATCAGACATCAGAGAGTGAATGTGACAGTGGAAAAGAGAACCAACGGCATTCCAGAATCCTGTCTCATCTCAGAGGCTCTGCAGGGAAAAAACTGACAAAGGACACCAAACCTAAACAATCTGACTGGTGAAGTAACTTGTACATTCATATTTATAAATGCATTTTGTCTCAAACTGAATTTCAAGTGCTTATTGAGAATTTGGACGTGAGTTGCACAAACACATCTCATTACAGTTTACTGGATTTGATTAATAATGTCATTTGCTCCAGCACAGTGCTTGAAGTGTGTTTTGAGAGGTTGCAAAATATTTACTTGACGCATTCTTCCTCAGTACTCTCTTTTTTTTGTAAATGTAACTTAATAAGGTTCAGAATCATAGAAAAGCACCACACTTTAGACAAAGGCTTTGCAGTAGTCCAGTAATCAGGGCAGTTTATAAATTGTCTTTGCTCCTCCTCCTTAAAATTGCTTGTACACATGAATGATTACACTGTCACTAAGTTCAGTTCATTTAACTTAATCAAAACTTAAGCTGCAATAACATGGAGCTGTAGAGAGAGCTAAGTTACAGCAATAATCATTCAATACATACACTAATGTACCATTAAGTTAATATACTGTATATACATACAACCCGAATTCTGGAAAAGATGGGACATTTTTTATATTTTAATAAAATTAAAAAAAAAAGACTTTCAAATCACATGAGCCAATATTTTATTCACAATAGAACAGGAGAACTGGGAGAACATCTAGCAACTAATTAAGTTCATTGACATCAGGTCTGTAACATAAATGGGATGTCTTAGAGAGGCAGGGTCTCTCAGAAGTAAAGATGGGCAGAGGCTCTCCAATCTGTGAAACAGTGCGTAAAAAGATTGTGGAATACTTTAAAAACAACGTTCCTCAACGTCAAATTCCAAAGGCTTTGCAAATCTCATCATCTACAGTGCATAACATCATCAAAAGATTCAGAGAAACTGGAGAAATCTCTGTGCGTAAGGGACAAGGCCGAAGACCTTTGTTGGATGCCCGTGGTCTATAGAGAATGAGGAGCAGTGTTACCAGATTGGATGGACGATTTCCAGCCCAAAAGCTCACAAAAACCCGCCCAAAACTTTAACTGTCAAAATAATGTGATAGAATGTAAATCAAGGCTGATAAGAGCCATTTTTAACTCCTTATAACGAAATAATGACGACAAAATAATATAAATAAATGCTAGATAAATTTCCTATGGATCAAATCGGGGCAAATACATTAAAGAGAACTTCTCAACACTCTTTCCGAGGTCCTCAGTAATCTCCTTTGTTCGTGACATGATTCACTTCCACAAACATGATCAGACTTTGATAGATCCCTGTTCTTTGAATAAAACAGGTCACGTACTGACATGTGATAGTCATTGCACTGACTGAAAACACCTCTGCACAGATGGACTCTAATTTCACCTTTAAATTAACTGCTAATCTAAGAGATTCACATATTTTTGCCACTCACAGATATGCAATATTGGATCATTTTCCTGAATAAATAAATGACAAAAAATATTTTTGTCTCATTTGTTTGATTGGGTTCTCTTTGTCTACTTTCAGGACTTGTGCAAAAATCTGATTATGTTTTGGGTCATATTTATGCAGAAATATAGACAATTCTAAAGGGTTCACAAACTTTCCAGCAGCACTGTATATATAAATTTAAATATATATATATATATATATATATATTCTATAATATTTATGTAAGTTTGAAATGATTAAGAATTTTTAATGTTCTTATTGTACGCTTACTAAGGCTGCATTTATTTGATCAAAATACAGTAAAAACAGTACTATAAACTTTAAAATATAATTTATTTCTGTGATGCCAAAGCTGAATTTTCAGCATATATTATTCCAGTCTTTCAGTAATCATTCTAATATGCTGATATGGTGCTCAAGAAACATTTCTTGTTATTATCGATTATTCATCAAAAGTGGCAGTAAAGACATTTACAGTGTTATAAAAGATTTCTATCTCAAATAAATGCTTTTCCTTTGAACTTTCTTCAAACACTTCACTTTTTTCATCAAAGAATCTTAAAAATGTATCATGGTTTCCACCAAAATATTAAGCAGCAAAAACTGTTTTCAACATTAATAATATAAGAAGAACCATTATTAATAACTGAGCACCAATAATTCATAATAATTGAGCACTAAATCAGCATATGAGATTGATTTATGAAGGATCATATGATGCTAAAGACTGAAGAAATGACTGCTGATGATTCAGCTTTGCCATCACAGGAATACATTGCATTTTAAAATACATAAAAATAGAAAGCAATTATTTTAAATTGTAATTATATTTCACACTATTACTGTTTTAAATATTTTAATATAAAATATATAGATTACATATTAAATATTAAAGAACCTCACACTCTTACTAGTCTGAAATGGCTTTTGCTTTCATTGCAGTGTGACAAATACACAAAAGCAGAGGTCCACAAAGCAGGTTGTTGGCCCCCGTAGGAGGACATCAGTCCAGAGCTCTGGGTCTGTTGAATCTACAGAGTCTGTAAAAAGGGGCCCTAAAAGCATCAAAGCCAGTCCTAACAAAAGCTCAGCTCAATCTCAAGAGGAAACCTACAGGGTATGCAAACTGCATTGCGCAGGTCCAACATTTCTCTTTATTAAGCTAAATGTAAATTTGCAAAGAGTAAAGCGCGTGTGTTTACATGCAGGCAATTGTGGAAGAGCGAGACCAGGAGCGGGAGCGGCGCTGGAAGGCAGAGCAGGCTACAAAGAGACTTTCTGAACAGGTCAAGAACCTGCAGACTCGAGCCAGCGAGGAAAAGGACTTGCAAAGTTTGGCCTTACACACCACAGACAGGTGAGGGCATGTAGAGTCCTCTGTTAATATTGAGAAATATAGTTTCACTTTGTCTCTTTGTTCTGTTTTACTTTTACATTGAAACCAATGTGAATGAAATGAATGCAAATTGAGCAGCCTAATTAAGAGTCCTACTGCTGAGAGTCAAAGTAATACATATTTATATATTACCAACGAACACAATTAGCTGCAATATCTATTATCTCACTCATTCAAAGACTCTCTTCCATCAAGGACACCTTAACAATCTCCAGCCATCCAAGTGTTTGGAGAGAATGTTTGGCTTGACGTATTTCACCTAATTGGTGTCAGCTCCAGCTGAAATGTTGGATCTGAATACACTTGAGTATAATTAAATTTTATTAGAAGTTTCCAGAGACCCTACTGCAGGGCCCTGATGTATGAAACTCTGCCTTCCCACCTGCATGGCAGTTTCTGTGGCGTGATGACGGCCCTGATATTGTGTTCTAATATTATAGCCCACGCGCTCCCCCTGGTGATAAATCGTAATTATAATTGCGATTAAAGTCATGGTGACAGGCACATGTCTGCTGCAGATCATCAATCAATCCTAATTGCCACCCCTGCAGCACTTTGCTGCTAATGACTCTCGCCTCACAGTCCAGTATCTGTTTTGTTAACTCTTTGTCTGCTGAGTATGTGTGAATGTAAATTAATGTAATAGTGTCATATATTACTTGTCATTAAACAAAAGTTTTAGTGTGTTATTCATTTATTATTATTGTGCAATGTATCCGAGATGTACCCTAGTGTGTAGCGGCAACATGTTGCGCCTTGGTGTCATTCAGATATTCTGTATTGTATTTGGTTTGAAAGGGTTTAGATTTTTGACTCATTTCCTTATTTTATCAGAGAATCCTGAAACACAGCTGCACAGCTGTTTTCAACATTGAAAATAATAAAAAATGTTACTTGAGCACCAAACTAACATATTAGAATGATTTCTGAAGGATCACATGATTCTGAAGGCTAGAATAATGGCTGCTCAAAATTCAGCTTTACCATCACAGGAATAAATTACATAAAAAAATTCTAATTCTCCAAAACTCCAAACTTTTGAATGATCGTGTACATGAATGCATGGTGAAAGAGAATGAATTTTTCAAGATATTGTGAAAAAGCAGCTCTAATCTGTCTTATTTCTTTAGGTTGAAGGAGTTGTTGTTAAAAGAGCGCTCTGATCGGGCAGCATTGCAGACTCGTTTGCAGGAGTTGGAGGAGAGATACAGGTCTACGTTAGAGCAGCTGGAGCAGGTGCACAAACAGGATGACCAACACAAGAGGGCGTTGCGCAGTCTGGAGGACAGTATGACCAAAGCAGAGGCCCTCAGGGTCCAGCAGCGTTCAGAACAGGTAGAACAGTTGCAGTCCATATCTTCAGTAGTGACGGATCTATCTATAGCATGAACTGAGTGCTCCAGTATGCTGTATAGAGTGGCACTGGTTCATGTCTGAACCATACATCCAGTCTTCATTGAGCTGACTTACAAGAATGCTTGGACAGTGAAATACAACTAGTCATCTAAAGGGCATTTTCTGTGGGATGGTTCCAGAAGCAGTTCCCAGATAAATATACAGGCATATGGCTGAATTGCAAACATGTTTCAATTTCTTTTTGACATTTGAATCCTTTGAATTGAGTTAGAGGAATATTTACACCTGACCTTTTGCATTTGTTTGAATAGCTGCCATGAGAAAGCTGCTACTTGAGCAGTTATCTGCTTATAAAGTGAAAAACACTCTTCAAAGTAAAAGTTTTCTATATAACATTTAAAGTGAATGACCTGCTATATTATTTCAGATGAAGAGGACTCAGGAGTTAGAGAATAAAGCATCTGCCTTAAAAAGGGAAGTTGAAATACTCCGCGCTTCAGCTCGACAGCACAAAGAGAAGATGCAGCAGTTGCATGAACTGATGGCTTCTAGGGAGGAGATGCACAGGTACACAAGCACCACATGGAATCATGTCCATGATCTTTTTATACAAAGAGTGACTGCCTGAAAATGGTTCAGTTTACAAACAGGAAATTTCAACTGTTTCATCTTGCACCTGTTTGACTTTGTGGGACAGGAAAGAGCTTGCATCGCGGCTGCTTCCTGGTGGAACTGAGTTTAAGGAGGCTGTAGCCAAAGAGGTGGTGGCGATAGAGCAGAGATTTGCTCAGAAACAGACTGATTTGGAACAGAAGATCTCTGATGCTAGGAGACAGTATGCTGCTCTAGAGGATGAATTTCGCATGGCTCTCACCATTGAGGCAAAGCGTTTCTCAGAGGTAAATCTAAATTCTGAGGTATCTTTTTTAGTCTGAAAAAAAATAAAGAGTAATTTACATTTTTGTTTGGATCGATGCTAAATTTGAACCCACTGGGAAGGAGAACATAGTTCTTATTTGAAAAACTTTTTTAGTAAAATATGTCAGTTCTGAGGAAACAGACAGAAAAGCACAGTACTGATGTGAATGCCAGTGCAATATTTAAAATCAGTACTGTTTTCGTATTATGTATGTACCATTATAGCTTTTAGTAATATTTTGAATAAGCTTTAATTTTTATATATTTATATTGTTTTATATTTTTACATTTTATTTTGTATGTTCTTTTGTCATATATACGTATATATAGTATCTCACAAAAGTGAGTACACCCCTCACATTTCGGCTATCATTTTAGTATATTTTTTTATAAGGGACAATACTATAGAAATGAAACTTGGATATATTTTAGAGTAGTCGATGTGCAACTTGTATAGCAGTAAAGATTTACTGTCCTCTGAAAATAACTCAACATACAGCCATTATTGTAAAAAAAGCTGGCAACAAAAGTGAGTACACCCTAAGTGATAACAGCTATACGTCGTTTAACCATGCAAAGCCACATGTCCTATTCATCATGTTCATGTTTTTGTCTGCTTGACAGGACCATACAAATTTGTGTATCTTGTTTTAGAGCAGTTAAAATTTGGTGCTTTGAGTACAATTCTCTCATACTGACCACTGGATGTTCAACATGGCACCTCATGGCAAAGAACTCTCTGAGGATTTGAGAATTAGAATTGTTGCTCTCCACAAAGATGGCCGAGGCTATAAGAAGTTCGGTAACACCCTGAAACCGAGTTACAGTACAGTGGCCAGGGTCATACAGAGGTTTTCCAAGACGGGTTTCACTCGGAACAGGCCTCGCAAGGGTCGATAAAAGAAGTTGAGTCCTTGTGCTGTGCGTCAGGATTCAGAAGCTGGCTTCAAAAAACAGACGCATGAGTGCTGCCAGCATTGCTTTAGAGGTTGCAGAAGTGGAAGGTCAGCTTGCCAGTGCTCAGACCATACGCCACACACTGCAACAAGTCGGTTTGCATGGCCGTCGTCCCAGAAGGAAGCCTCTTTTGAAGCTGGCTCACAAAAAAGCCTGCAAACAGTTTGCTGAAGACAACCTGGCCAAGAGCATGAATTACTAGAACCATGTCCTGTGGTATGATGAGTCTAAGGTAAACTTGTTTGACTCAGATGGTGTCCAGCATGTGTGGCGACGCCCTGGTGAGGAGTACCACGAAAATTGTGTCTTGCCTACAGTCAAGCATGGTGGTGGTAGCATCATGGTCTGGGGCTGCATGAATGCTGCTGGTACTGGGGAGCTGCGGTTCATTGAGGGAAACATGGATTCCAACATGTACTGTGACATTCCGAAGCAGAAGATGATGCCCTCCCTTCAGAAACTGTGCCGAACGGCAGTTTTCCAACATAATAATGACCCCAAACACACCGCCAAGATGACAACTGCCTTGCTGATGAAGCTGAAGGTGAAGGTGATGGAGTGGCCAAGTATGTCTCCAGACCTGAACCCTATTGAGCACATGTGGGGCATCCTCAAGCGGAAGGTGGAGAAGCACCATGTGTCTAACATCCAGCAGCTCCGTGATGTCATTATGGAGGAGTGGAAGAGGATGCCAGCAACAACCTGTGCAGCTCTGGTGAAGTCCATGCCCAGGAGGATTAAGGCAGTGCTAGATAACAATGGTGCCCCTACAAAATATTGACACTTTGGACACAGTTTTGACATGTTCACTTAGGGTGTACTCATATTGTTGCCAGTTATTTGGACAATAATGGCTATATGTTGAGTTATATTTAGAGGACAGTAAATTTGTACTTCTATACAAGCTGCACATTGACTACTCTAGAATATATCCACGTTCATTTTTGTAGTATTGTCCCTTGAGAAGATATACTAAAATTTTTGCTGAAATGTGAGGGGTGTACTCACTTTTCTGAGATACTGTATATTTTTTAATATTTCGGAATAGTTTTAATTTATATTTATTTCAGTTTATTTCTGTTAGTAAGTTTAGTACTTCAATTTAAACTTATTTTAGAGTTTTTTTATCTAATATTTATATTTTATTTCAGCTTTATTTTAAAAAAAAAATCAATAGTTTTAGTTAAGAATGCTGCCTAAAATGTCAGAAATTAATGACTCAAGACCCAGATTTTTCTGACTGGTGGTTACCCTTACTATGTTTGCGATTTGTAGGTAAAGGAGGGGTTTGATCAGGTATCTGCTGAACTCCCAGATGTGAAGTCAAGTCTCAACCAGTCTCAGCAGAAAGAGAAGCAGTCAGCCTCTTTGGTGCAGGAGCTCACAGCTATGGTGAAAGAACAGAAAACACGCATTGCTGAGCTCCTCAAAGCCAAGCGAGAAGCCACCGCTGAGTTCAAGGTATGACCAAAAGATTTTACTTACAAAAATGTTTTTGATTTTGTTGTGTCCTTTTGCGGATTTTTGTCAAATCATCACACATCAAATTATGATCACTTCTTAAGTAATGCTTTATAAATAACATTATGCTCTGTTTTGGTATGCTAGACCCGTGTACAGTCATTGGAATCCAGGTTAGAGGACGATAAACGACTTAACCTACAGGTGGAGCTACTGAAAAAGGACAAGTCCAAGCTGCTCTCTCATCTTACTGCTCAAGAGTCTGTCATAGATGGACTACGGGCAGAGAGGAAGATCTGGGGCCAAGAACTTGCACAGCAAGGTACTTCAGTAACTTCAAGAAAACTTTAAGAAAGTATAACCCAGACATAGCTAATTTTTGTATTTGTCCATTTATTTAGGTGCATCCTTAGCACAGGACCGTGGTCGACTGGAGGCCAGAATTGAGGTTTTGTTAGGCGAACTGGAATCGCAGAAGAAGCAGAACGAGAGAGACAATGATGCACTCAGGATTAAAGCTAAGATTGTTGATGACCAGACAGATACTATTCGTAAACTAAAAGAGGTTAAGTCCTACTCACTCAAAAAAAACTATAAACTAAGATAGATATTAGATAGAAATAAATTGGATATTTATTGTGGTTCAAATCTATCAAAATATGTGATTACATCTGCTAATTGAATGCATTAAGTACAAAATAAAATAGTCTAAGAGAAAAATCTCGTGTAATAGTGTCATTTTTTATTGCCTGGCTCACTTTTTTCTGACATATTGCTTCTATAGGCATTGCTGGAGCGAGATGAGCAGATCCGTAAACTTCGTGACGAGAATGTGCAGGACCAGCGAAAGCTGAAGCAGCAGCTGGAGGAGGAAATGGCCTCTGCAGTGAATCTCAGAGACACAGTGGAGCAGCTCAGTATCAGGAAGGAGGAGCTGAAACAACAGCTCCTTGATAAGGAGGCGGAGCTTGATGAGGTTAAAGAGACATACAGGTATGGAATAACACTGTTAAACTGCAAACATCTCATGATTCCAAGATTTCACCCTAACTTATTGATTATGGACAGTAGGCCATTGTTTGAAAGGGTGTATGCTGATGTCTCACACATCACACAGTTGCTTAGTAATATGTTCAATATTTTTAATTTTGCAGGGCCTCAAGTAAAAAATGGCAGGAAAAGGCAGAACTGTTGAACAGGCTTGAAAGCCAGGTGAAGCGAATGAAGGAGGGTTTTGATTCCAAAGAGAGAGCACTGATAGAGGAAAAAGACAAGGCTTCACAAGCACACCGGTATGAGATGGGCAGCAGGCCCTAATTTGGCCAATGAAGTACATACAGTAGTATACATTTAAAACTTTTTTTTTTTTAATTAGAGCGGCAGTGGAGAAGCTTCACAGTGTGGATGATGCCTTCCGTAGACAACTGGAATCTCTGCAAGCTTCCCATCAGGCTGAAATACTTCGTCTTGTGAATGACAAACAGAAACAAATAGATAAGGCCAATCAGAAGGTATTACTGCCACTAAAGTATTGATTTATATTTATTGATTCACTGTATTGTCATTCATATTGCTAGTGTTGGCACATGCAGGCAAACTGCTAGACTAAAGTGAGCAGTCTAGAATGAGTTGTTTTTAATTTAATGTCTTGATGAATTGGATGATTGACTGGGAGACTGCTTTCTCAAGAACATATTTATTTGTTTATTTATTTTTAACCACAGGTGCTCCAGGTGGAGGAGGAAATGCGCCAGCTGCTTGAGGAAACTGAGAGTAATAAAAGGGTAATGGAGGAGAAAATGAGACGCCTCACACAAGTGCTGAAAGACTTCTAACCTCCTATTCGTTACAAACCAAAGACAAAAACTTGGAAGATGCCTTTTTCAAGACTTAAGTCACTGTCTCTCAATCTGGCTGAGAACATATCCTGAATTTATTGTACTTCTGAGTGTCTAGCCTACTGTATTGCCTTCAGTTTTTTTTTTGCTTTATGCTTCAAATTATATAGAAAATCGCCAAAACTGTGAAACTTCTTTTTTTTTTTATTACAAATATATATATACACACACATAATTTATAATGTATAAATATATACATTTATATATTTTTTTCTAAAACCTTTGTACCTTGAGCATACAGCATTATCCTGCTCTTTTATTATATACTACAGGCTTTTTGTTTAAATTGTATAATTAAATTATAATCTCTTTGTTACGCTGTTTGTTGTGTAATTTTGGAGGATTAAATTCAATTTTAAAAGTGTGTCGAATTCTCAAAGCATTTCAGTTGCATGTACCTCTGTTCGAAGTCGAACGCTCAAGCGGAGACGTTGTCATAGTAACGGTAATCCAACGTCATTTCCTCTCATTTAAAAACCCTCGAGCCATCAGTAGTAGAAGTAGCCTGAGGTAAATAAGTGCAAGAGATGATTGTTGCTCCCCCTCACCGTCACTAACAAAACTGAAGTCGGCCTCCATACCTCTGAACGAGACAAAGAGGGAGTTTTTGAAATACAACCTTAAAAACACCGGGTGTTTGGATGGTATGGCTGAGTCGAACAGCGCGAGTTTTCCTCACACGACACCGAACGGGTCCAGTCGCCATGAGAAGAGTTTGGGTCTCCTCACAGTCAAGTTCGTTACTCTGCTTCAAGAGGCCAAAGATGGAGTGCTCGATCTCAAAGTGGTGGGTTAAAATACATTTTCAAGTGGCGGAATGAATGAACGAAGAGAATGAATGAAACTTGACAGGTTGTCCTGTGAGGACGTCTGTCAAGAGTTACACAAAGAAACTACGTACCTGAGTGGACTTTCGCTGTCCCGTGAGGCTTTTACTGTCAGATTAGATATATACAGAAATACGAGTGTGGCTCGTAGTTAATTAAAAGTGTTAATGGGCGAATAGAAATGGCGTGTTATCGTGACAGGGGATTTTGAACAGAAACCCGTGGGATTCTCTCACGGCAGGTGTTTGTTAACGTTACCTGACGCTTGAGGCAGCAGAGACGCACTATGTGAATTCGTTGGAGACATTATTTAGTCTAATCACCAGCTATTTTTACGCTCATGTGGAGCAAAATAGGGCCTTAAACTCTTAAAGAAAAATTAAGTCTTTTTTTCTTTCAGCAAATGGTGCTTAACATCCAGAAAATGTTTTAAATAAGAGACACACGCACATATATACAGTGGTGGCCAAAATTATTAGAACACTAGTATTTTCATTATATTATATATATATATTATATATAGTTAATAATTAAAATGTTTTTTTTCTATTTTATTTATTAATTTATTTTTGCAAACCTGTTTATTTATTTTTTTAGTTATTGATATACTACTTTCCAATTATTCTTTCCAATATTAGATCTTTTTTCATGCATACTATTGAATGCAAAATAAATTGTCAAAATTGAGAAAAGCACATTATTTCTAATGCAGTAGATTTGTAAGGTAACAGTGTTGCATCATCTAGTTAATAATGAAAAAAAAAAACTTTTTAATTACTATTACATTTTTTTTTTTATTCAGTTATTTAAAAAAAATATTTGAGAATGTGTGCCTGTGCTTTAAAAACATCATGGGACACCAATTTGGAATTTTGTTACTTTCCATTATATTCCCATCAGCTGTCATACAAGGACAGATAATGGTGATATTATGTGAATTTCGGTTCTCGAGGTCAGTGTGACCAGTGCTAGCACACCTGCCCATGCTTATCATGATGGCACACTTACTCGTGGTAAACTTTCCTGATAACGGTCGAGGGCTACTGAGTTATGTCAACCCAGTTTCCAAGTATATATCAACCCAAGCTATTGTTTGGTCCCCTAAATAGCCAGTTCTTCTTATCTGATTGGATGGCCTCTGAAAATAACGTTGTGATTATTGTCATAGGCTGCAGACAGTTTGGCAGTCAAACAGAAGAGGAGAATCTACGATATCACCAATGTTCTGGAAGGCATTGGGCTCATTGAAAAGAAGACCAAAAACACCATTCAGTGGAAGTGAGTACAAAGATTAAGAAAGTTATCAATGTGATTACCAAATGTTTCTGTTTAACATTTTATGAGTATTGTATTATGTGCATTCTTCGCATGCTTGGTGTGCATACTATACAGTTGCGTTGTTCTCTAAAGCAGTTGCTTGTCTTAATCAGAGGGGAGAGTTCAGGCTGCCAGCCTCAGGAAGTTCTTGAGCAGGTAGAACTTCTCAAGGCAAATATTGCTGATCTGGAGATTCAAGAGAGAGAACTGGACATGCAGAAAGCGTGTCTGCAACAAAGCATCAAACACCTGAATGAAGACCCCTCCAGCTGCAGATATCCTTACTCCGTGTATGAGCCAGAAAACGTTGATTTTTTTTTTTTCTTTAGTCTCGTCTGATATTTTTCCATTTTTGGTTGGTTCCCCTGGTAATTAACAGTCCCAGAAAAACGCCATTGTCAAAGGAGTGCACCTAATTACATGTTGAGTGCTATAACCTGTCTTTCTTTGACTGGGAGGTGTTATTGTTGGGTGTTTGAGTGGCCCTAGTCCAGTTTTTCCAGTCTCTAGTCTATTGCGGGTTCATGCTAGAGTTTCCTAAGCCTTACCTCACCAGTTATTCCTCTTTGGATTAAAGTGGTTTATGCAAAGTTCAGCCTTTTATCTTCAAAACTTATAATATCATGGAACAGAGCCTCTTAAGGGAACATGGTGATAAAAAAAAAGACATTTGAGGGAAAATTATATATCAATCCTTTTGCCTTCTCTGGAAAAATATTGCCCTCCCTTGAGAAAATAGAGTGTCTGTTTGATAGAACACAACAGCATTGAAATAAAAAAAAAAAGTCTCCTCAAATTTTGCTTTCAGTTGCAAAGATTCTTGGGAGAACACAAAAGCAATGAATTACAATTTTTCTTCATCTCATATTTTTATGCTTTTGCATTTTCTCTCTCTCTCTCTCTCTCTCTGTCTCTCTCAAAACAAGAAAGCATTCACCCGAGAAACTTTGCTTGCGATTGCAAAACCATTGAAATATAGTTTTTCCTCTCACCTCATATTTTGTCAATCCTCAGTTTTGTGTTTTTGCAAATGAATGCATGTTTCTCAGGAGAATGCAAAAGCACTGAATTACATTTTTTTCCATCTCATATTTTAATGATTTAGTTTGCTCTCAAAAAAAATATTGTATTCCCCTGAAAAATGTTGGGTTTGCTTGCAAAAGCATTGAAATATAGTTTTTTTTTTTTTCTCCCACCTCATGAAATGTCTCTGTATCACGGGTACATTTCTATGTGGAAAAAATTACAAAAGGATTAAAGATACATTGCATTATCACTTGGTACATGTTCCTTAGCATTGTATACATACAGCTACGTGACACATGAGGACATATGTGATGCGTTCAGTGGGGATACTCTTTTAGCTGTCATGGCACCATCAGGAACACAACTGGAGGTCCCAGTGCCTGAGATGGTACGTTACACCAACCTTGAGCTTATTCACCTTTTATCCTTGAGAATAATTTGAGTGAATTTTACATTTATGTATATATTTTTAAAGTGTTCATTTGCTTTTGTTTGCATTTTTTGGTGGTGTATAATCTCCATGCCTTTTTTTTATTGATTCAGGGCCACAATGGTCAGAAAAAGTACCAAGTGAACTTGCGAAGTCACTCGGCTCCCATCCAGGTGATGCTGATAAACAGAGAGACGAGCTGCTCCAAGCCTGTTGTTGTCCCCGTCCCACCTGTAGATGACATTTCTGCCATGCCGACTCCTCCTAGTACTCCAGCAGGGCTGCAGAGGTTCCCCATCTCTTCAGCAGAGCTCTGTGACCTAAAGCGTGGGCCGCTCAAAAGCCCTGCTGCAGAGCACCAACTCACACCCTCCTCCACGTCCCCCGACATGCACATGGGTACTGCTTTTATTCATACTGACCCCGTTCCTTACGGTGTGATAGATATTTGTACCACCAGTCATTATTCTCTCTGCATGTTAAAATAGGATAGGAGAAAATCTTTCAACAATGAAAAAATGGCATGCATCATCCTTAAATATATAAGAGATTTATATACAGGAGTTTAACAAAATAATGTGAACACCTAGGACATAATAGGCAATACTTATTTTTAAAGGTGTTTACCACCATTTGTCTTTAATACAGCTTCCAACCTTCTTAGAATTGATTCATACAAAGCTCTTTGGTGAATACTGGCTTTGTGAAACTCTCTGTGGTGGGTTTTTTTGTGGGGAGACAGTCTTTGAGGTGAATATTGTGGTTTGCTGTCACTTTGTAGCAGTATTTCTGTGTTTTGGACACAGTGCTTTTAGTGTTTGATGGTCCCTATCATTCACTTTTAGTTTTCCACCACTATTCTTCACTGATGAAGTCTTGCAATGTTTTGTATACACAGTTAAAATGGTAAAGACTGATGTTAATATAAAAATATAAAAATAACTGGTCCATTAAGTTTACAGTTTACGTTTCTGGTACACAGGCTTCCATGATTTGTTGTTTTTGGAAGTCTGACAAATCACCCATTTCATACAGCACTTGTACTGAACACTGCTGAACACAACTTATACTACTCTGATTTACAAACTAGAGAATATAGATGAAAAGAGAAATAAAATATCATTTGTGCAGGCTACAGTGAAAGACAAACATTGTGTTTATTAACCCCTATTATAATGGGTGTTCATATTATTTTGTCCAACCACTCTATTTATGATTATACATCCATATACACTACTGTTCAAAAGTTTGGGTTCAAAAAAGTCTTACCGATCCCAAACTTTTAAACTGTAGTGTATATTAGACATTGTATACAGCATTTGAATATGACTGATTTTATTAATATATTTGTTTCCTCTTCTCTCCTTTTTTTGTTTTTAAAGAATGCAACTCTGAGTCCCCTGTTAGTCAGTGTTTGTTGATGCAGGGGTCTCTAGGTGGTCCTGAAGAACAGCAGAGGGAGATGGGAGGTCAGGATCTGCAGTCCATGCTGGATGAAATGAGGGATGAGAGAGAAGGTGACATGGATTCCATTATAACAATATATGATTTTTCCAAAGCAGTTATTTAAAAATTTTAAAGTTATTTTTGTATTTTCAAGTAGAAAATTTACACTTGCCTTTTTCTTCTTCCTCCAGGTGTTTCTAACCTCATTGATGAATTGATGTCTTCAGATGGTAAGTTGTGGTCACATAGAACAGCTTCTTTTGGTTATATTTGTTCTGACTTGAAGCAGTTCACTGCTGTCCTTATCAATTAATCATATAGCTAGCAGTGCAGATAAATCTTTTTAATATGTCCTGACCAGAGGAGGATGGGTTCCAACAGCTGAGTGATGGTTCCTCTCAAGGTTTTGTTCTCCTATGCATGCCAGTTTTTCCTCAGCAATTTTGCCTCTGGCTTGATGTTTTATGGCATTGATGTGTTATGCAACCTTTGTTATGAGTTCATTTATTTTGTGAAAGGTATAAAAATAAAATTCGAAATTAATTGTTTTTTAATAATCACCAAAATAAATTGTATGCACTGAAATTAGTTTTTAATGAAAAGTGTTAACTTGTTAATATACTATACAGTGAGGAAAAAAAATATTTGATCCCTTGCTGATTTTTTACGTTTGCCCACTGACAAAGAAATGATCAGTCTATAATTTTAATGGTAGGTTTATTTGAACAGTGAGAGACAGAATCACAAAAAAATCCAGAAAAATGCATTTCAAAAAAGTTATAAATTGATTTGCATTTTAAGGAGTCAAATAAGTATTTGACCCCTTTGCAAAACATGACATGACATGTGGCCAACCACAAGAAACGTCTGACCTCTGTGATTGCCAACAAGGGTTTTCCCTCTCAGGAGGGATTTTGTCCCACTCCTCTTTGCAGATCCTCTCCAAGTCATTAAGGTTTCGAGGCTGACGTTTGGCAACTCAAACTTTCTTGAGCAGGGGGACCTTGCGGGCACTGCAGGATTTCAGTCCTTCACGGCATACTGTTACCAATTATTTTCTTGGTGACTATGGTCCCAGCTGCCTTGAGATCATTGACAAGATCCTCCCGTGTAGTTCTGGGCTGATTCCTCACCGTTCTCATGATCCATTGAAACTCCACGAGGATGAGATCTCGCATGGAGCCCCAGTCCGAGGGAGATTGACATTTATTTTGTTTCTTCCATTTGCGAATAATCGCACCAACTGTTGTCACCTTCTCACCAAGCTGCTTGGCGATGGTTTTGTAGCCCATTCCAGCCTTGTGTAGGTCTACAATCTTGTCCCTGACATCCTTGGACAGCTCTTTGGTCTTGGCCATGGTGGAGAGTTTGGAATCTGATTGATTGATTGATTGCTTCTGTGGACGGGTTGTCTTTTATATAGGTAACAAGCTGAGATTAGGAGGACTCCCTTTAAGAGCTCCTTACCTGTATAAAAGACACCTGGGAGCATGGGGCGTCATGCAGTTATTTTTTTTTAGGGGGCATGAGTTGGGGGGTCGTCATGTGACACACAGCAGCCACAACAGCACTTATGTTTTATTTATTTTTTTCCTTTTTATTCGAAACATTCCCAAATGCATTAACTATATCATGAAATATCTTGATTCTCACCGTTATAGATTGTTGATAGTGGGCGATGGTCAAAGTAACCTAATAATGTAGTTATTAACTATGCATAAAAACCTCTGTTTATGGGTGTCATGCCATAACATATTTTTAATACGACTGACTTTATATTTAATGTGAATTTAACATTGAAATTTACTGTGAATAAATGCATTGTAAGTTAGGCTACTAATCATAACACTTTTATTGTACAGAAAGAGAGCAAAGAACATTTACATTATTAAAGAACATTTTCACTGACAGTCTAGTTCAAGCACTCTCAAAAACTCCCATTAAAATCACTGAAGCTGTTTACACTATGAAATTAATATCTTACATATTCGTACACACATTTGCACTTTATTTCTGACGAGAGAATTCACCAGAAAGAGGTATTCAGTCAGCGAGCGAGTGAAGAAAACACCGGCATTTTAGCGATGACTCATCTGAACACCTCTGATTGATCATTGTATTCATCAGCTCAACAGCATCGTGTGTGATTGGTTATAATGCGCAGCGCTGTAAAAACGCATTTGTCTCTGGCTCAGCGCCAGCCAGCGAACGCAGATTTGAATTTAGCAGCTGATGATATGACACACTGAACGCTCTAATCACGCCGGTGTGATTGTATCAAATATAAAAAACATTAATCAGCTATTTTTTGTCTTTTGGAAGCTGCATTCAAAATCCACTTGGCTCAAAAATCTGAGGGGGCACATGCCCCCTCACCTTGAATGGGCATGACGCCTCTGCCTGGGAGCCAAAAATCTTGCTGATTGATAGGGGATCAAATACTTATTTTACTCATTAAAATGCAAATCAATTTATAACTTATTTGAAATGCTTTTTTTCTGGATTTTTTTGTTGTTATTCTGTCTCACTGTTAAAATAAACCATTAAAATTATAGACTGATAATTTCTTTGTCAGTGGGCAAACGTACAAAATCAGCAGGGGATCAAATAATTTTTTACATCAAAGAACCCAAGCTATGAGAATTTAATTTACTGGTCACATAAATGCAGCCTTGGTGAGCATAAGAGCTTCAAAAACATATTTTTTGACCCCCACATTTTGTAACAGTAGTGAATATCTCTATTTATTCATTTATTTAGTTAGTTATTTATTTAATTAGTAAATGTATATTGGATAAACCCAAATCTGCACTCTTTGTGTAACTTTTTTTGTGTGTGTCTGTTAGTTTTCCCCCTGTTAAGACTTTCACCCAACCCTGGTGTGGATTACAATTTCAACCTTGATGACAACGAGGGAGTCTGTGACCTTTTTGATGTGCAGATTCTTAATTATTAAAGCATGATTCACGCCACACCGGTCCACACTTGCTTTCATAGGACAAAAGCGGAGGTAATGAGTCCCCCCCCCCCCCCCCCACTGCCAACGGCTGCATTCCTGCCTCAGTGTCTGCTCCTTGAACCTTGGCTTGCACTCAGTTTCACATTCATTTACATTTCATCCTTCGCTTGGGTTCTTAAATCCTCAGTGTTGTCCTGTCTGCCCTCAACTGTGACTAGTGTTTCAGAGAAACAGACAGGAAAGATAAACCCCTCCCACCTGTACTTTAGACACTTGTGTGTCTATTGTCTTTTTGTTTGATACAGTTATTAGTTTGCTTTCAGTTTTGTGACTTTGCTCATTGTTCGTAATGAGTGATGGTGTAATTCATAGGGGTGAATGGAGGGCAGTTGAATGTAATCTGAGGAATTAAAACCACCCAAACATGACACACTAAATTTTGGTTGTACACTTGTTGGAACATGTGCCTTACGATCATCTCTTTGTTCATTATTTTTGTTCATTATTTTTGTCCTTTCTGTGCCATCCTGTCTTATGCTTCACGATATGTTATAAATGGTTCTAACTTTCTTTTTATCACATACTGTAAGCTGGAGCTCTACAGTTTGACATGAAAATGTATAATATAATTTAACAGCACACACACAGACATTCATTTGAATGGCTCAGTTGTGTCTAACTATTTAATCACAACACTAATTATTTTTATGTTGGTTGTTTTGACGTCCATTGATACACTCATCTGTGTATATTTATATTGAGTTATTGTTTGTCTTTGTTACTGACTGCCATGTTGGAATATCACTATGCTGTTCACCTTGTTGTGAAAAGCTAATTTGTTTTTTATTGTTTGTGTAGAGGTAATCCTACCTAATTTAAAAAGTGAACGAATATAATTTGAACTGTAGTGTTTTTGATTTAGAGGACAGAAAATTGTTAAACTGCCTTGGATAATCTTTGTTTATACATTCCACAAGATTGTGCCTTACACAGTTTTTTTCTATTATTTTCTCTGTATAGGTTTTCTAATCAAAAGAGCAATGTTTTTGTTCTGTTGCACTTTTTTTTAACCAAAGTTTTATATATATAAAAAAACACTTGCTATTGCTCAAGTATTGTGATCATTTATGTTTTGTGGAATCTCGTTTTGGAGAAGAAACCTATTTGTTTGTAACACTGCAATATATTCCACGTGAAGCATTCTTTTGGGTTGTGTCACAGTCTCTCCATTTCTTTAAGTGGCTCAAGGCCTCAGTTTATTTTCAGTCTACAGCAGCTCTGCATCTTTCTTACAAACAACAAACCAGAAGGGGGTAGCAAAAACGTCCTTTTTTGGAACTGGCTGAGTAAAGGACAGTTTTACTAATTGTTAAACCCTATAAATCCTGTTGTATCATATTTCATATATGAATTTCTAAGGCCTCTAAATCTTGTATATGTCCGCTCCCTTCTGATTGATAGTTCATACTTTTTAGCATAGGGTTAAAAAGAGGGTTAGATTTAGAAATAGTCGCGTCTCTCTAAGGGCCATTGCACTTTATAAGTATATTTAGATTTATTACCTTTATATCAATATGTACAGTCAAAGGTTCGTTCACAACTAGGCCTACTATATTTTACACATTTTAGAATTGTCAATACTTTTTTTTTGATTTTTTCAGTTATCCCAGAAACATATTATTCACAAAGAATATAATTAAGCAAAATAACAAAAACAAGGTAAGAGTGTGCCATTTAAATATTGTATAAATAGGCTACATCTGTTATACTCTATATGCAACATGTCTTTTAAAAAAAAACTACTAGTCAAATCACACTTGCTTTTAAATGCATATTCTATTTGCATTCCTTGCTGAAGCATCTTTTGAGAAACAAAACATCTAGGCATCTATGAGTATGGTGAAGGTCCGATGGATTTAATTTGAAATGTTTGTTTGGATTCTGCAGCTGGTGTTAATACAGATGCTATGTCACCCTTGTGACCCATAGCAATTTGCCAAGATTGCTGCTCTGGTTCTCCTCAAATTCTTCAGAACTTTGAACATTCTGAAATGATACATTTCTGGATTGAAGAATAAACTGCATGGAACCAATTAAAAATGAAAAAGCTGAAAATGTGTACAATGTAGCCTATAGGCCAGGGTTCCTCAAATCTTGCCCTGGAGGGCCAATGCGCTATAGAGTTTAGCTCCAACCCTGATCATACTCACCTATCTGTAATTTTCTTATGATCCTGAAGACGTTGATTGGCATGCTCCGGTGTGTTTGATTAGGGTTAGAGCTAATTTCTGCAGGAAAGTGGATCTTGTGGGCCAGATTTGAGGATCCTTACTGTAGGCTATGATAAACTAAAAGATTACGTCAGTGAACATGATCTTCTGTACAGAGGAACATTCTTTTATGATGATGCTAGGTCCATAAAGAATTGACCTCATAATTTAGTTATGAAGTTTCATGATGAAAAATCACATTCTTGTTGGAAATACACTGTATTGCCAAAAGTATTGGGTCACCCCCTTCTAATGAACAGGTTTGACTACTTTAGTAATTTCTATGAGTACAAATCTTAATGTTAAAGCATATAATGATATTCTAGGAAATTGTGTACTTCTAATATTATAGCAACAGTTTGGACAGGACCCTTTTCTATTCTACATATGGGTACAGTCATTTTAGACACTTCCAAAACTGTTGCAACAAAGATGGAAATACAATTTTTAAATACATGAATTATGTTCCCATCGTTGTTGCCACAGATTTGGAAGTGCATTTTTCTGTTCTAAAGAAGGGGGCGTCATAATACTTTTGTCTATATAGTGTATGTACAAGTCATTGGTGTTTGGTGATGAGTTTTTGGCTCAAGGTCTGTATTTACAGTCACACCAGAGGTGTTAAACTGGGATTAGGACTTGGTTTTATGCAGACCAGTCAAGTTCTTCCACACTGACTGAATCAATCATTTTCTTTTTGAACCTTGTCTTATACACAGAGGCATTGTCATGTTAGAATAGAAAAGGGTCCTGTCCAAACTGTTGCTATGATATTAGAAGCACACAATTTCCTAGAATATCATTATATGCTTTAACATTAAGATTTGTACTCATAGAAATTACTAAAGTAGTCAAACCTGTTCATTAGAAGGGGGCGACCCAATACTTTTGGCAATATATATTGGAAATAATGTATTTATGAGTTAAATGCACATGCATGACAAAGTCATAATTACGAGCGGGAAACTCAGAACTTTATTAAAACCCTGAGTTTCCCAGTTAGAAGTGTGCTGAATAAAAATAGCTGAAATCACCCTAGCCTGGCTGGTTGAGTGGGCTTTTAACCACCAACCAGCTAAACGAGCCAAGACCAGCCAACCAATATGCTGTTTTTTTTCCTCCAGCAGACAGTGAGAAAACATGTCAGACACAATGGATGCAGCATCTGTTTTGATGGTAAATTTGTATAAATTAAATAAATTATTATTTTTGTCATGTAGGCCTACAATAAAACTATTAAAAAATTGGACTAGATACAGGCATATTAGTGCTGTCAAAGTTAACGCGTTAATAACGCGTTAACGCAAATTCATTTTAACGGCACTAATTTTTTTAAGATTAACGCAGCGCGTATTTTCTGTAGTTGGAGAAATGGAGATGCACAGTGTTGCCAACTTAGCAACATTGCAGACCCCTTTAGCGATCTTTTTCCCTTCAAAAAAGCGCCCAAACCTAGTTTCTGAGAATCACCGGTACTGCGCGAGCGCGAGGTCCTGCTCTCCCAGCACGCGCACCATAGACTGTGTGCTTCTGCTCAGATTCTCTCCCAGCGCGCGCACACACCTCTCTCTCTCTCTGCGTCTGCTCAGTTTCTGTACAGCGCGCGGCAGAGAGGAGCAGCGCTTTAATTCAGTTAAACACAGATATTATGTTGCTTCTCTAATTTAACATGCAAGTATAGCCGAAATCACAGCACAGCTATTGTCTTTATCTTATGTGTATTTGATTTCATCAGACGACGGTGCGATTATCATGATTTTTTGTGCAGATTAACATCTTGGAAGGGAGAGCTGGTTATGTAGTCTTAAGTTTCAGTAACTATTTCATATTCATTCCGTTGTCTGACAACAGAAACAATAAAATATACCAATGAAAACAGTTTTATTGAGAATTTAGCTTCATCAAAATACAGTATGTGGGCAAAGATAGGGAAACAAATGTAATAATAAATAATAAATGTACATTTTGCATTTTCAGAAGAAGAGCTCTGTGTGCAAAAATGTAAACAGGTTTTGTGTAAATTGCTCAGTGCAAAGAAAGAGAAGTAATGGGAATCTGGAATTTCTTTTTTCATGTGTCTAATAGACATGAACAAGTTCTTTGAAAAACATCTATGACCTTTGAAACATGTCTACTCTTCATGCTTTATGTTGACTTCAGTAATAATAAACATACACTATATTGCCAAAAGTACACCCCCTTCTAATGAACAGGTTTGACTACTTTAGTAATTTCTATGAGTACAAATCTTAATGTTAAAGCATATAATGAGGAAATTGTGTGCTTTTAATATTATAGCAACAGTTTGGACAGGACTCTTTTCTATTCTAACATGACAACTGTGGACAAGGTTCAAAAAGAAAATGATTGATTCAGTCAGTGTGGAAGAACTTGACTGGTCTGAAGTCCTAATCCTAGTTTAACAACTGTAAATACAGACCTTGAGCCAAAAACTCATCAATATATATTATACACAGAGGCATTGTCATGTTAGAATAGAAAAGGGTCCTGTCCAAACATTAAGATTTGTACTCATAGAAATTACTAAAGTAGTCAAACCTGTTCATTAGAAGGGGGCGACCCAATACCTTTGGCAATATAGTGTACATTTGCATAAAGCATCCAAATTTGTCCATGCCCATGTTGATTAGAGTATTAACATTTTGAAAAGTATTGATTTAAGGTACATTTAGAACAAATAAAAATGTGCGATTAATTGCGATTAATCGCGAGTTAACTCATGACAATCATGCGATTAATCGCGATTAAATTTTTTAATCGATTGACAGCCCTAATATATATATATACATATATATAGCCTATAGGCTATATATATATATATATATAGGCTATATATGCCATACATACATACATACATACATACATACATACACACATACGATACATACATAGATAGATAGATAGTACGGCAGAATAATATGATAATATGATTCAATTTACAGCTGCTTCATCAAATAAAATAAAAAAACATCAAAAAAGAAAAGTACACACATACACATTCTTTACTCATTTTGTGGAAGTAGTATTTATTTATTTATTTAAAAGATGCGGACGTCGCATCACAAAAAAATCATTTAGCCTACGAGTGTAAACTCTTCTTTATTAATAATTTTGTAGATGTAGAGTTAAAATCTTTAAAAAAAAAAAAAAAAAAAAAGCCATGCGACATTGCCATCTTGCTTCGACCAAAGTTTTCTGAAGTCACGTGTGTAATGCGTAAAGTAGGACTTGAACTCACCATCAATCTAGTAGTCCGGTGTTGTGCCGAAATCTGCACCCCTGCCAGATTATGCATCCCCTCGTTGAAATCGCTACCTGATTGCCTAATCCCAACCCCTCCCCCACACCTACTCCTAAACCTACCAATACTAGGGGGTGCATAATCTGGCAGGGTGCAGAATTCGGCACAACACCGGCGCTATTTACATATCTCTCGTATCACTCCGGGAACTTGTTCTTTTTCCGTTCGTTTCATACAAACCAAAGACTATAGAAAAGGGACTTTGTACAAATGCTACTATCAACATTTTGCATCTCAGCTTTTACTTCAATTACAATTTTACTCTTCTGGTCAAAATACTACCTTATGCCTTGACTAAGAAATAAATCCCTGCGCTTTCACTTTGTGTACATATTTTTTGCAAATGGACAGATGGTGCCAAGCTCCACAGGCTGGTAAACTTCTACTCTAGTTTGCTCAAATGGAAAAAGTGCTGGTCTCTTGGGACTGTGAATGAGAATTCAAGGAGATATCCACTTCTTGTTGCTCTCTTGCACGTGCCAACCTCCTCCCCCTGTCTCCAAAGTCTTTGGCACACTTCAATACATGCTGTCTGAAGGAGGAACCGACGAAAGTGTACAGAACAGGATTTAGACAGCAGTGTGTCAGTGCCAGGCTCTCAGTGACCTGAGTAGCCCTGTCCAGCTCTTTACTAACCCCACAGTGAGTCACAAACGTGTACATGATGTCCATGGCCCGGCAGAACTTGACCACGTTGTAGGGAAGCTGTGTGACCACAAAGACTCCCACCATCACCAGCAGTACACGGATGGACCTCCACTTCCTCCATCTCCTCTCCTGAGGCAGCTTCAGTAGGGCTCGGCCTACACAGGTGTAGCAGAACAACATCACTAATAAAGGTAGCAAGAAGCCTATTACGACCTCCACCACTTCCAAACTAGCTTTAGCCTTGAGAGCCATGTCCGATGGATACATTGCAATGCAGCTTTTTTTATGAGGAAGCTCTCTGACTGTTGAAAACACCAAATCAGGGACGCCAAGAAAAAACGCAATGGTCCAGACCACCAAACAGAGTTTTTTACAATGCTTCTTTTGAAAAGCACGCGTAAAGCCTGTGCTTCTGGCTCCTGGCATCAAAGCCAAGTACTGATCCATGCTGATGTGGGCCAGCAGCATCATGCTACAGGTGAAGTTGATGGTGTAGAGGGCAGATACGAGTTTACAGACGGTGACCCCCAGTTCCCAGCCGTGGATGGCATCGGCAGCCCAGAAGGGCAACGTTAGGAGCAGCAACAGGTCTGCCACAGCCAGGTGAAGTATAAATGTGTCAGTCAAAGTTTTCAGTTGCTTGCAGTATGCATACACCGCCACAACCAGAGTGTTTCCTGCTAAACCAATCACTAGAGATAACACAAAAACAGCTGGGAGGAAGATCCTCGCAAAGGAGCGCACGTCGCCCTTCTCACAGATGGTTTGATAGTCATCGTAGCTGAAGTTGGAGCTGTTGTTTTCGTACTCGGGGTAGTCGTAATAGTGTTCTTCTGAGGTCTCCATTCTTCTTCTAAAGCTCTGAAAAGAAAAACAATGGTTTGTTTGAAAGCGTTTAGATTTTTATATGCAAAGAGACATGGAAATGATCAAGCATTCTCAGATTTACAGATAAGGAGTTGATCTCTTTTCATCCAAAAAAGCAGAGAGAAAGCAGATGGCTACCAGACAGGATGTTTTATTGCCACAGGCGTGTAACAGCACCTTCATTCCGAACATTCCTTCTCCGCTTTTATCAAAAGCCATTTTCTATGCATGCTTAATATCACAGATAAACCGAAAGTAGAGATGCATATCAGTTAAACATTGTAAATTCTTTCCAGATTTCCTGTGTAATCCAACATTTGCTTAAACAAGTCATAAACTTTAAAGTTTCTCTTTAAACACTCCCTCTTCCAGAGAAGTGCAATGTTTTTTTCAAATAAATAAAAAGTCACATGAATGCATTTCTAATTTTTTTATACATTCAAATCTTAAGCACTCATTCCAGCAAAAATGTTTTCACAGATCAAACAGCTTTGATATCATACTATAAATTATTTAAAGACTATAAATGAGTGTTATTTCAGTCAGGCTTGAACCCAAACATGTTATTTTCAGTAATTTGGAGCATTATATACATATCATTAATCTGATCACTTAAAAACCAAACGTTCCTTTATTTTCAAATACCAGATATGCACATTTTAGTACAGTTAATGGCAGTTTATCTTAATGTTCGCATTAGATGTAATTGCATGAGGACTGTTCAAGACTTATCTCCCAAACAGTGCGCAAATTCAGCAGCTAACATCTGGATCATATTAAACTTCTAACAAAAAATAAAATAATCTTCTAAAACTGATAATGCCATGCTTTTCTTACCTTGAAAGACTCGTGTTTTGCCTGAAGGCAGAGTCGAGTGTTTCTGTCTGCTCTTCCTGTGAGAACAGAGTCTGTTTACTGTGACTCATGCATGCAGAGCTTTGCTCCCACACCTAAACATACTGTGAACATATCTGATCTTATATGTGGTTCCAGCAGCTGTCCACAAAAATGCTTTTAAAGTCTTTCTTAAAAGATTATCAGAGAGCACATCACATAAATGTAATCCACAGCAATAACATATTGATTTGATGCAAAGTTTCTTTGAGTAAGTATTTATTTATTTATTTAAAATAATTTGTGCACACACTTTACTTGATTTATAACTGGTTTGTTTTATATTTCATTTTATTTAATTTTCTGGCTTGGTCTATATTAAATTTAGCTGCACATATTAAATTTTAGAAAAAAAGTGCTGTTGACTTTGTTTGTAACATCTGCACTATTCTACATACCTGTGTAAGTGCAAATTGTTGCTTTTGCATGGTTGCTTGTGGTTACTTTTTGGGGCTCAGTGTGAAGGCGATGTTATTACACACTGGTCTTGTGTGATCTCATACAAAATGTTTTTTTCCCAGAACATGTTAGATTCTTAAATAACAACAAAGTAAAACATGCAGGAAATAGTTTTATGTTATTATCAAGGATTATGCAGATAAGGAAGAAGGGGTGTTACTTTTCTATTTACTTTGGATGCCAATGTGTTTTGACAAATTCCTGGCACAAAACATAGGCCTACTATTTTGTATGCCTTTTCAGGCTAACATCTTTTCTGGCACATTAAACTGGCAGAACTACTCAAATACAAAAGAGGAGTGATAGTTATGCAGTTTATGGCCCACAGAATCTGTCAACACATACTTATGCTTGACAGTATCAACGTCAATTCCTTCACAAAAAAATGCACTACAGCCAAAATTTTATAGCAAGCCATTCTTCATCTACAGTGTTTTCCACACAATAAAAGAGTGACATTTAAACACAAATGCTTTATTGAAATTAAGAAATGAAGATAAACAAATATCAAACATTTCGTTTGAACAGAAGCTGGGTTGAGCTCTCATCTTTTGGGTAGATATTGCCCCCTAGTGATGCGAATAAGAATTACACACGGGGGAGAGTTCAGTAATACATTTTATTTTCCATAGAGATTATTACTTAAACAAAATATACTTGGAAAAGAAAAGCTATAGAAATATAAATGATTATCACAAGCATAACCTGAGCCTGAAACACTCTTTATGAAACATGGTGATATATTCCTTTTTTCCTGATTCAGGGAACCTGTAAGGAGAGAACCCACAATAATGTCTGTTTAGTACCATTTTTTCCTTCATATTATGTAAATACATTGCAACATGTTACCTGAGAAGGTGCCTTGAACGCATATAATGCTTTAACTTTTTCATTCGGCATCCCTCTTGACTTTGGCAGTCTGCTGGGGCCGCTTTAATTGAGGTAAGCAAATGATGAGTTCACAGTAAAGCAAGTCAGTCTATTTCTTTAATATAAAATTACTATAAATATGTTTAAATGACACGCTGACAGGCTGATCAGAGGATAGTGAATACCGGTAAAACTCCACTGCTTGCTAAAAGGCTCTGACTTCCGGGACGCTTTTTCCGTTTGTTATTCCTGCTTTTTTCTTGTCTCTTGGTGCGATTGACGTATATCTGAGAAAAACAAATGATCAGTTCAGTGTAAAACAAGTCAATATATTTTTAGAATATAAAATCATGTAACTGGTGAAGCGTGTGTTACATTTTTCTCCATTTACAGTATAGCCTATATTTTATTTAATGAACTGACAGAGGACGGTGAATACCATTGGTTCTGCACTGTCTCCTAAAGGAGTGAGACCTCCTGGACGTCGCAGTTTTCTCTTAGTCTTGCTGTTCTCCTTCAGATCAATAAAAAAGATTGAAAACATTACATTTCTGGCGACACATTTTACATGGCTGCATTGTGGAACAATTATGATGCAGAGCTGCAGATTATATTTTTGGCAGATGAAATCTTTGTGTAGTTATTTGTGACAAGCGGGTACTTTTATGGTTATCAAAGAGAAAGTTTAATTATGGCTTGATTATCATCCAAACCCCGTAGGGGGGTTATTACATTTTGAAAAAGCTGCAGCTGGAAAAATCATCTCAGAAGATTGCGCAAAGACACACGTTACTTTAGATGTTTACTTACACTTGGAGGCAAAACAGCTACAGTCTTTGCTGGATTTTCCTTCTCTGTGGAGACTGTCTGTCGTCGTACTCTGTTCATCTTGCAAAAGGATTGTTAAAAGATAAACGACTCAAAATAAGCAAACCTCTAACACAAACACATAAACATATAAAAATCATACATAGATCATTTTTTCTGTTTAAGCACTAAGGCTTCCATAATATCTGCAGAAGGGTTTCAGTGGTGCTTGGACATGCTGTGCATACCATTGAAAAGATCTTGTGTCGAGTTGGGAGAGGACCATTTACCATAACTTGTTTATCTTTACAAAATATTCAACTGCTTATTAATAACAGTATTTAAAGCATAATTACTAATGAAATGAGGTTACAAATAAGCCACTAATGTAATTTGTCATTTTGCAAAAACTATGTATGAATTATATTTATGAAAATCTATGCCAAAACAAAGATGTCTCTTAAAAAGGCATTCTTACCTCAGTGTGACTGACCTCAGTAAAAGTATTACCAGCAAAGTTTATCCCTCACCTCAAACTGATGAAGCTCTGGCTCATCAAATGTAGGAGGCAATTGCATGCTTCTATCTGCCTCGACTTCTTCTTCTCCATGAAGACTGAAGATGAGCAGGCTGAGACACAACAGCCCTAGCTGCATGCTACTCTTCATCCTGCTGCTTTCTGCAGTCCGAGTGCACTTCATCTCTGCTTTATACTCACATTTAATCACTACCAGATGTCCAAAAAAGGGGCAGTAACACATTTTCCCTGATGAAAACATTTTGAAACACACTTGCAGGTTTGAACAACAACCCTGCTTAGATATATAATGATTTGCTGTCTAATACTGAGACACATGATGATTAATCATGAGTGATTTGTATGGCCGAGGGGGCAATGTACACTATCTCATAAGGCTCTTATTATTGTGTTTTGCCATTCAGCTTTCAGTTTCAGTTTTGCAGTTGATTTATAACTTTGTTTGCAGGAAAACAGATGACAGCCATTGCATAATAAGATTTTTTCTTCTTCCTGAAAACAAGTGAAAAGTGATCTTGAAAAAAAGAATGTATTTCTCTTTCTCTTTGAGGACTGAGAAAGAAGAACTCAGGGTACTTTGGCCTTTCTGTGCCATTGTTTCAAACCAGCTGACTAGATGTACATGTGACTAAGCTTAGGTCGAAAAATGCTGGAACATTTACTTGCCTTAAAGTGTAAATTTGCAGATCAGTGACATGAACAGTACTGGTAGGATAAAAGAAAATATACTTAAAAAAGATAACAGATAACATTATTGCAATGATGAGCCACATGGTGTCTAAGTGTGTGTGTAACTGGGATTAGCATTATTTTTGTGGGTTAGCACAAAACAACACAATCCAGCTAAGACCAAAAAGCAAGGCTGCCTGGTTTAAACTGGTTTTCACTTTGATTAACTGTGAAGATGCATCTGTGTTTTACTATCTGGTGCTCTCTAAATTGGTTATTTTTGTTGGTTGCTTCCTGCAGGATAACAACTTGTTGAGATGCTGAGAAAAAAAAGTGATCTAAGAAGGCAGCAATAATGAAAAATGGCAAAGCAGCATGAAAATCCTTTCCCTAGTTTGACCAGCCTTTTAAAAATTAGTTTGTAAATCTCTCATATGCTATATTATCAGAGAATTTTGGATTCAGTCTTTTTTGACAATTTGTTTTCTTTCTATTAGCACAGGTTTTGTATTCCTTTATGGAACTGATTGATATTGAGCAGAGTTTATGCACCTCAGTGTTTTTATTTTTATTTTTTATCAGAACACAAAATTAGGGGTTAAATAGGCTAATATAAATCAAGCAAGTTATTGTAAATCTAATATCTATCAAGCAATACGTAAATAAGTGCTTGTTTTATATGTAATCATTATTCTGTATAAATTTAAAGTGTTTGAATTAATCCAAATCAGTGTCTATCTTGTGACTGCATTTCATTTATTTATTTCAGCAACGTTTAAATCTTACATTCCCTTCACTCTCAGTGAAGTATCAGTGTTCAGTATCAGTGTTCAGCACGTCCAAAAGTGGATTATCAGCAGCACTGTTGTAGCATTGCAGAGCTCTGTGTACCGGAGGTTGGCAGATTTTAGGTCTCGTGGTTGTAAATTGCATGAGACCACAGCAGGTACACGCGCTCCTTTCCGAGCGTTTCTCTTCAGACGTTCTTGATTATTTTTTGTCAAACTTGTTAAAAGGTTATCTTCGAACATTCCCAAAAGACACGGAAAGTCGACCGTATTGATTTGAAACGGTCTGCGGACATTCATAATGAGTTTGTCTGCAAATCTTGACAGCTTGGCAGTCGCTGGTCGAAAAGAGCTGATGTAAGCGACTGAGGTGAAGACGCGACGGTAAGTGCCGCATCTAAACTAGTTCTTCCCAATGTATCAATTGTTTGCCTCTTGTATGGTTAATTTGTTGTTTATTATAGCCAAATTTATATAAATGTACCTGCATGATTAATCAGAACAGAAAATAGGCTAGGCTATTTATTATGACTTTGAGCTGTCTCATGTAGAAATAGACCGGTTTCTTCTTTTATAGAAGTGGTTTATCCAAACTCAGTACCTATCAAACTCGACGTCCACTTAAGCCGTCACAAAGTCTGGTTTAAAGGGAACGTTTACTCGAAAACTAAAGTTCTGTTATCATTTACACACCCTCATGTTGTTCATTTTCTTCTGTGGAGCGCAAAAGGAGATGTGAAGCAGAATGGAAGGTTCAGTCACCATTCACTTTCATTGTATGGGAAGAGATGCATCGAAAGTGAATGGTGACTTGAGGCTGAGGTGAGTAAATGATGACAAATGTAGAACTGTCCCTTTAAATGCATTGCCACCTTCTGACAGATGAATTGTAGTTATACCTTATGGGCAAAAGCTTTGTGTTTGCTTTCACTGTTGGCTCAGCAGATGGTTTCGAGGTTGCTGAGAAAGATTTGAAGAGTTTTACAGTGTGCCTACAAAAGGCTAGGTTTGTTTTTTTAAACTATTGGGGACACCAGTGTTATTTTATTATTATTTATACATTATTATAATATTTTTTTATATTTTGAACAAGCTTTTAGCCTACATGTTCAGTTTTCATTTTATTTTAGGTTTTAGTACTTTTATGCGCTTTCATTTTCTATACATTGGAGTGTTTAAGGCAAGCAAATGGAAAATAGAAAAGTTAAAATGTCAAAACGTCTACAGCAATGGATCAAATTAAATCCCAGGGCCCTTATTTCAGCTACAGGCTGATTTAACAGCCTTATGCAACAGGGTTTACTTTGGACTTTTCTCATAATACACTTGTTATGTTGATTTCATAATGAAACAATGTTATAATTACAAGATCATTTTGTTTTCAGATTTAACTTCTAACTTTCACTATACAGTTGAAATATACAATATCTGACATCTGTAACTTCAAACACGTTATGAAGCCAGTGGCACAGTTGTGCCAAGCTTTTGATATTAATAAATGACTCTGCTCTGCTTCTATTACTGTCCTCAGCTAACAGTCAGGACAGGGCAGGTATCTTATTAGCTCTCCAGAGGTGAAGGATGGGGCTTAAACTGGATCTCTCTGGTCTGACGGATGTGGAGGCTGAGCATGTGATGCAGGTGGTGCAACGGGACATGGAGCTACGCAAAACGGAGGAGACGCGGCTCAAGTGAGTCTCATACGCACTTCTGTGTCTTTGTAGCATCACTTTTAGGACTCCTCCTGCTCAAAATACACTACTGTTCAAAAGTTTGGGGTCAGTAGGAATTTTGCTTTTATTCAGCAAGGATACAATAAATTAATTAAAAGTGACAGTAAAGATATTTACATTCTTATAAAAAAAATCTATTTTCTATAAATGGCGTTTCTTTTTAACAAAATTTCTGTTCATCGAAGATCCAGAAAAACCTGCAAAAATGCTTCACGGTTTCCACCAATAAATTAAGCAATATGAGTATTTTCAACATTGTTAATAAATGTTACTTGACCACCAAATCAGATTTCATTATCAGATAAATGCAGCTTGGATGAGCGTAAGAGACTTTTTCAGAAACATTAAAAAATCCTACCAACCACAAACTTGAACTGTAGTGTATGTCATTTTAAAATGATAATGCTAAATATCTCCACATTTTTCTCATGAAAAGTTTGTAAATAAACTATTTTAGCATTGTCTTCCTGCGATGTCACCCAAATGGCATTCCAGTCATTGCTAGAGAGTATGAGGAAGTTCCCATCATTCTTTGTCATACTTTAAAACAAAATGACAGGAAGGCCCTCCCTTTCCTCTTTATCCATGACTCACTTCCCTGAGCCCACCATGAATATGGCTTTGAAGAAATCTGATTCTGACCTACAGATATATAGAGGCATTATTATTCAGGAGAGACAGAGTCATGTATCTTGGTCATATGAGTCCACTATTTCTACCTTCACAGGTATTTGCAAATTAAAAAGCCCTCTCTGTTTACATATAAACAAATATCTCTTTGGTGTTCTAATTTGCTGCACTTCTCAGTAAGTATTTGTAAGAAACGGGCAGAATACTTACCTAACGGTCTTACCTGACCTGACTTTAAACTCTTTTTAATACTATGTATAAATACATTGGTTCCCAAAGGACAGAGCATAATGCATATATTTAGTCTGTAATCTCTGTTTGACCTTCTCTCTTCCCCCCTTTCCCCCATTGTTTTGTCTTTCTTTAAAAAAAAAGTGTGGCACATTGGCACAAAGAAGCACATTACTCGTCACGGTACTTCGGAGTGAGAAAAACACTTTGGTTAATGACTGTTTGGCACCACGATTTTATCTGACCAACAGAGAAGCACTCTGGCTGCTCTAATCTCTCACACTTTTGTTGAAAATTCTTGTTTACTGGAACAGGAAGTAGGAATAATGGCACAAAAATTAATTTGGAAAAAAACAAAAACAAACAATGCCTCAGTGTTGTTGTTTCATGCTTTTAGGCATTTTCGGCTTTTCGGCACCTAGTTTGTAACTCAGAAATGCAGAAACACACTGACATCGTATTTTATAGTCACAAAAAGAGTCCCTTCAAAATCTGATTACAGGTTCTTATAGGAGACATGCTTTAGATGTGTGTTAATGGCCGGTGTGAAGATCTGTCTTGAATGTCCACTTGTACAGTAATTCAATCACTTAAGATGGATGTTAATATCAGGCAGACAAAGAGACATTGCGATATAATATTACAGTCTGCATTAGTTTTCCTCAGCTCCAGGAAACCGATTTTTTTGTACTATACAACTCTATATTGATTTTCAGGTAGTTTTGTTTCATACTTTTGTAGTTCAAATGAGTTAAACAGAATTTATATTTGAATATTAGTGCTATTTCTTAAGCCCCACAATTCTCTTTCACGTCCTCTCTACAAAACCTTAAACCATCTCATTTTATGCAGACAGCATTTTTTTTCTTCTCCTAAGTGTGTTCTGCCTGCATGCATCTAGCTTTTCAATATCCTCTCCGACACCTGGGGAGCATCTCAGAATTTAAAACAGGACTGAGTGAGTTATCAGAGAATGGAATAGCAAAAAACAAGATTATTAGAAAAGACCCTCTGAATAGAGGCAGGAAAATACAGGGATTTCCATCTTGTAGGAAAGCATTTGTTTTGGCAAAGTAATAAAAAAACCTGGAAACCAATTAAATGCATTATCAAGGCATCATATATCTGTTCTTAAAATATTTAACATAACCCTTGTAGATGTACTGAAAGGTGTATATGATGCACTGTATACTGTCTCTTCTTCGCAATTATTTAAAAAAAAATATTTCCAATTTATGTACTTTCCAAATGCCCACTAGGACGTACTTAAGTACCCCCTGGGGTATGCAAAGCCCTGGTTGGGTACCACTGATCTAAATCAGACTTTGGAAAAAAATCTTGAGACACCCTAGAGTCTGCCATCTATCCATGCACTCATCCACGATTTTCCATTTCATTAAATCAAATATTTCAAACAGATGGCAGATTCTGTCATTTTTGTGAGGCCCCTGTTAATCCATTACATGAAGGGGAAATGTAATGGAACTGCACACAGAACATAGTGAATCTGGGGAGACATTTTGGCTTGTAGCACACTATTCAGTGGGTCATTTTGGCCTTATACAAACAATTATGATAGGATTGCTTCTTTAATTACATGCTGACTCGTTTACACTGCAATTCATACTAAAGCTATAAAATTTCATAATATTTGTGTAGCTTATGTTTTAAGCTGTTTTCGTCAGCATCCAAATCTGATTCCTCATGAGGGTTTATTTGAATTAGAGAACTAGTTTCGTCTCAGTTCTGTCTATGCTGAATCTCCATAGAATGACTAGCAACTATGTAGTTAACAGATTAACAAACCCTGATTAGTACATGTTTTCTTGCATTGCTCTAAAGTGAACCATTCCCAGCGTGAACCGTTTGCTATGTGTTATTGTGTTGCAATAACACTGCTGATCTCTGTTAACAAGATGTTCCAGGAATAGGTCATGTAATTGCTACATTGCTGGAGTCTTTGCGCTATACTGTATAACACAACAGTAGATTTGTTTTTTGTGTGTGAACCTCTCAATCCTCAAGCAACAGATTCTTATGAGATTGAATTTAGACTTAATTGCAAATACATTGAAATTTGGTAACACTTTATTTTAAGGTGTCCTTGTTACACGTTACATGTACTTACTATTATAATAACAATAAATTATGTATAATTACATGCAAGTAACCCTAAGCCAAACCCTAATCCTAACCCTAACCATATAGTAAGTACATGTAGTTAATTGATATTACTCAGTATCTAAAGGTATAATTACACTGTAACAAGGACACACTAACAAGGACACACTAAAATGTAAAAAAGTATGACCTTAAATTTAAGTCAAATTATGAAATGCATTTTATTTTGTGAATGTTTATGAATTTTAATTTAAATGGTAAAAACCTAAACAAAACTATAACAAAACATTTTTAACATTGCATGTAAAAAAACTGTCATTTTCATGTTATTATGAAAAATTGATAAATGGCCAGTATTTGTCTAAATACATTCAAAACAAAACACTAAAAATGCTATACATACATTTAGGGCATCACAACAACATAATGTAAAGAATGGAACAATGATATTACTGTTAAAATTTGCTAAAACAAAAAAAACATTTACCAGTTATGAAATTATTATTTAAAAAAATAACTGTACCTTTGCCATCATCTAATGCTCACTTCATCTAAGTGTAAAAATTGGAGGAAAAAAATCCACCATCTAATAAAATATATACTATCACCTGATACACATCAAATATTGACCAGTAAAACAGTGTCATTTATATCAAATGTTAGAAACTCGAGTGCATTAAAAAACTTTACAAAGGATACTGTAAAATGTATTATAGATACATAATGCATAACAGGCATAGGAAAAGAAGAGGATATGCCAAATTGTGTACTGCAGTTGCAGATTGTATCTAATTATATATAACCTGTCATTCATGATAGATACTGGTGTGTCAGATGACTTAGTAAAAAATATTGGCATTGGTTGACCCCCTGTTCATCACACCTGCGCCCAGTCTGGCTATCTGGCATGAGTCACTTAGTAGACCTTCGCTTAGATCTGCACCTACTGGCACAGAACGCCTCTGCTGTTCTCTGCCAACGGCTTGCTTTGTAAACAACAGACCATGTTTCTGACAACTCGGTGGAAATGGCCTGCTGAGTATCCAATTATAAGTTCATTGGAGAGACCCCTGATGGGGTATCATCACCGTGGGTGACTGTAGGGACATGAAATTGATCCTGCTCAGGTCTGTAAGAATTGTTCAGCTATTATCTTCTTTTGTGCTTTTTGGCTGTTACATTAAATGCATCTTGCCACTGATTCAGTCTAGACAAACTGGTGGAAGGATGTTCGTAATCTCTGGTTTGTATCTCTGTGGTCTGAATGTCACATTTAGAGATTAATCAACAAACTACATGCAGCTTGGATTTAGTGCAAGAGTTGTTTTTCACTGATTTCAAGCATATGCATGCACAAAATGTCCCCAAAGGGAGGTTTTGGCACAAATTTGTCAGCAAACTATTTCTGTGTGCACACATAGATGCAAAAATGCAATGTTATAAATTTGTGTTTGCCAAGTCCACAGTTGCAAAACCAACATCACTGTAATGTGTTATCCTCCCTTGCAAGTGTATTATGTCATTACAGCTTTTGTTTTCTTTCTTTTCCATATTTTTCCTTTCCTGTCTGTCTGTTTTTAATCTGCTGAGATTATCCTCAGTTCCCCTCTCTCAGTATTCACTGGAGCCGATCCGTTCAAGCTGTAGCTCTAATCATTCGTAATGATTTCCTGTTGGCATTGTTTGGAGAGACAAAGTAAACGCCACACCTCAAGCAGAGATTTTCAATACAACGCTTCCTTTCTAGTTTTTCATCTATATCTCCACTCCTCTTTGTCAGCTCCTCTCTCTATGAGTCACAGGCAGAGGCGGACAGTAACTAAGTACATTTACTTGAGTATTGTACTTAAGTACACTTTTTGAGTATCTGTACTTTACTTGAGTATTATTTTTTCTGGAAACTTATGACTTTAACTTACTACATTTGAAAGACAAATGTTGTACTTTTCACTCCACTACATTTCTATCAAGGTCCTCGAAGTAGAAAGTCATTACTATGTAGCAGCATTGAAAGTCAGTGGGTGTTTTTTTTTCTTCTCTAAAACGTGACTGCTAACATTTCACTGCTGGTTATACTCTGTATAATTGTGTATGTGACAAATAAAATCTTGAATCTTGAATCTTGACTTTCTTTTTTTCAGACAGTTTATCAGTAATCACTCTTGTAGGGCTACATGAAGTGATTTCCCAGCATTTTTTGAACACTGACCAGTTGCAAATGTGATATTTATTTACAACAATTCAATAATAAGAAGTTAATAATGTGGTATATATTAGACACAATATTGTCTGGTTTTGCTAAATTGTGTTAGGCAAGGCAAGGCAAGGCAAGGCAAGTTTATTTGTATAGTTAGTGAAAATATTACCTATAAAGCCACAGAAGTACTGTTGTGCATCTCCTAATAAAACACAGGTGTTTGACTTGAAGCAGCACTGCACAGATCTTTCTGTGTATGACATCAAAGTACTGCGAGAGTGATTAGACAGCATTTTTGTTTTGATGTCAAATAAGTCTTGCTGTTTTGCTTTTTTGTTAAAGCAGTGTTTCTGTTGTAAAGTTATACAGCTACAGTTGTGTTGCTGGGTTTTAAAGCAGGTTTGATTTTTTTTTCTTCCTCATCACTCTGTATTTACAGCAATTTCACTGTCCACTCTGTTCAAATGTGGATGAATGGCTACACATAGATGTGTGCACTCACTGTCAGAGCTGTGTGAGATCACTACCATCCTGCTTTTGTGGGGGTGGGTAGGGGTGTTAACTTTTTTTTTTTTACCCATAGGTTTTTAACATTCTAAAAGCTCTTTATTCCAAAGATACTACAAACTAGTCAGTGTATTCAGTAGGTGTAATGTATTGTAAGATGCTTCAGAGGTATTGCAGGTATTACATACAACGATAATAAAACCGTGCATCTACCAAGATGGCGCTGCTATGTTCGGTCGCCGTCCAGGTCGCTCCGCTAAGACTGCTTTTATTTACTTTTTTACTTACTTTTGATTTCTCTTTTTACACAAACATGCACTGATCACCTACGACAAAGGTACACTCTTGGACATTGGAAACCGCTTCACTAACCTGGTTCAGGACACTTTATCACCGAATCCATCGTGGCCTCTTGAGATTCTTCGTAACGCGGAGAACAAAGGCCACAGGAGACGGAACAAGAAACACCGTGGAAATAGCGCTGGTATTCGCAACAGACTGAGGAAAAGGGCTCACAGTCCTCCTTTACCGAGCATTCTGCTCGCTAATGTCCAATCCTTGGAGAATAAGATGGACGATCTTAGAGCCAGGATAAGTTTCCAACGGGACATAAGGGACTGTAACATCATTTGTTTGACTGAAACATGGCTCACGCCCTCGGTTCCGGACACTGCTGTAATGCCGTCTGACAACTTTTCTGTTTTACGGATGGACAGAACAGCCGAGGCCGGTAAATCCAAAGGTGGAGGAGTGTGTTTCATGATTAACAAGAAATGGTGTGACCCCAGGAATATCTCCTCTCTGTCGCGTTCCTGCTCGCCTCATCTGGAACATCTATCCATCATTTGCCGCCCATTCTATTTACCCCGTGAGTTCTCCGCGGTCATCGTTACTGCTGCTTACATTCCACCACAGGCAGACACCGTCTTGGCTTTGTCTAAACTTCACGATGTGCTCAGCGGCTACATTAACAAACATCCTGACGCTGCTTTTATCATCGCAGGGGATTTTAACAAAGCCAACCTCAGGCAGGTCATGCCGAACTTTCACCAGCATGTATCCTGTCCAACTAGAGGACCGAATACACTGGATCATTGCTACTCTCAGTTTAAGAATGCCTACAAAGCCCGCTCACTACCGGCTTTTGGCAAATCGGACCATGCCGCCATTTTCCTCACACCGGAATATAAACAAAGGCTCGCACAGGAACCCCCGGTGAAGAGGGAAGTGATGCATTGGTCCTCCCAATCGGAAGCTATGCTACAGGCGGCTCTTGATGACGTCGACTGGGACATGTTCAGGGCGAGCTCATCTGACGTCAGCGAGTTCACGGATGTAGCAGTGAGCTTTGTAAATACACTTACCGAACAAGCTACAGAAACGATAACTGTAAGGAACTTTCCAAATCAGAAACCGTGGGTGGACAGAACAATCCGTGATGCGGTTAACAAACGCACTGCCGCATACAACGAGGCTCTTTTGTCTGGGAATATGAGCGAGTATAAAGCATCGTGTTATGCTCTCAGACGAGCAGTAAGTGCCGCCAAACATCGATACAAAGAGAGAATTGAGTCTCATTTTCAGCTCAATGACTCTCGACGCATGTGGCAGGGACTAAGGACCATCTGTGCCTTTGGAAACAAATCCTCCGCGGAGGTGAGAGCAGATCCGTTGCTGGCCGACGAGTTAAACACATTCTACGGCCGCTTTGAATGCAATGGCGACAGCGCGGCTCTGCCGAGCAGCGCGTCAGGAAGCAGCAGGCAGAGAAGTGAGAATCATGTGATCACCGTGTCGGAGGACGAGGTTCGCAGGGCATTAAAGAGAGTGAACATCAGGAAAGCGGCTGGACCTGACGGGATTACAGGCCGGGTTCTGAGGTCCTGCGCTGATCAGCTTGCTGGTTTGTTCACCTCAATCTTTAATGAGTCCCTTGCTACCTCTGTGGTTCCCACCTCCTTTAAAAAATCCATCATCATCCCTGTGCCTAAGAACAATAAACCCTCTTGCCTGAATGACTATCGACCAGTGGCCCTCACATCAATAGTCATGAATGTTTTTGAGAGACTTGTTAAGAGCCACATTAGCTCATCCATCCCTGTTACTTTGGACCCTCTTCAGTTTGCCTATCGTCCCAATAGATCCACTGATGATTAGGGTTGGGTACCGAAACCCGGTACCAATATGGCACCGGTACCTATGTAACCGGTATGTACTAGAACCGAATCAGAACGCAGATTTCGGTGCCTCATTTCGGTGCCATGCCTGAGCGATCTATTAAAATATTTGTCCTTTGTTTCTCCAAAACGCACGTAAGAAGCATCACAGGCTACAACTACAAATATTTCAGCAAAATGTATATTTTAGTCAGAGTTATTGCGCTCTTATTTCATTGCGCGCCGTCTGTTTGGCGCGCACGCGCACGGCGGCGCTCATTCTAAATGAAGTCTGTGAAGTTTAGCAGAGAATCGCAAAGCAAAAGCTCACGCACTTCTGACAGCAAAATGGAAATATTTCCATGGCTTTCTAACATTTACAGATGGAGAATATACCTGTGAATTATAAGTTATGCATTACGGAAAACAGTAAACACATTAAACAGCGCGAGAAGCATCTCTGTCAGCGGCACACGCAGCCTTTCTGTCAGAGCATCTGACAGGTAGAGCGCGAGCCGCTTTAAACTGAAACTATAAACTATAGGCTACTGTATCTTACGAGTTTTTTTATAGCCCTTCATATAAAGCTTGTCACATGTTTAGAACAAATTGTATTATGCACTTCACGCAGCAGTTCAGTCTGTGTCCTCCCTAGATATTTTATCAGATGCGCTCGTATCAAACTACTGTATATCAATATTAACTGTATTGCTTCATAATAACGTATCGATTATAAAGAATATATCGATATATCGTACAAACTCTATATACCGCCCAGCCCTAGCTTTAATTAAAATGCCTAAAGCTAAAATTCTCTTGTATTTGCGTTTTTAAACCTGTTTAAACCAACAAAATAGAACATTATAACCTTTTTTGTCCACAACACCAGTTAAATGCTTCCTTTTGTGATCTGATAGCTTCTTGTCACAGAATGAGGCAGAAAATATGTTCCATAGGCTACTAATGCATTGATTAGCAATGGATTTTAAATATACTTAATTAATTAATAATTAATAAATAATTAATCTGTTTACTCAGTTACAGGAATAGCAATGCCTTTGTCCATATTGGGGATTTCTTGGAGCTTCATTAGTTCCATATACAGTGTGTGTGTGTGTGTATATATATATATATATATATATATATATATATATATATATATATATATATATATAAATATAACAAGTATCGGTTCAGGCACCGTTTAGGCACCGGCACCGATTTGGCACCGGTATCGAAAAAAACCCAAACGATACCCAACCCTACTGATGATGCCATCTCTCACATACTCCACTCCTCCCTCACACACATTGACAGCAGCAATGGGAACTTTGCAAGGCTGCTATTCATAGACTATAGCTCAGCTTTCAACACCATAGTCCCCATCAAGCTGACTTCTAAACTCACAGGCCTCGGCCTAAACACTTCACTCTGCGACTGGATTCAAGATTTCCTCGCCGGCAGACCTCAAGTGGTGAAAGTCGGCCAGTTCACCTCAAACTCCATCACCCTGAACGTAGGAGCCCCACAGGGTTGTGTCCTGAGTCCCCTGCTCTACTCTCTCTACACACATGACTGCGTGTCCTCTCACAGATCCACATCTATTATCAAATTTGCTGATGATACTGTGGTTCTGGGCCTCATTTCCAACAATGATGAGACCGCATACTTGGACGAGGTAGAGAGACTCACATCATGGTGCCAGGACAACTGTCTCTCTCTGAATGTGAGCAAAACTAAAGAGCTGATTGTGGACTTCAGAAAGAGACACCTGCTGCCCTACACTCCTCTTATGATCAGTGGGACCCCTGTGGAGAGAGTAAGCAGCTTCAAGTACCTCGGTGTAAACATCTCAGAGGACCTGACTTGGACTACACACATTCAAACACAGGTTAAGAAAGCCAGGCAAAGGCTGTACCATCTGCGACAGCTGAGGAAATTCAGGGTCTCACCAACAATCCTGAAAACTTTCTATTCAGGGACCATAGAAAGTGTATTGACTCAGAGTTGATTTCAGTGTGGTATGGAAACAGCTCCAGTCAAGACTGCAAAGCCTTGCAGAGAGTTGTGCGCTTAGCTGAGCGCATCTCAGGGTCTGCTCTCCCCTCTCTGCAGGACATCTACCTCAAACGCTGCAGAAGCAGAGCTGTCAAAATCATCAAAGACTCAAATCACCCTGGTAACTGTCTTTTCACTCTGCTGCCATCTGGTAAGCGCTTCCGCTGCCTGATGGCAAAAACTGAGAGACTTAGGAGGAGTTTCCCCCAGGCCTTCCCCCAGCCTCTTAACATCATCATGACTTCACTTATTAATCACTCCATCAGATATTCACACTCATTATTACTCCTTAACTCAAACTGTGTTTTGGTATCAGCCTCTTAACATCATCATTCCTCTCTTGACTTCACTTAATATTTATTAATCACTCATTATTTTTATATTTTATATTTTGTTCTTTATATCTTTTTTTTTATCATTTAATTTTAGTAACTTCTTTGTGTTGTTTTTTTCTATAATATATTCACACTCATTACTGCTGGTTTATCTGTATACGTGTATGTGACAAATAAATCATACTGACATTGAAATAAAAAAGGAAATTTACTTTTGTCATTTAAAAGCAAGTACTTCACACTTAAGTAAAAATCTTTATAACTTTCTGTGTTTTGCAATATCTGTACTTTACTCAAGTAATGGAGTTGTGTACTTTTTTTCACAGGTTTTTTTTAATATTTTCTGAAATAAAATGATTTAAATTTCAATATTAAATTGAAAAATTTCATTTAAACCATTCACTTTTATTTACTTATGTCCTCTTTGTCAACTTCACTCTGACTATTAATATTCAACCTTGTTTTAATTTTCTGCATTCACACCTCTAAATCAAAGGAAACCACTGCCATGATGATATTAAGACCAGCAGCACAATTGGAAATTTTATAAGAAAATATTTCCAACAAAGTCATTTGCATTACTATCAGTGTTTTTAATATCGATTCAGAAGTCAGTACAGATTCACTCATAACACACTACATCAAAATTGCATAAATCACACATTGAACATTATTTATTATTGTTATACTTACGGTGAGATTTGAAGTATATCAATACATTTTTCTTTGTTTTAATTTTCTGCATTCACACCTCTAAATCTTACTCTCTGGGTAGGTACTTGTTTTTTGGATGCAGCTACTTGTTTCATTGTGAAATAAATCAGCATTTTGAATGAAACAATTCAGTTGACTGATCGATTCAGTGAGTAGTTATTTGTCGCCACTTACTGGCATATCAAAGTAAGCTCCGGGAAGATTTACTGGAAAAACACACCACTAATGCATTTTTCCTGATTAAGATATTTCTTATTTACTTTGATTTAATCAATTGCCTTCTTACTGTACCCTATAAACCCTACAATTCTGACTTTTAATTCATATCCTAAGGGCACATCAGTGTAATTAAGCAGCATACATATGGACCTAATTCAAACAAAATGTGTATGTGCTGGTTGCAACCCTCTATTAAATAGTGTTAGGTCTCTTGTCTCTCTGCTAAATGTCAGAGCAATTTCACTCAGAATTGCTCTCTCCTCTTTGGAGGCTGCAGTACGGCTGGAAATACAGACAGATTTAAGACGTTGAAGGGCAAATGCAGCGCATCTGTCAACACGCAGATGTCATGTGAACATGATCCACTTATAGGGCACTACAACCTGCCTTACATAGAGATTAATTATTTATGTTTTTAATGCATCATCCTAATACTCAGACAAATATGCATCAGCTTAAGTATCATTTTAGTCAAATACTTTATACAGTTGTTTTTCTACTCTCTCTTTCTCTCACTCTCTCTCTCTCTCTCTCTCTCTCTCACTCTCTCTCTCTCTCTCTCTCTCTCGCTCCAGTGAGATGAAGACGGCACTGGTTGAGGAGGGCAGTCGGTCTGTTTTGCTGTCACGGCAGCACAGGTTTAATGAGCGCTGCTGCATCCGCTGCTGCTCTCCCTTCACCTTCCTGCTCAACCCTAAACGTTCCTGCCTGGACTGTTGCTACAACGTCTGCAAGGGCTGCTGCACCTACAGTAAGAAGGACAAAGGCTGGCTGTGCTCCTCCTGCCAGAAGACCAGGTCAGTTCTGCCACGCTAACCAGAGCTTTTGTGAGCATGAGCTCCGTCAGGGGGCTTATGTAGGAAACACCTGCAGGTTAAAGGCTCATGATGCTTCTGGTTGTTATCAGGATTTAAAAACTAGGGATTCATGATATAGTGGTACTGTATTGGTTATTGGTTGATGTTTTGTGGGAAGTCGTGGCCTAATGGTTAGAGTTGGACTCGTAACCTAAAGGTTGTGAGTTCGAGTCTCGGGCTGGCAGGAATTGTAGGTGGGGGGAGTGAATGTACAGCACTCTCTCCACCCTCAATACCACGACTGAGGTGTCCTTGAGCAAGGCACCGAACCCCCAACTGCTCCCCGGGCGCCGCAGCATAAATGGCTGCCCACTGCTCCGGCTGTGTGTTCACGATGTGTGTGTGTTCACTGCTGTGTGTGTGCACTTTGGATGGGTTAATTGCAGAGCACAAATTCCGAGTATGGGTCACCATACTTGGCCGTATGTCACGTCACTTTCACTTTCACTGTCACTTAGATATTTTTTTAATTGACAGGATCAGTCAGTATTGGATATTTAATTGCATGCTCATTTCTCATACAGTCTCTTTTATGTTTAGGTTAACTTTGTCATGTCTATTTCTCACTTGAAGTGAATCTTTAAAAATACTAATAATTTAATAACAGTTAAATATAATCTTTAGCAAATCTAAAAATGTATATCCATTTTTCATACTGTACATTATAATGTGGCAATGCCTAAATTCACTTCTATTGTTACATTTATTTTTAGCAATTTATTGTTAATTTATTTAGTCAAAATAATATAGAATATCATTGGAAAATGTAATATTTGTTCATCCCTATAAATAGACTCAAGAGTTTGTTTAGAAAAAAACTTGGGTTTGATAAGAAGAGAAGTGAATTTCTTTTTTTACATTTAATTTTTTTATTTATTTACAATTTAAAAAATTGTTTAGTTAATTTCAGGTCTGGTTCTGTAAATTGACTGTACTGTGATTTGCTTGTATTTATGTTCATATGAGTTGTGTCTCACATACATTTCAAAGCACCTTAGTAGTCATTTGAGCGTTAGTGAGCGTCTGTATGTCTGTGGGTTTGTTTACACTCATGGTTCAATGAAAGAGTACAGAGTATTCTTGATGAGAGTTCAAATAACACTGTTAAGACAGTCATCAGAATTATTATGTATTATGCAAGTATAGAGAATGACATGATATTGCGCACAAATGCCTTTGTAAATGTCACAGTGTGCTGTTCAGAATCCTACTGAACCAATACAGAAAATATTTTTTGCACTTACATGCACACTAATGGATAAATACTGGCCTGCAAACATAAAACCTTCAATTCATGTTTAACCAATTTGATTTTGCTAACCAGTGAAGGCAGAGTTAAATTTTGGGTGACCTTTTTATTATGGTGTTTCTACAGATGTGATGTGAATCTGTATTGCTAATGAAACCCAAGAGCTTTACGCTTCACACACTGTGCATGGAAGGTTACTATATCCTACAGAAGTCCTGCATTTCTGTGCAAAACATCACTGTATTTATTTATTTATTTATTTATAGCAGGATTATTCCTTCTCTTTCCTATCTTATACATACACACTCACACTTAAACAGAGATTATGTCCATCAGTGGAATTTGAATTTTGATACTATACACATCCACTCGTATTTTCTCTGTCCTCTCGTAATAAAACGGATGCTCATTCCAGTTTTCATTGCAAAGATCAGTGTATTAGATCATTACTGAATGGAAGCAGGCAATTTAAATATATGCAATGCTTATGGACAGAACTGGTATATGTAGTATCTAAGCTATCTGTATACAGTACATGTGGCTTATTGTCTAGTTAATTAAATAAATGCATAAACAATAATTTCCATTTAAAGTCCTTCTTAAAGTAAAATACTTTCCTGTATGAAAAAATATAATTTGCCTCAGGGAGTGTGTACATTATGGTAAAAGGACACAGAATGCTATTTTAAGCATGAAAACAACACTATAGTCTTTACCAACATCTCATATTTCTCTGCATATTTCTTTAACAGATTATTAAAACTTGGTTGTTGATATAATGTTGCTAACATAATTATTGATTGATAATTATTGAATGTTAAATTAAAATTCCTGGCAATTTTGGCCTGCTCCCTGGAGCATAAGAATAAAGATTATTCTGATTTTTCATTTTCTTTTTGACAATATTCCCTACTGTATACAAAGTAAACAATAATTTTATGTTCTCAGCAGGCAATTCCTCTGAAAAAACTCATTATCGAGCTGTTTGTCTTTTTAGCAGTGAGAGTCTGAATATTAGTGTAGCACAGCCTTAACCAGGTCTTTCATGTTGAGCATGCTCAAAAGTGCCTTTGGCTGTATATATAGTGACCTTTCTTTGTATATATATATGTTTGTGTGTGTGCTTGATTATAGGACCTTGTGTCTATGATTATAGGACAAATGTCATAGTCTTCATAATCATATGTTCTGCACTTACATTGTCAAAGGTTTTAATCAGTGTAGTGTAAACAGAAACTCAGGAATGCTCTTAAATAAGCATTAAAATGCGGCCTTGTTCTTTTATTTCCAGGCTACTGAAGACCCAGTCACTGGAATGGTTCTACAATAATGTGAGAGGCCGTTTTAAAAGGTTTGGCAGTGCCAAAGTGTTAAAGAACCTCTACAGGAGGCATGCGGCCGAGCGTGGAGCGCTAACAGAGCTTACAGGTATTTGCCATCTGGACTGTTGTATGACCTTCCTTGAATATAAAGGATGTTTTCATGCTATGACATTTTATAAGTTATTTATAAGTATATATTTTGGAGGTAAAAGAGCTGGTTTTGCATGTTGCAAGTTTGTAGGAGTTGTTGCATTTCAAATGCCATCTGCATTCAGTGGATATGTCAGTTTTAGAATGTCTTTTTCACAGCTTATGGTTGCATGTGTGCACGCATGTATTTAGCACTAATTCATGAGGGTTAAGAAAAGAGCAGACAGGGCTCCACTAGTCTGACTTGCTTCCTCTGTATCCAGCATAACAGCCGCAGGATTTATGAGAATTATTCATGTTTATGGAGGAAAGGTCGCTGTGCACTTTTGATTATGACCTGATAGATCCATTCCCTCTTGTATTCCTTACATTTAAATAGCGAATCAAAATCAAGCATATACATATAATTCTATACAATAATTACTTGTTACATTAACAGGCAAATCATTTATTCACTAGCCTAAATACAAAAATGACTGAATATTATTGTTAATAATATTATTGAATAATATTATTCTGCTCCCCGTTCACTGGAAAATCACAGTAAACGGTTGTCGTTTTTACAAAAAAATACTGTGAAAGTACAGCCAGAAGTAGCCAAAAATATACTGCTAATTCACAATATTTTTACTGTGCACCCTTGTTTGGATGTGTAAAATAATCTCAGAGATAATTTTTTTCTCTTCCACGCCAGCTTGAAGCTCCTTTGCTTGTGTTTGTGGGCACAACCCTAAATGAGTTATGACCTGTGCCCAGCCTCCATTTCAGTTTTGCTGAGGTCTGTGAGCAGAGAATATCTTCTCCATGAAGAGGAAAGCAGTTTAGAGCAAGGCCAATGCCACATTAACAATGGATGACCATGACTGTGGATGTTTGTCACCTCAGCAGACCCCTGTATCATCTGAGGAACAATAGCTCTCTGTGGAGGAGAGTAAAACCATTACAGTGACAATGAAAAATAAAGAGCTTTGGCCACAAAACTCAATGCACTATGTGGTCAAGCTTTTGGAAATTTGATGAAGAGAAAAGCTAGGAGATAATCTGTTTGAGTTTAATGTCGGACAAGTGCTAAGAATGGAGCGATAAGCTTATAGCATTATAGGTTTTTAAGCCGCAACATCAGTCTTCAGCTTATCTCATAGAAAAAGCTAGATTCATAACATTACTTTGATCTGCTCTCCTCAGCAGAATGTAGGCGTAAACACTGGCTTGAAGGAAAAGGGCAGGTGTTTTCAGAGTGGTAGCCGGTGGCTTCAGAGGCAGTTTGACCTTTACCGGCTTGAGGGGAGCACTTTAAATTGCTCTATGTAGAGCTGAGGCCATATTGATATGTCAGTATTTACCCAGCAAATGATTTGTCATCCAACAGCTCTCAGACTGAGACAGTGTCTGTCAGAGAGAGAAACCTGTCGACACTGCTATTAAATCATGTGTCTGAACTGGAAGTGCTGTTGAATCGCTCAATTTATCATAGGAACAGTTTGTCAATAACACTAACAACAACAGAAATATTTAATGCATACGGTTGTACTTATTTTTTTCTCATTTAATATTGAGCGAAGCTCTTTATTCCACGCTTGTCCTACCTTATCACCCTTGACCATTTTTTTCATTAGTTTTACTATTAGATATGATACTTAGAAATTGTATTATGTGGATATTCTTTTTTATAAAAGGTTGATACCCTCATAAATCATTAAGGCATTCGAAATCGAGGCATGGCATGCAACATACATACACTTTCTAAAGTTAAACATCCTCTGCAACTGAAAATGGATAGATTATGAAAGGTTATAAAGTTTCTTTGATGAAATGAGCTGTAACATTTTTTGCAGCAACAGAGGGCAGCACTTATGAAGAGAGCGGCTGCAATGAGAGTAGTATGTATGAGAGCGACTCCACATTCTACAGGCAAAGTGAAGGTTTGTGATCAAATAATTATTTAGATATGTATGGTTTGTTACTGTATATCAGTAGTTTTGATTCCATTCGTTTCATACAGTGGACATTTGAAAACACTTTAATTATTATGTCTCTTTCCAGAGCACAGCATGGCTGATACTGTTAATGTTGCACTGCGGGTGGCAGAAGAGTCCATAGATGAGGCCATTGCTAAGGCTGAGAGCCAGGCTGACAGTCAAGTAAGACTTTCCCATTAATAGGTATAAGATTGTTCATTCATTCATTCTTGCTATTCAATAACTTGGCAAGTGTGACATGGCAGCTATTTGACATTTGCTTTTGTAGGAGAAGCAGAACGAAGCTCATTATTTGCGAGAGAACAGAGGAGAGCTGATTGAGGAATTGACCACAACTATTGTACAGAAAGTGAGTAACTCATGACAGCAATGACCTTTCATGAATGCAGAGTTTTACATTGTGTAGAATTCAGTGTATTCAGCAAGGACCCATGGATTCAGCAAGGATGCATGAAATTGATCAAAAGTGACTGCAAAGACATTTGGAATTTCTTTTCATCTAAAAATCCTAAAAAAAGTGTCAAGGTTTCAACAAAAATATTAAACGGCACAAGTCTTGTATAATAAGAAATGTTTCTTGAGCTCCAAATCAGCAAATTAAAATGATATCTGAAGGGTCATGTGACACTGAAGACTGAAGTAATGGTTGTTGAAAATTCAGCTTTGCCATAACAGGAATAAATTACATTTGATCAAATAAATGCAATTTTGGTTAGCATATTTTACCCATTATTTTACACATATTTTACACATTACTGTTTATAAAACAAAAAAACATTGTTATACATATTTTTATTTATTTCTTAATTTATTTTAATGCTTTTAAAATGTATAATTTAAGATTATACATTAATCTGAATGTATCAAGATCTGACTATCTGTATATATTCACACTCAAGCATCAAACAGACAATCAAAAAGACAATGCAGAATTGTGGTATTTAACATATGTGACCCTGGACCACAAAACCAGTCATAAGTAGCACGGATATATTTGTAGCAATAGCCAAAAATACATTGTATGGGTCAAAATTATAGATTTTTCTTTTATGCCAAAAATTAAGTAAAGATCATGTTCCATGAAGATATTTTGTATATTGTAAATATATCAAAACTTAATTTTTGATTAGTAATATGCATAGCTAAGAACTTCATTTGGATTGGCGATTTTCTCAATATTTAGAATTTTTTGCACCCTCAGATGCCAGATTTTCAAATAGTTGTATCTCGGCCAAATATTGTCATATCCTAACAAACCATACATCAATGATTTATTCAGCTTTCAGATGATGTATAAATCTCAATCTCAAAAAATAAAAAATTGACACTTATGACTGGTTTTGTGATCCAGGGTCACATATGTTGAATATGAATATATGTGTTGATATAATATTACATTTAAAATTATTATATGCTATATAGCATTTTAAATTATGTTCATTTTAAATGATCATATAATTATTTATCAATTTTGACACTGTGTCACGGGTCTGGTGTACAAAGCAAAGTGCACGACGAAGGAGTATAATAAAGAGTACTTTTAATTATTCACATACTGAGAAGGGCACAACCAAACATAAATCCAAAACGATAGCAGACAAAGGAACAGGGGAGAACACAGGCTTTAAATACTGAGCAGGCAATCAGGGAGAAACAGAAACAGGTGTTACAGAAACAGGAGCTAATTAACTAATCAGGGCAACTAACTAGGCAGGATGATGGGAACACAGAAAACTAAACTAAAACAGATCATACATGTGACACACTGTTTGAATAAACTTATTATATTGGAATATTTAAATGTCAGATTGTTCGCCAGAAAAAGAGTCTGTCTGAGATGAAGTCTGGATGTAATCTGGACCAGAACAATGATGGAATCTCTCCTGATCAAACCCAGAGTGCCTTTGATGCTTCTCTTTGGGTATAGTGACTTTTTATTTCTTTTAAAGACTAAATTACCTGCAATTTGGCAATGCTTTTGGATTGATTCTCCTGCTTTTTTGAATGAATGTTTTGAATGAAATGTTTCCTCTCCCCTCAGAGGTCTCGCTCAGCTTTCTGTCTCTTGACTGATGAGAAAACAGACCAGCATTCTAACACTGGGTCAAGACTTTCATCCTCTATAAGTCATACTCCGGAAGTGAAGAAGGAAGAACCGATGCCTGTCCAGGCCATGCCTAGCTGGAGGAGTGTCGACCGACTGGACAATTCCAGTTAGATTCTTGACTTAAATCCATATGATTCTTAACTATAGTTAATCAACTCTTCTTGTTTATGACAGATATTTTAAATTAATTTTGAACTTTTAAACTGTTGACCCTCTTAGTTTATATACATGTCTAAATGCTTTGCATATGTCTTCAGTGTTACAGAGTCCTGATGGTAACTGGATTGCTTATCAGAGCAACCTGCTCTCTCGACCAAGCCTTTTAACTAAGCGCAAAAGTCTGGTTTACAGCGTCTTGGAAAGGGAGTCTGGCGTGGTGTCCGCTTACGATGAGATGGGCTCAGAAACAGAGCCTGAAGCTAATGGGGTCTGGGGCGCTGCACTGGAAGAGCTTCGGCGTAAAATGTCTGCCAATAAGCAGTTGAGTTACCCAGAGTCCTACAGCCGTCAAGCAACCTTGCCTTTGAATGCACAAGCACAACATCTCACTGCATACACCTTGACTGCTGACACCGAGGACTCTGCAGGACAAGATGAGCCAATACACCAGTCCCAGAAAAATCTGCTGCCCTTCTTGAAAAGAAAAGTGCCGCTAGAACAAAGACGACCCTCATCTGTCCGCCGCCCAAGTATCATGGATATAAATTTCAATCCAGGAGGGGCTGAAAGCAGCGAGGATGGCCTAGAAGAAAGCAGGGTCAAGAGGTCACGGCGAAGGAGGAAAAATAAGCGAGAGGAGGCAGAGTGGAAAGGGCAGTCAGTATTGTCTTCGGATGTCCCGGTAAGAATGACTGTTTGTTATACAACATGTCTTAGCTTTGATTTAGAACAGGGTTTTTTAAACCTTTTGATGTTGACTACACCCACATATGATGATCCTCTTGTGAGCATCCTTCATATCTAAAAAATAAAGCCAGCTATATATTTCCATATATAAATACCCATTTATACTGTTGTTTCCAAAATTAAATAACTGGTACTGAGGTCAAAACAAAAAAGTATTATATGAAAATATTTTGTATTAAGTTCACACAGTATTTGTTTTATTTTATTATTTTATACTATTTTTGTTTTGAATTTCTTGCTGTTATTATATTTAAAAATGTGCAGTTAATTAATTAATCATTTTAATTAATTAAAATAAAAATAATTAAGATTGTGTATGTTATACATTATATACACACTACTGTTCAAAAGTTTGGGGTAAGTATTTTTTATTTTTTTTAAAGAAGTCTCTAATGCTTACCAAAAATATAATAAAAACCTAATATATTGAAATGTTAATACAATTTAAAATAAGTTATTTGAAAATGCAATTTATACCTGTGATGGCAAATCTGAATTTTACCAGCCACAGTCTTAAGTGTTTCATGATCTTTCAGAAATAATTCTAATAAAAAAAAGTTGAAAACAGGTTTACTGCTTAATATTTTTGCAGAAACCTTGAAACATTTGGGATTCTTTGATGAATAGAAAGTTTAAAAGAACAGCATTTATTTGAAATATATATTTTTTTCCAACAGTGCAAAAATCTTTAGTCTCTTTTCATCAATTTAATTCATCCTTGCTGAAGAAAAGTATTCGGTTATTTAAAACTTTCTGAGCCAAAACTTTTGAATGATAATGTGTGGATATAAAAATTATTTATTTATTTTTGACATTTCATGACTGATTCTTTGTTGGCAGGATTCCAGTAGCCACCTCTCAGATGCTCTGGTGAAGAGACGCTATGTGAAACAAGACTCAGACTTGCATGGAAAAAGATCATGTGATCATAGTCTGGAAGCAGACTCTTCAGACACTGCTACTCCTGACATCTTGAGCTCTGGAGCCATGACCCCTGATCCATTTGGACTTGGTCTCAATGCCCCCAACAATTCCAATCATGGGACCCTTGGTGTATTTGGATCTTTAGATCAGGAGTTGACTACCAAACTGAAAGAACTGACCAGTCAAGTCAGAGAAACACAACTTTCTTCCACTGAGGATGAACTGGACAGGTACGAGTATCAAACTGAAACCAAGGGTGTAAATCAGTCAAGAAGAACTGAGGTGCTGGGGGTAGATGACAGGACAGATGGAAACAAAATGATACAATATGATGAGAAAACCCAAAACTATGTAGAGATGGTTGAAAAAGTCGAAGAAGAAAGATCAGAGAAAAGGCAAAAGGACACTTTGGCAAAGCAGGGCGTTAGTGAGCAAAATGGCACGAGTGAGACCCAAATGTCAGAAGAAATGAGCTCTATGAGCCAAAAACAGACACTTGATGAGACGGATGCACAAAATGAGATCATTAGAGAGAGAATTGAAGAGACAAAGAACAAGGGAGAAGTTCATACTGAAGAGAAAAATTCAGAAATAAAAGATTGTGGAAATGCAGTTGAAGGTCAGCAGAGCAGAGCTGAGAATACAGAGACAGTTGATCATATTGAGGAGCAGGAGGTGTTATCCTGTGAACTGGCTTTGAGTAGATTGATTAGTGAAGATGGAAAGATGGAATTTGATAGGGTCATCAATACTGTAGTGAAGGCTTTGGATGATATGGAAGAACACATAGAAGCTTACACTAGTGAGGGGGTATTTTTAGACAGAGAGAGAAGTGAGGGAGAGAAACACGAGATGATGGAAGAGGAGGAGAATGTAACTGAACAGGAAACGGATGACAGCACAATATCTGAGGGATGCTTTGTTGGTGGAAAATCGAAGGAGGTGCAGGAAAAAGAAATGAAGGAAGAGGGCAAGATCAATGAAGTTGTGGCACTAAAGAGCAACACGGAATATACCGAAGAGACAGAAGACAAACAATGCAGCAAATCATCAGAAGAGAGAGTTCAAGAGAAGGACGGCAAAAGTCAAGGTGACTTGACTGAAAACAGGGAGAAACAGAGGGACTCCACAATTGAACACAGCACCCCATCTGGTCAGGAGGAGTATCTGTCACCGGAGGAGATCTACAAGGTAACAATCTAACTACAGTATACTATACTAAACACTACAGGCTGAAGTAACCTTAGTTGCTTGCAACTAACATGCTTTTTTTTTAATCTGCTTAACCTATTTCTCTGAAGCTCTTCTTTATTTCTTATTTCTTTCTTTGTCTTCTGCCTCTATTTGATCTTTATTAGGATGCACACATGCTGGACATAGAGAAAAACCTACATTTAATCTCCAATATACTACAGCAGGTGATGATTGTATGCTGATATGGACAGTATGCTCTTATTTCTGCACTAATTAATTTGGCTACTGTACATGTTCTCTTTTCTGTGCGTTTTCATCTGCTGTCTGACTCTGGGCTCGTTATTTACTATATTATATTTTACATATTTTAAATTAAATTAGGACACAATTAATCAATAAATAATCGTGATTATGATTATGGCTGCCACATAAAAAAAGTGGATTATAATATTCTATTTAGATTTATTCAAGTTGGGTCAAAGGTTTTCACAGCATTGAGCATTGTATCCAATCATAGATATGTTGGTGGAACACATTGAGCCCAAGCAATGGCCAGTCAGAGGTGTCCACTCAATGCCACTCCAAACAGCAGATTTGTTTTCAATGCAAATCCTCTCATTATAACCTACAATATGTAGACAGTGTAAATAAGCTTGGAAGCCAATTTCTGCTACATAACCAAAACATAAAAAGTAAAAATTCTGACATACTAAGTCATAATAATGAGATAAAAATGACTTAATATGTCATAATTTCTACATTTCATGCTTTTTGTCATAATTATAAGATAAAAAGTAGAAATTATGACAAGTCATAATTGAGATAAAAGTTAAAATCATGACAATGTCAAATATAAGATTTTTTTTTTTTTTTAAAAATCTCATAATTGACTTTTTTAATCTTTTAATTGTGACATTTTATGAACTAATTAAGATTTCACAAAGCATTATTTTTCTTCTTATGTGGTTGGTAATGGGCTTCCATAAGTAACTGATTCAGTTTCTCAGCCTACATAATGAATATAACATGCCGTTGGTCCATCCAAAAAAGTATTTAAACGTTAACTGTATTCATTAAATCAGTATTAATAATTTTGCTAATTTAGGTGTGGTCACACTAGACCTGCCCCATACCCCATTAATTTCCACATGCCAATATATCAGGGATCCTCAAATCTGGCTTGCGAGATCCACTTTCCTGCAGAGTTTAGCTCTAACCCTAATCAAACACACCTGAGCATGCTAATCAATGTCTTCAGGATCATTAGAAAATCACAGGTAGGTGAGTTTGATCAGGGTTGGAGCTAAACTCTGCAGGAAAGTGGATCTCGAGAGCCAGATTTGAGGATCACTGCAATATATGAATGTGAATGTTAACGTGTAAAGTTACAGTACCTTCCTCTTTGTATTTACCGTGAATAGAAGTACTCAGCGGCATCACTGCGCAGCATCACCTCAGAGGTGCTAAAAGTACTGAACGCTACAGAGGATCTGATTCACGGATCTATGGGAGATGGACGATGCCAGTCAGACCACAGTGACGTCTCGATCATTCCCCCTGACGAGGCCAGAAGACTGGACGAGCAGCTCGGCAGACTGGAGGAGAATGTACGGATTCTTTCTGAGATGAACGTTTCTCACGCCACTGGGCATTTATGAGATGCTTCTCAATTTATTCTGATTCATTTCACTGTGTGCAGGTGTATGTGGCAGCAGGTACAGTGTACGGGCTTGAGGCTGAACTGGGGGATCTGGAGGAGTGTGCGCGCTGCATCAGTGGATCCACCACTGACAGACAGCTCGCTTATCTGGAGGACCAGGTGGCCTCTGCAGCAGCCCAGGTGCAGCAGTCTGAGCTCCAGGTGCGTTCGGCCTGGACGCTGTGCTCTCTCTCTCTTTTTCTGAATCTCATAGCTCTGAAGATGCAATTACACTTGAATTAATGAGCAATATAACAAATGTTTTTGTTTACTTCAACTATTTAAATTGTTTTCGTTATTTTAAATAAAGCTAAAATAAAATAAAATAAAATTAAATATAATTATTAGATTAAAAGCTTAAATGGAAATTAGAAATGTTGCTTTGGAAACTAACTGAAAAAAAGCTAAAATAATAAAAAAAAGAAAATAGAGAAATTAAAAAAACAAATAAAAATGAAAAAATTTAAACTTAAATTACTAAAACAAACTAAAATTAAATTAAATATAAATAATAGATGAAAAACACAAACGGACAGTAGAACTGAAATAAAAAAGTGCCATAATTACCAACTGAAACTGAAATAAAAATAAATTAAAGCTAAATAGAAATAGAAAAAACAACAACTAAATAAATGTCAAACACAACAAAATTGCTAAATTTTAACTAAAATTAAAATGAAAACTCAAAATATAAGGATAAAACGAATAAAAAAATATTGATAAACACTACAAGAATATAAAAATAATAGTGCCGTCAAACGATTAATCGCAATTAATCGCATCCAAAATAAAAGTTTTTGTTTACGTAATATACGTGTATACTGTGTATATTTATTATGTATATATAAATACACACACATGCATTTAAGAAATATATGTTATGTTTATATATTAAAAATATTTATATATGTGACCCTGGACCACAAAACCAGTCATAAGTAGCACGGGTATATTTGTAGCAATAGCCAAAAATACATTGTATGGGTCAAAATTATCAATTTTTCTTTTATGCCAAAAATCATTAAGATATTAAGTAAAGATCATGTTCCATGAAGATATTTTGTAAATTTCCTACCGTAAATATATTAAAACTTAATTTTTGATTAGTAATATGCATTGCTAAGAACTTCATTTGGACAGCTTTAAAGGCAATTTTCTCAATATTTTGATGTTTTTGAACCCTCAGATTCCAGATTTTCAAATAATTGTATCTCAGCCAAATATTGTCCTATCATAACAAACCATACATCAATGGAAAGCTTATTTATTCAGCTTCCAGATGATGTATAAATCCCAATTTCGAAAAATTGACACTTATGACTGGTTTTGTGGTACAGGGTCACATATAATATCAATTATATGAATATAAATATATATATGGAAATGCATGGAAATATTTTCAAAATATATGCTGTATGTGTTTATATATATATATATATATATATATATATATATATATACACACACACATTATGTAAACAAAAACTTATTTTGGATGCGATTAATCACGATAAATCATTTGACAGCACTAAAAAATAATATTAAAATAACACTCAAATAATGTAGATTTCCTATATACAGTACATGCTATATAGACCTGTATATACTGTATACTACACATACATAGATGTATAAAATTGCAATGCAAACATACTAACCATGGTGTCCCAAAATTGCCAATAACATTTCAAATAACTTTCTGCAAAGCCTTACTGTTCAGTCATTTTCATATCTTTTTGCTTTGATCTGTGCTTTTCTTTTCTAGGTTTTAGACATTTCCTCAAGAATTGCTGCTCTGAAAAATGCAGGTCTTAATGTAACTCCACAGACCCAATTTACCAAGGTCAAGACTCCAAAAACCAAGGTGTTGTCTTCATATTTTAAGTAATATTCATACACGTATTCATACATGCTGTCGTAATACTTTTGTTTCAGACACAAACCATTGGCTCATCTCGGAAACTGAGGAGGCGACTGCCAGCACCTCCGAAACAAGGTAAGAGCTACTCCTAATCAATACTGACAACTGACTTTTTTTTTCTTTCTTTTTTTAAATGTTATCTGTGTAATTATAGGTGAAAAGTGTAATTGTTTTATTTTAAAATGCTGCAGAAATTGTACCCATCTTTATATGGGCTTCATTTTTTTCCGTTGCATTAATCAAAGGTCTAAAATAGTTCAAAACATATATCTGTTGCTGAAAATGATTTGAATCTGTAAATTTCAGATAAAGAAGCATAAAGAGGATAGTGGGATACATCAGCAAGCATCATCACAAAGTTAAATAACTACAAACTTAAAAAAGCCACTGATCACATGTGCCTTGAAGCTCATGGCTCATAGATAAGATTTTATGGACTCAAGTTCTGGCTGACAGATTAAAATAAACCGATCTATCGCCCATGCAGTGATGCCATTTTACACAAACTAATAACTCTTGATTGCTTTATTACCTCTCCCCTCATAATAAATAATAAACTAAAATAATATAAAATTATACTATGATGTGGAGCTTTGTTTTGGCATATTTAACCATTACTGTGAATCAAGCTCATCATTCACTTATATTCCATAGATGAAAGAGATGGTGAACTATCCCTTATATAGATTAAAGATATATAGATTAATTTGAATTCCTGGCCAAATAATTTTCTGGATTAATCTTTGATTGATTTATCTGTCCCATTTAGAGTAGATTATACTCGCCATGTGTCAGCTATATGAATCATGCAGAACTTTATTCATGCTGATAATATAAATTTATGATGTTAGATTTGATAATAGAGAAGTTTACAAACTATTGTAAAGACATTGATTTATTGTAAAGTGTAAATGATCTGTATAAATTAATGGATTTTTTTGTTTGATTATATTTCAATTATAGTACATTTTTGTACACAGATTTTTGTTGTTACTGTTGTTGTTGAATTGAGTTGTTCTCATTACATAACCTGAACATTTTATGGTATTCATTTACTGAAATCATCAATATTGTTGAGATCTATATTTCAGTTTGAGAGCATTTCGAATATACAAATCAAACTACATATTACAAATACAAAGCACAGATATTATGAGGACATTAACTGAGGCATGTACGGTTACTATTGCAATTCATGAGATTACCTTGGATGTGTGTTTAAAGGAACACCCCAGCTAGGTAACTAGTTATGATATAGCCGGGGACTACTTTCAGGCACTGCGTAATATCATTGCACCTGCTGCACTCATGGAACGGCAGCAAAGTTTCTTGATTATTACACCTGGAATGAGAGTATAGTTCCTAGCTATTTCGGCCTAGAAAATCACAACTTTTCATTTTCGGTCGTTCTTAGTACACGATGTAACTACAGAAGAGTCAAGCTTTAAATAGAAAAATATTGAAACTCTTTGGTCATTTTTGAGCGAGATGCTAATGGTCTAATCCGATTCAATGATTATGCTAAGCTAAAAGTGCTACCGCCAGACACGGAGATCGGCTGAATGGATTCAAAAACGGTAAAACTCAACTGTTTAACTCTAAGGGAGGTTGTAAAATGAGCCTATTTCCAAAAAAAGTGGAGTGTTTCTTTAAGTAGTGCTATATAGTGTGTGTGTTAGATCAACTCTTCAATTGTATCTCAGTGTTTCTCTGATACACTGCAAAATATTTGAATCAAGAATATTTCAAAGAACTATCAAAGTTTTTAAGATTCTTCTATAACTGTACCTTAACATTATCCACATGAATTTGGATTTTTTTTGCGATCAGAGTGTAAATGTATTACTTATATTGCAAATATATATAATTCAGGCTTCCCTGTTTTACACAGGAAGTTCTGTGAGGTGTTTGCAATACACAGGCTTTAATGACCCATCTGGTTAGAAGAGAGACACCAACAAGGGGACTCTCAGGAACATGATCAGACCCTGGTTTATAGGGGGCCTCTGGAGAGAAATTAAATAAAAGCTCAGATGTGAAGGTTTTCCCTGAGCGCTGCAATTCCACTGGCTTCACTGTGTTGGAAAAAACATTTGTGTCCACATTGTTTACATTGCACTTTGGTGTGATGGTGCAATAGATCACTCACATTTGAAGTACTCGCTGTTATAAGGTCAAACAAATACCACATTCATCCCAGCATCCAGTGCAACTTCCTCTAAAAAACAGAGGAGCTAATTCATAAACCTTAGCGGTGTTCCATGATAAGGAAACGTTCTCTTTGGTCAGCCATAATAAATCCTTCTCTCTGGTCCGTCAGAAACAAGCTCTCTCTCCTGTCTGACACAAGAAAACTGTCTCTAGGGTCCATCACGATGAATCCTTCTTTATCCTGTCCCATGGCCTCTACCTCTGCATATGACGGGTGTCCTGAACCCCGTCGAAATTTCATAGCAGGCCAGTGTGTTGGTCGTCTCTATATATCAAGAATAAAATTACAACATTGTCAGAACAAACTTTTGAATGGTAGTGTATATTAATGTGCTAAAAAAAATTTTTTCACTTTCATTAACTGTATATGCTTTAGTTATGAAGTTCACCTCTATGAAGAAGAGACTGGCGCTGGAGGTGGGATGATAGTACATGTATATAGTGGCCAACACAGCAACCACCATGAGGACCATAGTGATGAGGATGCCAATGAGCAGACCAGTCTGCATCTGCTCCTCTGTTTGCTTCTCTATAATGTCCATCTGATTCTGAGAGTCTGAAAGAGAACAGAAGAGGATATTTACACTTGCTTGTAAAGAACAACAATTATAACCAGATTTTTACATTTTCTGTTAGAAATGTGAATGGCTCTTGCCCAAATGCCACAATGTCAGGGGTTTCTGGGCTTTTCTACATGGATGCTATTAGGAGTGTAACGGTACACGTATTTGTACCAAACATTTTTGGTAAGGGTCTTTCGGTTCAGTACACATGTTTATAGCATTGTTTTAACCAAACTGCACGAGTGAAACTTCATTGGACACTTCCAGTTTTATATATTGCTACTTTTGATAAAAACAAAGTCTCATCTTTCAAATTGTCAATTTCTTTCAGGAAATTCAAACAATAAATACCTTTTTGACGCTCTTTGATGTGGCATGACAGATCGCTAAATAAACGCCTCTGTTCACGCGAGTGAGCCTGATCATCCCTTCCTCTTTACTACTAGTTTTAATGCAAAATAAACGTGAATGAACATCTCATACCTCATGTATTCACTCAATCAGTGTTTCAACCACGGAAAGATGTCAAAACTAAATGTCACGTAGCATTTCATTTACCTCAGACAAGTCATCAGTGTCCACAGGTCATTAGTTTGCAAGAGAAATGAGTCTAGAGAAGAGCATTTTGCGAAATATTAGACTATATACTCATACAGTCAGGTCCATAAATATTGGGACATCGACACAATTCTAACATTTTTGGCTCTATACACCACTACTATGGATTTCAAATGAAACGAACAAGATGTGCTTTAACTGCAGACTGTCAGGTTTAATTTGAGGGTATTTACATCCAAATCAGGTGAACGGTGTAGGAATTACAACAGTTTGCATATGTGCCTCCCACTTGTTAAGGGACCAAAAGTAATGGGACAGAATAATAATCATAAATCAAACTTTCACTTTTTAATACTTGGTTGCAAATCCTTTGCAGTCAATTACAGCCTGAAGTCTGGAACTCATAGACATCACCAGACGCTGGGTTTCATCCCTGGTGATGCTCTGCCAGGCCTCTACTGCAACCGTCTTCAGTTCCTGCTTGTTCTTGGGGTATTTTCCCTTCAGTTTTGTCTTCAGCAAGTGAAATGCATGCTCAATCGGATTCAGGTCAGGTGATTGACTTGGCCATTGCATAACAGTCCACTTCTTTCCCTTCAAAAACTCTTTGGTTGCTTTTGCAGTATGCTTTGGGTCATTGTCCATCTGCACTGTGAAGCGCCGTCCAATGAGTTCTGAAGCATTTGGCTGAATATGAGCAGATAATATTGCCCGAAACACTTCAGAATTCATCCTGCTGCTTTTGTCAGTAGTCACATCATCAATAAATACAAGAGAACCAGTTCCACTGGCAGCCATACATGCCCACGCTACCACCACCATGCTTCACTGATGAGGTGGTATGCTTAGGATCATGAGCAGTTCCTTTCCTTCTCCATACTCTTCTCTTCCCATCACTCTGGTACAAGTTGATCTTGGTCTCATCTGTCCATAGGATGTTGTTCCAGAACTGTGAAGGCAAGGAACTGCTCATGATCCTAAGCATACCACCTCATCAGTGAAGCATGGTGGTGGTAGCGTGGGCATGTATGGCTGCCAGTGGAACTGGTTCTCTTGTATTTATTGATGATGTGACTACTGACAAAAGCAGCAGGATGAATTCTGAAGTGTTTCGGGCAATATTATCTGCTCATATTCAGCCAAATGCTTCAGAACTCATTGGACGGCGCTTCACAGTACAGATGGACAATGACCCAAAGCATACTGCAAAAGCAACCAAAGAGTTTTTGAAGGGAAAGAAGTGGACTGTTATGCAATGGCCAAGTCAATCACCTGACCTGAATCCAGCATGCATTTCACTTGCTGAAGACAAAACTGAAGGGAAAATACCCCAAGAACAAGCAGGAACTGAAGACGGTTGCTGTAGAGGCCTGGCAGAGCATCACCAGGGATGAAACCCAGCGTCTGGTGATGTCTATGCGTTCCAGACTTCAGGCTGTAATTGACTGCAAAGGATTTGCAACCAAGTATTAAAAAGTGAAAGTTTGATTTATGATTATTATTCTGTCCCATTACTTTTGGTCCCTTAACAAGTGGGAGGCACATATGCAAACTGTTGTAATTCCTACACCGTTCACCTGATTTGGATGTAAATACCCTCAAATTAAACCTGACAGTCTGCAGTTAAAGCACACCTTGTTCGTTTCATTTGAAATCCATAGTAGTGGTGTATAGAGCCAAAAATGTTAGAATTGTGTCGATGTCCCAATATTTATGGACCTGACTGTATTTTACTTTACCTGTTAGTGATGTCTTAATTATTTAATGTATGTTTAAATAAATCTATTATGAAACAGTTATGACAGCCACTGTGTAAATATATTTCAACAACAAATAGAAATTTTACAATTTTGAAACTTAGAAAATGAATTGAGAGAAATTTACGTTTGCATACAAGTTAAGTATTGATAATTATGTTTAAAAATAAATAGTTAAATTTAAGTTTGGGCTCTGTTGTTAATTGTAACCTTACAGTAGCCTAATGTAAAAGGGCTTACTATTTAGAGCATAAGCGGAGGTAGATTTTCATCCCTTGGAAAATTTTAATTATAATTTAATTTATTTAAAGAAAGAGCAATTTGTTCAGTAAAACACTGTTTAATTATAAAAAAGGCAATTTTATGTTTAATTTTTCCCCCTGCTGTACCGAAACCATACTGAACCTTGACGTCAAAACCGAGGTACGTACCGAACAGTCATGTTTGTTTCTTGTTACACCCCTAGTTGCTATGGTATTTGTGTGGTTGCTAGGGCAAAGACTTAATGAGATGACTAAATTGTCATATTTTACAATCCCTCATGTCATTCCAAACCTTTGTGACTTTCCAAATAAATTGGAAGTCATTGGGCACCAACGACTGGTTACCAACATTCTTCAAAATATCTTATTATATGTTTCAAAGATGAAAGAAAGTCAAATTTGGAACGACATGACGGTAGAGTAGTAAATGATAACAGAATTTGACAATTTTCATTTCAAAGTAACATGCAGCACAGAAACCAAACGTTTTCAATGTTAAACATACAGTATACAAAAACTGGAAGTTTATTCTGCAGATGAAAGGTCAGATTTTCATTATGGATTAAGTGTCATGTTGTAAAAGGTTATGGCCTAAGGAAAAATGCTGTGCAGGTGTCAATTTTATCTTGGTTTGTAGGGCTCTTATAATTGCTCTCATTTGGAAACCTCATTTGGAAGCGAGATATATAATGAAAAAATGAAAAAAATCCTCTCAGTGATCTGCAGGACATAGTAAGACTGATACATACCGTCAGCGAGGATGCTGGTGGGAAGGTTTCTTATGAATAAGGGTGTGCTGGTGAGTTTGGTGGTGACTGAGGAGGCTGATGTGGGTGATGTTGTTGTAGTTGTAGACACTTCCGTCACTCCTGTCTGCACCACCGGAGTGCTGCTTCTAATGACAGGCTGCTTTCTGTCACAGCTCTGGCTCTTTGTCTTAAAATACAACTATATTAAGTTAGTAAAAATGGGAGATTAAAAGAGGAAAAGAGGAATGAGTCAAAAAGATGAAAGTGGAGGATATACTGGATCTATTCACCTCAATTAAGCACCCACTGTCAACCCAGTCCTGACGATACTGGTCAAAACCACTGGAACATCTGCAGGAGAAACATTATTTGCAGCTGTTGAGTCCCTAGCCTTAAAGTTGAAGCACACTGCACTTAATCTATTATTCAAGTGTGTACCTCTGTAGGCGACTGCACCAGCTACAGTTGAAGCCGATCTGAGCCGTAACACACGTTTCACAGCTGGAGAACTGAAGGCAGGCTGATAGCAGGAGGAGCAACATTTTAATAGAGACATGTGAAAGACGTGGGTACTTCTCACAATAAGTGATTAGTACAAGGGAAAGATATGAGAGATGAATCTAGTTCTATCAGCAGTTTGGACTCACTTGGTAGAGGAAGCATCTCAACAGCAGTGGCGTTTGCGATCTTGGATTTTAAGAGCTGTACCCGATGATATTCATATATTGTTCTTCTTCTAACATCTGTTATGAAAAAAACAACAACAATAGAATGGAAGGCTGGTATCATTATTGATAATTAAAACAAATGATTCAAATTGTTTTCATTAATTTAAATAAAACTGAAATAAAAGTACTATAATTAATAAAGCTAAAACTGAAGCAAAAAATAAAGCTAAATAGAAATATTGAAAAAAAAACATTTTAATCAAAAATGACGAGCATACAAATTCATAAAAGTAAAATTGAAATAACTGAAAATATAAAAATGCTAATAAATTCTATAATAGTATATACTGTAAATACTAAAATAACACTGGTGAAGGCAGAAAAAAGAGAATTAGTATTATTTTCCCTTTCAAGAAGAGTTACAGTACTTACTGGGAAGCGGTTCAATCTTATGAAGAACCACAAATGCATCAGAGAGCCCGACTTTCACAGGATGATTCACTGAGTTGATTTTGTTAATGTTAACGGGAACCTAAAAACATATGAGATTATACAATCAAACCTCGGTTCATCTACAGTGATGGCAGCTGTAAAAGCAAAAAGTATCTAAAAAAACAACCTTTTTATATGCAAAGGTGATTCTGCCATCCTTGTATAAAGCTGCCTGGAAGGTAAAACTGCCGAGATGAGATGCATCGTGGAGGTACACACGCTCCCACTGCACAACAAGAGCTGTGCCTAACAGAAAGTAGATTCATAATACAGCCATTCAAACATAACACAACAATGCAAAGAAATCAGGGCATGTTCAAATTTCAGTCCGTCTCATTTTACCATTATCACAGTACATGATTGTGGAATTCTGTGAGATGCTGAGGTCAAAATTAGCCATGAGAGGAGCGATGTACTGAGTAGCAGTCAGCATTTTGTGGATAACATCTCCAGTGTAGAGGAAACCTGAATAGAAATGGAATATATTTAAAATATACAATTCTGTTCAAAAATGTGGGGTCAGTATTTTTTAATAAGAAATTAATACTTTTAATCAGCAAGGATGCATACAGTGATCAAAATTAACAGTAAAGAAATGTTTTAAAAGTTTTCTATTTCAAATAATGCTTAAAGTGAAAATATATATCACTCACCACCTGTGGCTACATGTATTTCTCTTAATGAATGTCCGTAGAAAGGGAAACCGAAGGATAGATTCACTCTCTATGAAGACAAAGAAAACCCCACTAAATGATGTGCACAAAAAAATAAGTAACAATTACAAAAATGCATTACAAAAAAATACTTTTTGGTGGTTGTATGATCGTACCAAAGTTTGCCGATGTGTGTTGGAGAGAATTCCATGAACTCTTCCCATGTCCATTTGCTCAATATTTACCCACAAATCCTTGTCTGGACTATCTGTGGGCCCATAGAATTTGGAAGTGTAGTAGATATGATCCATATCTCTCTAATGAACAAATATACACATTACTTACAAATGTACACATGAGAGGGTATTTTATAAATAGGAGTTAATACATTCTTGACCGTTCACCTTAATGGATAAGTTATCGTGACTCTCATTTGTCACAACTTCTGGAAAGTGCTCTGAATCCAATCTGCCGTGCTTTTCATAATGTTCCAGATCTTGGTTCTGACTGATCTCGTCCACTGGTTTGGATGAGAGAGTCCATCTTCTCCATCTTTTATTGTAAAGCTTGAGGTTTACACCAGCACTCTCTTGCTTGGAGAGCCCTTCAAAGGTAAAGCAGGAGACCCCTGATGAATAAAGATTAATTATACAATATTAAATGCTGCATTGTCTGAGTTGATATACACAACAATCACTGAATCATTGATAACCTACATGCATGTCAATTGCTCTCTGAATCACAAAGTTTACATAAAATACAATACACATACAAAACACTGAAGAATGTAACATTGATAATGATTTTTAGCAGCTGTGCAACTATGGATGAAAATGACCTTTTATGCAAATAAACACAGTTCTTCACATCCTGCAGTGACAAGCGTGTGTCCAAAGTACTTCTTTCACAGGAGAGAGTGAAACATGCTCAGAATTCCTCATAGCGCTGGATGGGGGAGTGTGAGGGCAGGGCAGTGTTTTGACTGGGGTAACACAGAGTTTCTGTTTGCTGTGTCCTTCTCATTTGAATTCTGCCAACCTTACTTCTATACTGTACCTATATCTCCAGAGTAATCTGATGCTAATGTGAGAAATAAATTCAATAAAAGCTTAAACACAATGTGCTGTTCTTTTCCTGTCTGGCATTGTAAGTATGTGTTATGCCCTCAGGTCTATCACATTTATGTTCAACATGCTGACAGAGACCGCAGGGTACAGAGAGCGCGCATGGGCCAAAAAATCTTCTGCATGGGTAGGTGCTTGAGTAAAACAACAACAACATGATTTTGGATTATTAAAATTATTAATATTCATTACAATTACACTGCTTCTTCATGACAAAGCCAAACAATAATCTTTCTGTTCTAATTAATAATAATGCCTGCCAATGTGCCAATTAGATGATTTATGGGTCAGTGACACTATTTTTGTCTTGATCTTAAAAGTGTATTAAAAATCCAATTCAGTCAATGACTTGAGCGCATATGTTCTATGATAAAATGCTTTTACAATTACTATATTTTTAACTGCTACAAATATATAGGTGGTCTATATGAACAGAGGTATGAACACAAGGTATGGAATATTTAATTCCATTTATTTTTGAAGAACATTTAAAGCCAACACATTTTGGTACAAGCCATCATACAAAATAAAATACACAGTCAACAATTAACAATAAAATCGAAGACCTAAGCAGTATTAAAAGCCACAAAATAATAAAGTTTTAAGAGAAAAATGAACATGAGCATTTTACAGTATTAGGAGTTATTGGCTACTTTACCTCAGTTTGCAGGTAGTGAGATTTAATTTAAATCCTTAAATTATGAAAGTAATTAACTCTTAAATAACTATAGGTAACTCTTATTGCGTATTTTGACCACTGAATGAAAAAATGCCAAAAAAAGAAAAGAAAAAAAATACTTACCACTGGATGGCAATTCCTGTAAAGTGAATTTAATCTGAATAACTGCAAAAAATCCTAAGAAAACATGTGGTCTTGCCGGCAAAGCCATAACCAACTATATTGTAATGTGTCTTCTTTGTACATTTAAATGAAGAGAGAAGAAGCCAGAAAAGTTGTTGAACTGCACGCCAACGGTCGGTCACTGTCGCTCTTGTCGCCGGAAGTCGCCAGCTCTCCATTGAAAATGAATGGGATCATGTCGCTCTGTCGCTGTGAACGGGGCTTAAAGCGTGCTCTAAACACACCCACGCGAGACTGTCCAGTGACGTCACGTGCATATGAGGAGGTGACGAGAGTTTACAATAAAATAAAATTTTCCACCACTGTCACTGAAAAAAGACGATGAAATCTTCCTCAACAGTAGAGTTCTAATAATTTCGGTAACTATTTTTGAAGAAACTATAATACCATGGTAAAATTGTTGGCTAATGGATATGCATAGAAATGTGCAGCAAACATATTCTAACATTATTCTACTGTACTCCTAAATGTAGCCTCCTTGAAGGAAACATTACACACTGCCATACCTCAGATATGAATTCTGAAGATGTGTTTGAAGAACAGGAAGCACAGAAATCTAAAATGCAATGTTTTTTTCTTTTGGAAAAACACTTTTAAATATAAGGTATTTAACCACACTGAGAATATCACTCTGGAGTCAACCATGTTTCCTGAACATTAACAGCAGACTTTATGTCAGCATAAACTGAGCCATATTAAACAGTGGTTTAGCAAACCTTAAAGTAGTTTAACAGAGACATTACAGACATCAAAATCAACTTCCACCTTTCATTTTGATTCATCTGAGCACTTAAATGATATTTTTTCCTTGCTTGTAGGCGTACTTGTATGGCTGAATGTGGTTATGTGAGAGTGTTTGTGCTCGTTTGAAAGGCAGCAAGAGAGAGCATTGGCTTACTGTTAGGAAACTGGTTCCTGTGAGAAATGAGTGGATTAGGGGAGTGTGACATGTCTCATAGAGCTGAGAGGATTCTCTGACCCTTTGGTTTGGAAAAGTCAGACAGCCCTCTCCTGAACGATGGTAGGTCAACTCAAGATTTAGGGGTTTAATAAAGCGGTTTAAATCCAATGTTTTCCACCCAAGCCTCTGTTTGCTGAGATTTCATTTTTGGAAAAAGTATATAAAGGAAGTCTGAAGGTGAATACTAAATCACATTGAAACTATTGAAGGTCAAAACCCATTTCCAGTACATCAGAATGTCATTCCATATGTCATATAATACAAAACCAAAGATCCCTAAATATTGCATTAGTGTTTACTGATAATATTTTCAGCCTTATAAAGTAAATTTTAAAGAGCTGGTTTCCCAACACTTTAAATAAAATGTTATTAGCACATTAGTAGGCTTCTTCAGCTTATTTCAGCATGATGCAAAAGCATCACTGTTGTAGGTGAAAGGGTACATTCCAAAAAAAAGTGTTAAAAATAAATGAAAATGACACTTGATATGCCTGAATTTACATGATGGATAATAAGGTATAACTTAAATAATCTATACGTATATACTGTAAATGTAGAAGTTATCATATAATATTTGAGATTGCAAGAATCACACATATATTGTCAATGAGCCGTTTTATTGTGTTTTACAGCACATGGTGTCCTCTCAAGTTTGTGCTGTGTTTGGCAATGATTCAGTCAGTCAGGCATGTAAATGCCATATGGCTACAGTTAATCCAAATGGTTGGAAGACTGCAATTATTTCTCAGTATAATAAAGATATACAGTAGATGATATGAGATTTATAAAGATTTGTTTCCATCGGTGTCTACGATTCTTCAACTTATGTGAAAGATGTGTCATTTCCATCTACTGAATATGAAATGTTCCTTAAGTCACTGGAGTTGCCGTTCTCTCCTGTAGATGTTAAACCCTGGCAAAAATAGCAGTGGAAAACCTCAGAGACAAATTCTTACAACACTATATGCATATTAGTGTATGTTTATAGTCTAGAAAAAAATACTCACACTCATGTTGCAGTCAAAGTGGCTATAAGAAAAGTTACTATCAAGCACGTCATCTTCAAGTATAGATTCCCTGTAAAGAAACAAATGACATTTCAAAGACGCTTTTCATTTTTATCTCATTAAAATGTCCATGTAATGAGTAGTACATACCTTTTTCTTTTTTTATTCAGCACAAAAAGGACAGCGCCAACAGTAAATATCACAAAGAGTGTCACTCCCACTCCAACACCAATACCTACAGCTAAACAAACCAAATATTTGAGAAAACACAGTATATGCTGTAGGATCTGACAAGTCACACTTTACAGCTGAATCTAATTAATTTACCCAAATACATACTGTATGAGCAGGGTTCAAAATGATCATTTGCCAAGTGCCAAATTGGTCAGTAATCTCACTATTAAGTTAATTAGGAACTGCAACAAAATATTACTGTTCAAACGTTTGGGGTCAGTAAGATTTTTTTAAAGACATTTATAATGTTACAAAAGTTATGCTAAATGTATATTTCCAATAAATGCTGTTCTTTTGAGCTTTCTATTCAGCAATGAATCTTGAATATGAAGCAGCACAACTGTTTTCAGCATTGATAATAAGAAATGTATTTTAAGCAGCATATTAGAGTGATTTCTGAAGGATCTTGTGACACTGAAGACTGGAAAAAAATCTTACCAACCACAAACATTTGAACAGTTGTGTACATAGATTGCATCACAATTATAAGACAATATTCTGGTGATGATAAAGTAACATTAACGACTAGAAAAATTTTCACCCAGGTGTAGCATAAAGTACATTTGGACCCTGCTTGTGAGATTATGTAAGACTAGCATGCACTCATATACTTACTGTCACGGTGGTGTGTAGAGGTGGAATATGAATCACAAGGCCCAGGAATGATGTGAATATCATCAATAGCTATACTTCCTTTGGGACCTGCTCCCTTCAGGAATTCAAATATAAACTGTGGAGAGAGGAGAAAAACAATGATGTACTGTACATATATTTTAATGTTTTGTTTTGAGTGAATCTTAGAATGATTTAAGTTGATCCTGTGAAGTCTGCATGATGGAGTTTGATACCCAGAAAGGCTCTCGGTATGCCACATAGACGTTGCCTCTCCTCCACACATCGCCCTGATCTCCTGACTCCTCCCATACTATCTGGCCAAACTTATTCCCGCTGTTATGGGTGGTCCTGGGAAAGAAACCTCTCCATGAATTGTGATCCATGTACATATTCATAAAAGGTGCTTTTTGGTCATGGTCCTGTACCTGTTATTTTTGTATAACTTGAGTGTCCCAACATTGTGTCCATACATATGATACCAGAATGTGAAGCAGTGCCCTCTGCTGTCAGGGGTGAATATCTCACTCAGGATCTTGGCAGTGTCTCCCCAGGCCCCCACAGAACTGTCCATATAAAGGTAATAACCTAAAAACATACGAGCATCACTGTCACTGTTTACATCTGGTATTTTCATGTGTATTAAATGAAAGTCTCACCACTTAATTTAAGGCCCTGATTTTATAACTATAAAAATCACTTCTTTAGTGTTACGGCCTGCGAGTTGATAAAAGCTTGTTTGTTTTAAATGCAAATTTTACAAATCATCACAGAAAATCCTGTCTTTTGAATCAATTACTAAAAAGACCTGTTTAGATTCAATAATTTATTTGTCAGTGATCTTTTCCCTGTTACACTGTTGCCACTAAGTGACTCGCTGTATCATTTACATGAAAAACACAAGTCGTCTTATTCTTTATTAAAATTTGTATACTACAAATCTGTAAATAAAGAGTGTTTTCAGCCATCATTTTTGGATACTTTCACAAACAAAACACCACTACTGAATAAAACTGGATTTTAATATAAGCACAAATGTATTATTTTCAAGCCCAATTCTCTGGGTGGCAGAGGTGGAAAGAGTACAATTCTCTGTACCATTACATTAATGAAATTTTACTTAAGTGGACTAAAAATCTTCAGTGTAAAAAGTGCTCGTTTAAAGATTTTCAGTAAAAATTTTATACTTTTTAACAGTGGGAGGGACAAAACCAATGAGTCAAACTCAGTGGAGGGCCACATGTGATATAACCCTTTAAACACATTGATGCTAATCTAATCACCATTGAAAACTACATTATGTGTTTTGGCTGGAACAACTGTAGCGCAAAACATTTAGAAACCCATTATAACGATAGTTAAAGCAAATTAAATCAATATCAACAAAATTCATCATTAGCTTCATCTGAAGTGGCATTTAGATGTATTTAAGTAACATGAATGCTTTGGCAGAAATAATGTTTTGATATATAAGACATAAAATGTTGAATCTAGAAATTATAAAAAAATAAATAATGTTTAAAAAATAAAACAGTAGGTGTGCATGTGTTTTGAACCAAATCATTTAAACAGATTCATTCAAGAGACATTACCATTGCAAAATTTTTGCCCCCACCCCCAATACAAAGCTGTATTCCTTTTTTTTTTTTTTTTTTTTTTACTGTGGCAATAAACTTCTAGTTTCACACTATCCACAGCCGGAGCAACTTTTCTCTGTATACTGATATGAACTAACACACACACGTGAATTATGTGTGTACGCACTTTCCACTGAAATCTGAATAAACATTATATGTCTTTACTATCCCTTTTTATCATATCCTTGCTGTATTTACTGGGTTTTTTTCTGTATTTTTAAAATAAAGACTTGAAGACATTTCTTTCAAAAACATTAAAAATAATTGATCCAAATTTTTTGTACATATTCATCACACTCTATCATTAATCTCTTTCTTGTTTAACATTTTGCTATTTTATTAAAACTAAATTTAAATAGTGTAGTTTGACACTATGATCGGATCGCTTGAAAACAGATTTTAAAGGGATAGTTCACTTTATTTGAACCAAAAACTAAAACTGTGTTTGCTTTTTCTGAATACAAACTTCTCTCATTAATTATTCACCAATGTCTCATTGAACGCGCCAAAGCGCCGCGTCTGCCCGTAAACCTTCGTTCAGTGAATGATCTTTCCAGACGGAACACAAATTAAGATATTTTCCAAAATGATGAATTCACACACCTGAGAGCTCTCTGACCCTCCCATAGATCGTTCGCAGCAAGGATCCGTATGTGTGTAAGTAATGTGTTCACGATCAAAGAGAAGGCTCAGAAACGTAGCAAGGAACTTAGATTGTAAAAAAATTAAAATAATCCATGTGACATCAGTGGTCCAACTTGTGATATTGATTTACATAATTTTATATATTTTCTGCCCTTATATCCAATTTTGTGATATTCTAAATGCTAACAGACGAATCTAATCTACTAGAATACGTAGGAGTGTTTTTTTGTGCGCTAAATACAAAGAAAACATGGTTATATTAAAAATAACGCACCACTTTTTTCAACAATTCGTGCCAAAGCTTTATTTTCCCCAGAGTATTTAACTTACCTCTCACCCGAAGGGTTATCGAGATTTTATAACCATTTTGGCAAACACAGAGTATCATAAATATGGTCGGGTTCATATTTCCTTGTTCAAACAGAATAACGGGGTTTGGTTTTCAGCTGGGTCTGCACCAGGAACGCCTGTCTTGTCCGTCTGCATCTTTCTTGTGATTTTAAGTTTGTTCTCCGCCCATTATTTACTATGTCAAGGGACGATTTTTTTTTTTACTCAAATATGTTTTAAAATTAGCGAAGTACAATACTTCAAACAAAATTACTTAAGTAAAAGTTCAGATTTTAAAAATCTTTAAAAAGTAGAAGTACACAAAAAAGCTACTTAATTAAACGAGTAAATGTAACGTATCCGCGTACAGTGCTGCAGATTTTGACACAGAACATGTGTTTTTGAGCATACGCTGCAAAACATTTGCATTCAGTGGATACTCTCCTAGTGTTTAAAAAATAAAATGATGTGTTTTGCAGAAGAGCATTGTTTTGGCTGTATTTTTTTTTTTTTTTTTTTTTTAGGGCAATAAACTTCTGTTTCACACTATGCAGACTTTTCTCTGTATACTGAGAACTAACACACACATGAATTGCACTTTTGAAAAAAAAAAGTTATTTTTGTTTTCTGTATTTTGCGCACAAAAAAGTATTCTCGTATCATTAATAACTTTGCTATTTTATTAAAATTATGGTTGGACCACTGATGTCGCATGAAAACAGATTAAAGGGATTTCACCCAAAAACTAACGATGTCATTAATTATTCCTCCAAACCCGCTACGTTTCTGGACCAAATTAAGATATTTTTTTGATTGTGACCCTCCCATAGACAGCAAGGATCTTAACACGATGCTCAGAAACGTCTATGGGAGGGTTAAAATAATCAGACAGCTCTCGGAATTCATCAAAAATATCTTAATTTGTGTTCCGAAGATGAACAAAGGTCTTACAGGTTTGGAACGACATGAGGGTGAGTAATTAATGACAGAATTTTAAATTTTTGTGTGAACTATCCCTTTAATACCAGGAGTAAACAGTGCCACAGTTTCTTTCCTGATTCAAAGAAAACATAACATCAGATATATCTATACTTCCTTCATAAACCAATTCTAACATTTTAAGGAAGCTCAGTGAACTCTTTCAGCTCACCTGTGGAAGTGTTGGTGGTGTGATCCACACTGGGTCGTGTGTGATTTCCAGTGCCTGCCTGGGCTCTGAGCCAGTCAGCATCATCCACATCCAACAGATTCATCCAGCTGCAGAAGTTTACCTCAAAGTCACACTGTCCTGAAGCAGTACAGGGATAGTTTGAAACCTGAACATCATCTAGTGCTATGACTCCCTGTTCAGTTTGGCCTGTAATCCCCTCCACCACAATCTGAAAAGACAGCTGTATTAATGAGGACACTCCTGCAGTTCCACATCATTAAACTCAAGGGTACAGACTGTAGTTTAGTGAACAGATTTGTGCAGCTTGTGATCCGTGACTGCTGTACAGACCAGTGACAGCAACTGCATATAACTTGGAGGCCATCATTTGTAATAATCTGTGATTGTAAGTCTGAAAATATGTGCTGGACATTGTGATCAGTCACCAGACAGAGCACTGATTCAGGGACTCACCCTGTAGTTTGACCCTGAGACGGTTAGAGGAGTCTGAGCAAACCTCCACAGTCCACCCTGTTCTCCAGACTGGGTCACCAGCAGGGGCCGATCTTTGTCTGAGAACTGTTGATACACATTTAGGGTCCCAGAGCCCTGTCCCTCCATGTAATACCACAGCTGGAGACACTTGGCATCACCTGGAAGAGAAGATTGTGTCTTTTCATGGGAGTTTTCTGACACTCAAGGTAATAGTTTACATATTTCACAGATGACAGGACGAGACCCAATTCTCTCTCACCTGTCTGAAGCAGAGATGTCATTCTAGCAGTATGTCCTTGCACATGGGTAGGCGAACTTTCCATATAAAAGTAGTATCCACTCACTGTGTTAGTTGTATGATCAAAACCAGGTCTAGATTTAGATTTGACATTATTTCCTGACACTCGTATCCAGTCCAGCTCATCATCTGTCTGTTGTATCCAGCCACAATCCCCTTCTTCAAAGTCACAGATTCCCTCTGAAACAATTATGGGTTGTTAATATTCATAAACATTCATTTATAAAAATATAAGGATGAGCTGATATTAAAATTACGTCTGATATAATTTTTATAAAAAAAGAAAAAACTAAAATCAGTTATTTTAAATTCAACAAGTGAATTTAGGCATCACAACATTATAACGTAAAATATATTAAACATTTATATTTAATTTGAGATTTGCTAAAGGTTACAATTAACTGCATTATTAAATTTTAAAGATGAACTTTAAGTAATCGTTAGATGATGGCAAAGCTGATAACCAATATGGTGCCAATATGTCATGTATTTTAATAAACATTATTTCACCAATTAACTGTAAATGTTCAAAAATATATTGTTTCACTAATTCTCAAGCCTAGTAATATAAAATATTTTCATAAGTGGTGTAGTATAGTAATGCAATAAAGTTTTATGGCCAAGATTCCCTTGATCAAATTACCCCTCTCCAGGCACACATTTCTGCATGGTATATTTAGTTGCTTTTGACATTAATCAATGCCCTAAATTTGTCACTAAGCTGAGTTAAAGTTTGATACTGAAAATGGCATCTAGATGGATAAATACAACATTATGTTACAGTTGTGCCAAATGCTTGTGGTGCTCTAGCAAGCATGGAGGACATTTCAACAGGAGAGTGTGAAAAACTACAGACCAAATCTAAACTATGTTATTAATTACCTGTGGGAGCACAGGCACCTTTAGTGACAGATAAATCATCTATAGCAATGTGACCAGACGGCCCTCCAACTGAAGCCTCAATTAATATCTGATGAACTTCTGTCAGTTTCACATGACTCTGAGCCATCTGCCATTCAGTCCCCTGAGAACCCTTCCTTTGCCACATCTACAGTTTTAGGGGGAAACAAATAAAAAAATTCTGGTTAGTATAAAACATATTTTATAGTAAAACACTACTACTATAAGAGTAAAGAGTAAAGCATTCCCATTTTACCATAAAAGCATTTCTTACATGTGAAATTAGAAAAATCTATAAAAATGCCCTGAAAATGTTATTTTTGTGAGTCTTACTGATGTGATGTGGTTGGATGAAATGTCATATATAGACATTCTTAGTGATCCCACTGTTGCACCAAACATGTGATACCAGAACGTGAAGCAATACCCATCAGGTCCAGTTGGGGGAGACAGAGGAGACTTCAGATGAGCCGTAGCCCCCGCTCTGCTGTGACTTGAGCTCTTGATGTACAAATAATACCCTGTAATATAGCAAGAGACACATAATTAAGACATGTGATGATTGAGCTGATAGTGATATGGTGAAAATGGTTGTTTGCTCACCATTTCCACTGGTGTGGTCACCCGGAGGACCTGCATTTGGGGTCTCAGTAGGTCCGCTCCATCTCTCCCAGTCTAGGTCCTCTGCTGCTCCCTGGATCCACCCACACAAGTCCTTCTCAAAGGAGCATGTGGCCAAGGAAAAGTCTGGAAAACAGGAAAATTGAGACACAATCTCATAATGTGGGCTCGGTTCGCTCAGAACAAAACTTCAAATTTAAAAATGCAAAGTACCTTTCAAATGTTTTGGAGTCTGTAATTTTTTTATGTTGTTATAAGAAGTCTCTTAAGCTAACCAAAGCTACATTTCTTTGATCAAAAATACAGTAAAAAAAACAGTAATATTGTGAAATATTTTTACAATTTAAGAAATACTGTTTTTTTTTATTTTAATACATTTTAAAATATGATTTATTCCTGTGCTGGCAAAGCTGAATTTTCATTACAGCAAACATTTATTATCAATATTGAAAACAGCCGTGCTGATTAATATTTTTGCAATTCATTTGTTACAGAATTCAGAAAAAAAATTGCATTTATTTGAAATTGAATTATTTTGTAATTTACTGTCACTTTTGATAAATTTGATGTGTTCCTGATAAATGAAAGTATTACAAAATGTACAGACCTGAAACTTTAAAACATTTGTGTACAGAAGAAATCACAATATTTCACGATTCATTTCTAGACTAATGCCATGGCAAGGTAAAACAGCTTCCCCACCTGGAGGTTGGTAGTCTTTCTCACAGTTGTGGAAGGAGATATCATCCAGGGCCATGATCCGAGTTGTAGACATAGAATCATCCTGTCTGAGTGAGGTATGGCTGCTGAAAATGATCTTAAATGGTACACAGGAAAAATACGTCTATATTTGTGCAGAAAACTTGCCTGAATAAGTGTATGAGTCAGGGATCCTCAAGGATTAATCTCTAAAGATCAGACTCATGATTGCATGTGTACAGAAGGTGCTTTGCATCCCACACATATTGACATTGGCATACCCTGTAAGGCTGCTCTTGTCTGCCCAGTGGTAATTGTTCTGGGACCCACTGAGTTGAAGTGCTGCTGGATCGTGACCAGAGCAGCTTCCCGTCCTCCTCTCCCTTCTGCAGGATCACGCTGAGATTGCCTGCACTTCCTGCACCCATGTGGAAGTGAAACCTAGTGAGCAAGAGATAAACAAGAGAGGACAATTGGGTACAAGGAACATGATTCAGTGTTGTGTAATGGAAGTATTTGTTTGTTTCACAAGAATATTTTACTTGACTTTTTATTAAAAGTGGTCACTAGTTTTGCACATCATCATCATTATGAATGAACTCACAGAAGCTGACAGTATGCAGAGCTGATAGGCAGGGATGGGCTCTGAAACACAGCCTCATTCTTAGATGGATCCATGATATATGTCTGCATGTAGTGCCCTGAGTAGAAGTAAATGGTAAAAAGAGAAGATGAATTGTATTTATTTTGATATGTAATGTTCATGGATTGATCTAGCATTGAATTACCTGTTCCAGTGGTGTGGTCAGTGGGCAGGTCTGTGTTGTTTGAGGCCTTCACCCATTGCCATTTGTTAGGACCTACACTTATATCACTCCACTGACACTGTCCATTCTCAAAATTGCATGGACCTAGAGAGATACTACAACAATCATACTACTACTAATAATAAATAGTATACATACTAGTGCTGTCAAACGATTAATCGCGATTAATCGCATCCAAAATAAACGTTTTTGTTTACATAATATATGTGTGTATTGTGTATATTTATTATGTATATATAAATACACACACATACACAAAAATATTTACACGTATATATTTATATTCATATAATTTATATCATATATAAAATAAGTATATTTAATATATAAATGTAATTTTTTTATTAAATATATACATGCATGTGTGTGTTTATATATACATAATAAATATACACAGTACACACACATATATTATGTAAACAAAAACTTTTATTTTGGATGTGATTAATCATTTGATGGCACTTTTAAAAATAATATAATATTTAATGATTATATTAATATAATATAACACAATAATCACTCATATATACATACATATACAGTGGTGTGAAAAAGTGTTGGCCCCCTTCCTGATTTTTTTATTTTTTGCATGTTTGCCACACTTTAATGTTTCAGATCATCAAACAAATTAAAATATTAATCAAAGATAACTCAAGTAAACAAAACATGAGTTTTTGAATGAAGTTTTTTATTATGAAGGGAAAACAAAATCCAAACCCACATGGCCCTGTGTGAAAAAGTGCTTGCCCCCTAAACCTAATAACTGGTTGGGCCACCCTTAGCACAACAACTGCCATCAAGCGTTTGCGATAACTTGCAATGAGTCTGTTACAGCGCTGTGGAGGAATTTTGGCCCACTCATCTTGGCAGAATTGCTGTAATTCAGCCACATTGGAGGGTTTTCGAACATGAACCGCCTTTTTAAGGTCATGCCACAGCATCTCAATAGGATTCAGGTCAGGACTTTGACTAGGCCACTCCAAAGTCTTCATTTTGTTTTTCTTCAGCCATTCAGAGGTGGATTTGCTGGTGTGTTTTGGATCATTGTCCTGCTGCAGAACCCAAGTTCACTTCAGCTTGAGGTCACGAACAGATGGCCGGACATTGTCCTTCAGGATTTTTTGGTAGACAGCAGAATTCATGGTTCCATTTATCACAGCAAGTCTTCCAGGTCCTGAAGCAGCAAAACAGCCCCAGACCATCACACTACCACCACCATATTTTACTGTTGGTATGATGTTCTTTTTCTGAAATGCTGTGTTACTTTTACGCCAGATGTAATGGGACACACACCTTCCAAAAAGTTCAACTTTTGTCTCGTCAGTCCACAGAGTATTTTCCCAAAAGTCTTGGGGATCATCAAGATGTTTTCTGGCAAAACTGAGATGAGCTTTTATGTTCTTTTTGCTCAGCAGCGGTTTTGGTCTTGGAACTCTGCCATGCAGGCCATTTTTGCCCAGTCTCTTTCTTATGGTGGAGTCATGAACACTGACCTTAACTGAGGCAAGTGAGGCCTGCAGTTCTTTAGATGTTGTTGTGGGGTCTTTTGTGACCTCTTGGATGAGTCGTCGCTGCGCTCTTGGGGTAATTTTGGTCGGCCGGCCACTCCTGGGAAGGTTCACCACTGTTCCATGTTTTCGCCATTTGTGGATAATGGCTCTCACTGTGGTTCGCTGGAGTCCCAAAGGTTTAGAAATGGCATTATAACCTTTTCCAGACTGATAGATCTCAATTACTTTCTTTCTCATTTGTTCCTGAATTTCTCTGGATCTCAACATGATGTGTAGCTTTTGAGGATCTTTTGGTCTACTTCACTTTGTCAGGCAGGTCCTATTTAAGTGATTTCTTGATTGCGAACAGGTGTGGCAATAATCAGGCCTGGGTGTGGCTAGAGAAACTGAACTCAGGTGTGATAAACCACAGTTATGTTTTAACAGGGGGTGGGGGCAAACACTTTTTCACACAGGGCCATGTGGGTTTGGATTTTGTTTTCCCTTCATAAAAAAAACCCTTCATTTAAAAACTGCATGTTGTGTTTACTTGTGTTATCTTTGATTAATATTTAAATTTGTTTGAAGATCTGAAACATTAAAGTGTGGCAAACATGCAAAAAAAAAAAAAATCAGGAAGGGGGCCAACACTTTTTCACACCACTGTACATATATATATATATATATATATATATATATATATATATATATATATATATATAATTTTATATATAAAATATTTTTTATTATTTTCCAAGTTATATGTGATCTTTAGAACATTTAAAATTTATTTTGACAATTATATTTAATTTTAATTTTACATTTATTCTTCCTATAAATGAATGAATGAATAAATGAATGAATGAATAAATAAATAGCTCACCGCATGTTTCTTCATCTTCCCCTAGAGGGCAGTCTAGGACATAATTACACTGAGCACCAGCTGCAATGCATGTTACACCGCCTGATCGCCAGCAATGAAACTCATTCTCCTGAATTTGACAAACCAAGTGTATTAGCAAAACGATACAGATTTCACAATGCTTTTACCAAGAATTTACACTTCATCTTTGTACACAAGTCAGTGTATACAATATACAGTAGAGTTACAGCTGAACTGTCCTAACCTTACAAGGGTTGAGTGTTGGTGAAGCTGGAGGAGCATCAGTCATTGGTGTTGTTGTTGTAGCTGGTGTCATCGTTGGTTCAGGTGTGACTGGCAGCTCACTGTTGTCAGGATCATGAGCACACGTCACAGAGAAGGATAGATCGTCCACTGCTGTCTGTGGCACATGAGCCTCACCCATTTCCACATACTGGAAAACAATCTGAAAATAAAGTTGAGTCAGTTTTATTTCTTTTGCATGATTACAGTAGCTTATTTAATGCATGAAATGATGTAAACGACTCATATACTGTAAAAATCTCTTACCTTGCTCTTAACTGAGGTAGAAAAGGTGACTTCCGCTCTGTGCCAGAGGAAACTCTGTGTCACAGTCTTGTTCCAAAGTATATGGTCATCATCTCCATTACGTAGTGTCCTCAGTATGATGACTAGCCTGGCAGATGTGCTGTTTTCACTATGAGTATAGTGGTAGAACCTCACCTGCAAGAACAAGGTGCATCAGTGCATATGAAAGAGGCTGTGCGTTTCATTATTTGATTGACACATGACTGCACAGTGACTCACGGTGCAATCAGTGCTGGGCAGCAGGGTGCTGGAGGTGATCTCTGCAGTCTGGATCTCACCCAGATCATATGCTGGAGTAATGTAATGACCTGGAACATGCCATAGCCATTTCATTATAAGAGGACGATAATATCAGTGGTACATGAACCATTTTATATACTGCTATAAAACAATAAAAAAAAATACAATGTTTATATTCTCTATGGGTATCTTTTGTCACTTTTAGAAGTGACTTGATGTTTACCATATTTTTGGATAATTTACACTAAGTTTGGCCATTACTCCAGTCTTCAGTGTCACATGATCCCTCAGAAATCATTCTAATATGCTGCTTTGGTGCTCAAGAAACATTTCTTATTATTATAAATGTGGAAACAGTTGTGCTGATTAATTTTTGTGATTTTTTCAGGATTCTTTGATAACATTATAAATGTCTTTATTGCCACTTTAGATCAATTTAATGTGCCCTTGCTGAAAAAAATATTAATTTTTCCCAAAAAATGTTACTGACCACAAACTTTTGAAAAGTAGTGTATGTGCTTAATTTTGAGGAGGTATTAAGTGTACCTGCTGCTGTATTGCGGGTGTGATCTCTTGGTGGTCCATGCTTAGGCCAGGCCTGTTCTCCTTTCTGCAAAATCCAGCCAGCTTTCAAGTCACTCTTTTCCCATGAGCACATGCCATGCTCGAAACTGCAGCGATGGGTAAAACCCTTCACATCTAGACCGACAAAACCAAGATACAGTACAGTTCCTCATACTATGTAACTGTCCTGTGGACTTCAAAAGTGCCTTCACAGCTCAAAAAATGAAGAGACCCTGACAGAACATTATATTTGATCCTAACCCATGAATAACCCACAGTCATACCACAGAGCTCTTCATCCGTGCCATCACCGCAGTCATCGCTGTAGTCACACACTCTGTTCAGCTCCACACACACCTTGTTCGAACATGTAAACATTCCCTCTTGACAAGATTCTTGAGGCCCTGAAGAAGAAATAATGAATGATCGACTAATGTCTTGGGTCATTACATGCCATGGTTAAGGTTACAGTTATCTGACTGCTTTAAATCAGATTTATCATTCAGAATAAGTTGATGTGTTTGTAACCTGCCTGGCAGAGAGCAGTTGAAGAAGGAGATGTCATCTATAGCAATGTCCCCGAGCTCACTGTAGGTTCTGGTAGCCTCGAAGAGGAGAGTGAAAACTTGATGTGTGCGACCCACACTTAACTCTGCCCGATGCCACTCATCTCCATGATTACCAGACATCCACCACAAGGGTGTCCTCCTTGGGCCCTCCTGGAGGAACACTTTCAGTTCCCCAATGCCTGGAAAAGACGTGATAATGCAGATAAATGAACTACAGAATAAATATTTTAGTATTACCAGAAGTACTGTAAAGTCTCAATATGTTACGCTTAAAGACATCTAGTCTTACCCTCTCCAAACATGTGGTAGTAGAATTCAAATAGACACTCATTGCTGGCCTCTTTCATGGCAGGACTCTGTAGAGCAGCATAGCTGTTCTGCTCACCATGACTGGCTTCTACTGTCACGTACCAGCCTAAAACAAGTAGATGTTTTTTTATTTATATGACACAGATAACATTCTGTTTTTTATTAAGCTGTACTAATAAGGGTTTTCATTGTAATTTAATTTATTCCAGTTCAGTTTGTTGCTGTCATGATTCGATATCATTGACTCATTAATGTCTTGATCCATTGCTATTTCGAACCAAAATATAATTTGCATTTACAATACTAAAATTACTAAAGTTTATTTTAATTAAATTTTTTGTTGTTGTTGTTGTTGATATATACATAAAAAAGTTTGAGAACCACTGTGTTAAAGAATCCTGGAAAAAAATGTATCATGGTTTCCAGAAAAAAAAGTGGAGAAACTGTTTTCAACTGTGATAATAATAATAATAAATGTTTCTTGAGCACCAAATTAGCATATTAGAATGATTTCTAAAGGATTGTTTGACACTTAAGACTGGAGTAATGATACAGAAAAATCTACTTTGACATCACAGGAAAAAATGTCATTTTTAAATATATTTCAGTAGAAAACGGTTACTTTGAATTCTAATATTATTTCATAACATTACTGTTTTTACTGTATTTTTTGTAAAAAGTAATAGATTTATTCTGGGATAGTTGTCGTCTGAAAGATTTTACCTAACTCTGTGCCAGTAGTATGGTCCGCTGATGGTCCAGTGTTGGCGGTGGTTGTACCATTCTGGTCCCTTTCCCAAACAAACTGCCCAACACTGATATCTTTCCATTCACAGGTGCTTGTCTCGAAGTCACAGCCAACAAACACTCCACTTTCCACACTGATGTCTGAATGTAAATTAATAAAAAACATTACCCATTCCTCAAATAATGCTTTAATAATACAAAACTATTCTTTTTTCACTGAGTAGAAAGCACTGAGCCGTTTACCTTTACATGGCCCATTTGTCAGTCTAATGTCATCCACAGCAATGTAGCCTTCACTTCCCTTTTGAGCCTCTATATGAATCTGATATTCAAGGTTTACAAATGTTACATGGCATGATTACAAATGGATATAATATAATGGTAAAAGCTTTCCAAATAATAGATGGGTATTTCACACCTGAATGTGTTTGGTCTCAGCTATAGTGACAGAGACATTTTTCCAGTTGCTCCCAGTGATCTGTGTTTCAAACAACAGTTCTTGCTCTGTTGCACCTGAATCTAATAGCACTCTAAGGATTCCAGGGTCACTGCCAATAGAAAAGTGCACCATAAAAACTGCGTTAATCACACATGACTGTCCAGCAGTGAAAGAGAGGGTGTCTTTAGCTGAAGCAAAAAGATGGGAAAGCAAGAGCAGACCTTCCATTCATATGGTACCAGAACTCAAAACAGGAGTCACTGGTTGGCTGGATCTTTTCTGAGATCAGCACAGAATTACTTTTTTGGCCTTGTGTGTTTCTCTGAGATGGGCTCAAAAGAAACTTGCCTGAAAGAGCAACAGGAAAAACAATGATCATCATGTGTTGTGTCTAATCAGCTGTCCTGATATATAATTTGATTTGTGAAAATTGCTTGCAATATCAACAAACATAATAGATAAAGGAGTAAACTCTCACCATCTGCAGTGTGAGTAGTGTAATCGACCAAAGGACCTCTGTAGTGACCGTCTGCATGAATCCAGTCACGTCCATCTGTGACTCCATTAGCAACATTCACCCATGTACACTCTCCTGACTCAAAATCACAACTTCCTCTTGGGGAACATGCTCCAGTTTTAACTGAGACATCATCCAGAAGAACAAATGACTCATAGTTTGCGCTGAGCTCTGCTCTGAATGCCACCTGTGTGTGAATGCAAAATCATGAATAAATGCAGAAAAAAACATACATTCTGTAAACTTCTTTTCATAAGTGAGGATATTAAAATGCAGACTGCATGTGTTAGGCAATTTTGCATGTGTTAGGCAAACTTGTGGGAAGTCTAAGGAACCAAAACTGTTTGGTCACCAACATTCTTCAGAATATCTTCTTTTATGTTCCACAGAATAAAAAAAAAATCATATGGATTTGGAATGATGTGAGTGAGTAATGAGAGATCACAGAATTTTCATTTCTGGGGGAACTATCCTTTTAAATTTTGAACACTTTCTCACTCAAAGCTATTGTATGGCTTCAAAATGTCTCCTTTGTGTGTGTGTGTGTGTGTGTGTGTGTGTGTGTGTGTGTGTGTGTATGTGTGTGTTTGTGCGTGTGTGTTTCCCAGAAAACAAAGTCAAACAAGTTTGATGACAATATGAGGATGAGTAAATATAATGACAGAAGTTTTATTTTACAAGCAAATACATATTATAAAATGAAAAAACTCACTCTGAATTCAGAGGGTGATGACACAGTTACTTCTGCCACCTCCCAACTATCAGAAGAAGCTCCAGAAAGAGACCAGAGAGCTGGACCCAGCTCCCCATTCAGAAGAACATGTACTGAGAGTGAATCACCTGAGGTCTGCAGACAGCCAATACCTACAAACAGGCAAAACATCTTACTGAACATTCTATAACTGATTGTTAAGGCTGAGACAGAGCTTAAGTACAAATCTGTACCATAATGGACAGATACAAGATTATTTGCTTACCAGAACTGCACGCAGGACTCTGTAGATGGGCTATACTCTGGTGTCAGAAGATTTGAGACCTCTGGTTTCTCAAGTTTGGCTCCATGCACAGCCATGGAATGGCCTGTTATGTGACATAAATACATCACATGGGTTATTACATGACTAAAAACCTTTCACAACAAAAACGGTTGTTTACTCACCAAGTTTAGTTCTGTATGTATGGTCTGGATGGCCACTGCTGCCGTCCACACGGAGCCAGATAGAACTGTCAGTCACATCGGACTCAAAGCCACAAAGTGAGGGAGACTCGAATCCACAAGGGTCTTTGGGAGAGACACAAAGGAGGATTTTAATTGCTGTCTTATAATGTCTGATAATTAGATAAGATGCTTTGACTCACTGTGCTCCACACAGGCTCCTGCAGTCACTCTGAGGTCATCGATGGCTATGAAGCCACTGCTTCCTGCTGCTCTGTTCACTGAGAACTTCACCTGTATGAGGTGATAATCATACTCTACTTGTTGCTGGTAAATATGTTTAATTGTGGATTGAGATTTAGATTGAGATTACAGGAGGCAACTTACTCGATCAACATCTGCAGTACTAATGGAAACTTGTGCGCTCAGCCACTCAGAAGTCTGGGAGCCTCTTCTTGTCCATGTGATGGTTTCCATTGTTTTCTGAAACCAGCAATACTCATGTTTTTACATGACAAAAATAACTTTTTGGCTTGTTTTACAGAAAAGATAATCTGAACTTCCTTTGAAACAACTTTTAAAAATATGATTAATTAGAAAATAAAACTAGTTTTATATAGCTAATATAAATACAGTATACTTATATATATATATATTTAAAGAAATTAATACTTTATTTAAGCAAGGATACATTAAATTGATCCAAAATCAAAAGTGACAGGAAAAACAACCCTGATTTTTTTTTTTATCAGTTTAAACTAAAATAAACAGCACAACTGTTTTCAACATTGATAATAATACACAATGTTTCCTGAGCACCAAATCAGCATATTAAAATGATTACTGAAGGATCATGTGATACTGAAAACTGGAGTAATGGCTGCTGAAAATTCAGCTTTCCATCACAGGAATAATTTATATTTTAAAATATATGAATATAATATATTAAGTATCATATATATATATATATATATATATAAAAAAATTAATTGTAATAATATTTCATAATGTTACAATATTTTACTGTATTCTTTTTTCAAATAAATGCAGCCTTGGTGAGCATAAGAGTCTTCTTTCAAAAAATATATCCCATTGGCTAATAGTTATTTTTATTGTTTTAAGTAATATTAGTATATTATGCAATTGTGCCAAGAAAATGGATTAATATTGTGTCTAAAAGAAAAAAGAAAACTACCTATTAAAAAAGGAATTTTCAGTATATATACTGCTATGCAATCATACATTTTCCCTAGCTATACAGTATATTGAAAATACTCAGTATGTCTTATTTCTACATAGGATATCATTTTCCAGGAGTTTAAACAGGAGTTTAACTTAAAAAAAGCTATCCATCATCCAAACAAGTTTAGGATTCATAAGCAATGACAGCATTGAGACATTCAATGTTGAATGTACCGTCTCAACAAGCAGATCTAAGTTTCCAAGAGATGCTCCTAACATGTAGTACCAGAATCCAATACAGACGTCAGTGCTCTGAATTATCATTGGCGTTGAAATGACAGCTGCCTCACTGGTTTCGTGTTCTCCAGACATATTTACAATAAGATAATACCCTGCAAGAGAAAAGATGAAGCTAGCTGTATGACAAAAAAATTACAGATTGATCTGCTCTGTCCACTTAAGGGTGAAATAATGAATCTTACCATTGTTGTTTTTTAAGGTGTGGTCATATAAAGGTCCTAGCAATGGTTCATTCACCTGTCCACCCATCTGATGGGTCCATTCAAATCCATCATCTGTCTCCTGGACCCAGTCACATAGTCCTACAAGCAAACATCTGGAATATTTAGCAAACACAATGGACTTGTATATATAGTACTCATCCATGTTTTGCTGATACGCCTCTTACCCTCCTGAAAGTTGCAGTCCATTGAGGACGCAGGTGGAGAGGTGGGCTCAGTTGTGGGTGCAGGTGTTGTTGGGGTAAGATCAGAGCAGCGTGTGTTCCTCCTGATATAGATGTCATCCAAAGCAATGACTCCATCGTCTAAGAATCGACGCACGGCTTCAAACACAATCTGCAAACAGTGAAGTTTAAGTCAAATACTGTCAAGTATCTGAAGTTGTGACATGTTTTTGTGTATCAGCCTCTCACCTGGTGTTTTTCAGATGATTTGTAATCTACTGTGAGATGGTGCCACACATTCTGCTGATTGCCAGTTCGATTCCACAGACAGCGTAGAGAACCAGACTCATTTACATAAACTGCTAGTTTAATCTTGTCTACAACAATAAAAACAAAATATACAATGGAAGAAAAATTATGGTGTTTATACTGCCTCAATTATTCGTAGGAATAGACTACCCCAATGAAAAAACAATGAGTGTTTAATAAATAATTATGATCAGTGACTTTTTTTTAAAATCTGTTTCTGTTTTTTTCTGTTGTAATTATGACATGCTTGTTTTCAAACTTTTATTTATGAATAGAAACAACTTTTATTAATTAACCAGAGTTTATTTTCTGACTCCAGAGGTTTCAAGAACTATATGTGCTTCAATAGAAACAATAGTTAGTGAGAGGAAATAAAAATATATATGATTTCAGTTTGCATCTTGATTGTATGTGTTTGATTTATTTATTTATTTAGCATTTTACTTTGGATTAGGGTTGAATTATGTTAATATGTTAACATTAATTGAAATATTTTAAGTCATCTTGTGACCGCCTTGGGAGTTTGCTGAGGCCCCTAGTGGGCCCGGGTGCTTATTTGAGAAACACTGTTTTAGATTATTCTAAAAACCCTCATTTCTATCTCCCAATAATTGGGAACAGCAACAACGACTGTAAACAAGTAAACTGTTAACTGCTGTAGCCAAAGAAGGCAAAAGAAGTGTTTGTTTGTTTTTTTGCCAATACATTTTTTAATATATATATTTTTTTTTTGCAGAACACTGTTGTCATTCCATCAGCAGCTTAAAGTACCTAATATTTCAAAGTCTAAAAGTCACTTAAAGCTCTCTACAAAGATGCTCACCTATGCTCCACATATACATGTGGTACCAGAGCTCCAAACAACCTTGAGATTCAGGCTCCATCACCTCACTCTGAAGATGAGCAATCTGATCTGTTAATACACTCGAGTCAAAAGCCATGTAGTGCCCTGGATAGAAGAGAACCAGTGGATGTCAGAACATAGTAGCAGCCACTTAAAGGGATAGTTCACCCAAAAATGAAAATTCTGTCATCATTTACTCACCCTCAAGTAGTTCCAAACCTGTATGAATTTCTTTGTTCTGCCGAACACAAAGGAAGATATTCTGAAGAAAGTTTGTAATCAGCTGTTTTGGGGCACTATTGACTTCCATAGTAGGAAAAAAAATACTATGGAAGTCAATGGTGCCCCAGAACTGCTCTGTTTCCCACATTCTTCAGAATATCTTCCTTTGTGTTCAGCAGAACAAAGACATTCATACAGGTTTGGAACTACTTGAGGGTGAGTAAATGATGACAGAATTTTAATTTTTGGGTGAACTATCTATCCCTTTAAAGGGCTGTTAGACCTGAATAAGAGCAGCTGGTTTACTATTGTGGCACTCGAAACATTACAACCCTTTGGCACCTTTTACTTTCCTGTACTGCACATGTGCCTTTGAGTGAAATAATTACATAAAAGGAGCATTATCCTGATACATACAGCATTAAGTAAGTGTTGATATTTACCCATAGCAGTGTTGGTGGAGTGGTCAACCTTAGGAGCAAATGAAGCAGCACTGGTTCCAGAGGTCCAGCTCCAGTCAACACTGGAGGTACTGACACGAGTATTCAACCATCCACACATGTCCATCTCAAAATCACAAAACCCTAAAGAAAATAATGTGCACTGCTTCATTTAGATGGTATAAGTCACATTGTTGTCAAGTGCTTGGTGAGGTGAATAGATGTTAATCAATTACTTTACTGCTTCAAGATCAGAAGCAATGTAATAATGTTGTGATTATGAAAGTTGAGGACTTACCATGAGGTGGGCAAGGGTCATTTAGGATTGTTAGGTCATCAATAGCAATATCATGCTTCTGATCATCTCCAACCACTGCTTCAAATACGACCTGTTATTCAAACAGAAAACCAGAGACTGAGACATGACTAGATTGCATGAATGAAAGTTACACATTTGTTTGTGTGCAGAATTCAAGAGGTCAGAGTTTGGCTGGTTAGCTTTAGCACTTAGACTCTGCTGGTAGAGGCTAACACTTTGTGTGAGCAAAACAAATCTTTCTCCATTGACAGACATTCAAAAGTACAGTATGCATTCTGGCCAAATTAAAAAGTGGCATGAAGAAAAGACTGTAGTGATATTTAATATTGCTTGTTTAATAAAGGGTATAAATATATAACCACCTACACACCACTGCACATGTGTCACGCGGTCGTGGTTGTAGTAAGGCACAAAGAATGAATGAATAAACGTAGAGAATCTTTTAATAAGCTTCAACACACATAGACCATTGTAATCAACATAAATCCGAGACAAAGAAACTCAGGAGAACACAGGGCTTAAATGGAGGGAGATAAATGAGATAATGAAACATAACAGGTGGACAGAATGAACGATGATAAACTAATGAGAACAGGAACTAAACCAAATAAGGAAAAACAGGAACTAAACGGGAACATACATGTGAATGAATGAATGAATGGTGCATTTATATAGCGCTTTTATTGTGTATTGCCATACACCCAAAGCGCTTTACAATCATGTGGGGGGTCACTCCTCAACCACCACCAGTGTGCAGCATCCACTTGGATGATGCGACGGCAGCCACGGTACAACGGCGCCAGTGCGCTCACCACACACCAGCTACAGGTGGAGAGGAGAGAGAGAGCCAATCAAGTTGATGGGGATTATTAGGAGGCCATGATTGACAAGGGCCAGTGGAGGGAATTTGGCCAGGACACCGGGGTTACACCCCTAATCTTTACGATGAGTGTCATGGGATTTTTAATGACCACAGAGAGTCAGGACCTCGGTTTAACATCTCATCCGAAAGACGGTGCTTTTTACAGTATAGTGTCCCTGTCGCTATACTGGGGCGTTAGGACCCACACAGACCACAGGGTGAGCACCCCCTGCTGGCCTCACTAACACCTCTTCCAACAGCAACCTAGTTTTCCCAGGAGGTCTCCCATCCAGGTACTGACCAGGCTCAACCCTGCTTAGCTTCAGTGGGCAACCAGTCTTGGGCTGCAGGGTGATATGGCTGTGGTGACAGCATGCAGGTCAGATTTATTGGCCAATAAACATTGGGCAACCAGTACTTCCAGCAAATTACTGTATGACCTTGATCTTTAATGTTCCCAGTTAATATTTTTCAGGCATTGACAGTGAAACTGTATTTCTCATATATCATATACTGTGCTTATGGCTCTACTTTAAAAGAGATATTAGCAGGATGGCTGTATGAGTGTGTGCACAGACACTTTTCACATTTATATTAAATGCAAGCAGAAACCATAATCAAAAGCTCTGCCAACTGCAATGGGCCAAAACCTCCCAGTGATACCCTTAAATTCCCATTTTAGCAAAATATGTAAAAATACAAAGGAGTACTTAAACACGTTTTACAAAATAAATATTTAAATTAAATAATTACAGAAAGTGTTTAAAGTTAAACCAGTAGCCTGATAAAAATGTTTCATTTTACAAGGAGCTGGTTGCCACATGGAGGGTGACATTTGGAGATCACATGACCATTCGAATACTACACTCTTCATGTTGTAACCACCCAATTGTTACACACTTTCACTCTTATTATAAATGAATCATGTCTACCTGCTTGTAAAGCAATGAAATCTATCAGTAACTAAAAACATTTGTTTTACATTAACGCCACTATTAGTCAGTTTATGTCCCAGATGATAACATAATGTTAGCACAGTGCAATATTTAATAACATTATAAACTCATCTACTCGCACCTTATATGGGCTGTGAGGACTTATGATTGTTGCTCTGCCGTGTCTCCAGTGTTCTCCTTGATCTCCACTTGCACTCCACACAGGCATTTGAGATCTGGCACTGTGTAGCTCCTGGACATAGATGTTAAGAGAACCCACATCTTTACCATTCATGTGGTACCAGAACATCAAACACTCTCCATGTTCAGAGGTCGGATGATTGACATCCGTCAGTATGCTGCCTCTGCTGCCTTTGGGGTACTTCCACAGCTGTGCACTCAGGTAAAAGCCTATGGATAAAACAACATGAATTATTATCACATTGCTGCTATTACTATGCTGTAACAAAGGTGGATATTCGGACCCTTATCGGTTTCTAAAGTATGGTCCACTGCAGGGCTGGGAGTGCCAATGGCCAGTTCTCCATTGGTTCGCATCCAGGCAAAATCAGTTGTAGGATCAGGCTTCAGGCCACATAGAGAGCCTTGGAAGGTGCATTCTCGCTCAGCTGGACAGGACCCATTTATACTGTTTGACACCTGCACGTCATCTATGGCAATGTAGCCGCCAGTGCCTTCCAGGATGCCCTCAAATATAAACTATTGGATGCAATGCATGAGAACACACGTACATACTGTATATATCCAAGCAGGTATAGTGTGTGCGATTTGGTACCTGAATTGGTTCTTCACTGTCTGAGAAACTTAGGTCCACAAAATGCCACTTGTTGCCTTGAGTTCCTGTCCTCATCCATATAAGCGTCTGTTTTCCATCAGCATTTTTGGTGACGAATCTGAGAGAGCCTTCGACAGTCACAGAAACCAAGGATTATTATAACTGTACTGTAATTATTATAATGCATGTAAATATGTACATGTAAATAATAACATGCTTTAACAGAAATATGTTTGGCTAGTTTTGAATTGTACAAATAAAGAGCATAAACAAAAGCTATATATCTGACCAACACAAAAAAAGATTATGTGTTGATAAATAAAGGTGGCACAGACCTTTATTTGTGCAAATGTGTAAAGAATTTGTGGTCAGTATTAATGTCCATCATTACTAAATTAGTGCTTATTAGTACAGACTAATAATTACCATATGAAATCAATATTGACCCTATATACTTTCTTGTACATGTTTCAATCATGTTTCTGGTGTTATTGTGCATCATTTGTTGGATTCTCCCATGAAACGTCCACTTTACACAATCCAATAAATTGCTGATGGGTAAAATCAATTCCCACTATATACTTCCTTCATCAAAGAGCATGATGAGAGATGCCATCTTAACTCACCAATGCTTCCACCGTAGATTAGATACCAGAAGCTGACACATTTGGCCTGCTGTGGAAAGCTGATTAATCTGGCTGTTTTAGGTGGTTTGGAGGACCGTTGTGCTGCTATGTACATAAAATAGCCTGCATGAAATAAAAAAATATTTATTTGTTTACTTTAAAGTGAGATTAATGCTCTCAGAAAGTAAACATTTTACAAATAGTGTGCCTAATAAATTATTTTAAAAAGAGAACATTTAGAACCTTTCAACCTTTACACCAATAAAACAAGTCTAACAGTCATGCTATGAACTACAGATGGGATGAGGTTACAGAACCATACAGTATATCAGGCAAAATGATGTAATTCAGTGCAAAACAGTACAATAATTTTAAATAGTTTACTGTTCAAATGTTTGAGGACAGTAATTGTTTTGTTAAAGAAATTAATACTTGTATTCACCAGTAATGCACTAATTGATTTAAAGTGACAATGAAGACATTTCTAATGTATTAAACAATTCTATGTCAAATAAATGCTATTATTTTGAACTTTATTATTCATCAAAGAATCCTGAAATGATGTATTGTGATTTGTCAAAAAAATTTAGGCAGCACAACTGTTTTCAGCAAAATGTTTCTTGACCAAATCAGCATATTAGAATGATTTCTGAAGGTTCATGTAACACTGAAGACTGGAGTAATGACTATTACATTTTCAGCTTCGCCTTCACAGGAATACATTACATTCTAAAATATATTAAAATAGAAAACAGTTATTTTAAGCTGTAAAAACATTTCACAATACACATTTTTTACTATATTATTTTTTGTTAAATTAATGGAGCTTTGATGAGCATATGAGACTTCTTTCAAAGTCTGTAAATATATAAATTATTATATGTATATCTACCAGAACCAGTGGTGTGATCATGTGTAGGTCCCTCATAACCAAAGGATGGGTTCTGTCCATGTTCTCTTTTCCATTTGAGGTCAGCTGACTGGTCATGGTACCAGGAACAGGCGTCTTCCTCGAAGTCACAGCTGAGCTGGTCTGAACCTGCAGGAATGTCTCCCTCTGCACAGTCTGTCAGTGTAATATCATCCAGCATGATATCCTGATCTCCAATGAATACAGGATCCACAGAAAATTCAAGCTGTGTTTTTGGAATTGAATAAGAAAGCATTAACAAGTGAAGAACAGTATAAGCAAATAAATCTGTAACACTAAATCCCCCCCAAATGATCATGATTAAGATGACTCTGCATGTAGTGCATTACCTTCGAGCCCAGAGGAAGATTACCAATTAACAATGAAGCATTTTCCCAACCGTCAGTCTGGCCCTTTTTAATTGACCATAGCTCTACAGTTGAAGTGCTGCGGATCAAACTCAGGGAAACGTAGGAAGAGGTACTTGCAGCGTCATGGAGATGGAACCAAAAGCTGAAATATAAAGTTGCAAAGCTGTTCTCTCATTCTTAAGCATTTAAAAAAAATAAATGAATAAAAGAATGAAAATCTGACTAAAGAAAAAAAAATATCCAATTAATCCATTAAAAATCCAATGTTTAGAAGTATATAACGTTACAGATAAACATGCAGTGAAGCCTTGACTTAAAGTGCCCCTATTATGGGTAATGAAAGGTTCATATTTTGGTTTTGGGAGTCCCTAACAACAGGTTGACATGCATTCAAGCTCAAAAAACACTTTCATATTCTTATAATATGCATTTCGGGTTTGTGAGCTGTTAACGCTCCAAAAGCGGCACCTAGTGGCAAAGAATGAATTTGCATGTTCATTCAGACCAACGCGAAAATCAAGTTTTCTCAGGTCTGCGCGCGCAACAAGTGGGCGGGCAATATGCTAATGCTTCATGTTGACGTCAACATGAAACGACTTGGGATTCATTTTAAAAACGACTCGTTTCAATGATTCAGAGTCGACTCTTTATTTTGAGAGACAATAGCTTTATACACGGTGCACTTTCAGATTTAAAACTTTGCAGGATGTTTTCAGTCACTTAGAGCTGTGTTACACACTGCATGAAAGGTCATTTTCAAAAATCCATAATAGGGGCACTTTAAAACGAATTGTTTGTGCTGCTTCTGCACCTTAACTTGCATCCGAGTGCAGTGGCCCGGGGAAGTGTGTGCTCCAAAATTGCTTTTGACCAAATACCTTGATTATCACCTTCTACATGCATAATTCCACCTATAAATAATACAGAAGTCTAAATATAAAAACTTTGCATGATATCAAATCAAGTCTAATGATTATCCTAGTCCAAAGAGCCTACCCCATGGTGATCCTGTGGTATGGTCCACACCAGGGATAGCACTGACGTTTGCCATCTCCCGTCGCCATTTAAACTTATCATAGCTGGAGTCATTCCATCCGCATGCATGTTCCTCAAAATCACAAGAGCCTGTGAGGAAGGATATTTCTTATATTGTGAATTTAGTATTACATTGTAAAGCTATAATTTTCCATCAGCAAGGGAAAATATAATCTGATGTAATGAGAATAAGGGTGAAAGATATAATACAGTAACTACCACAGAACTCTTCATCTGATCCATCTGCACAGTTGGGGTGGAAATCACACACTTGCTCCATGGAAACACAGTCTTGAGAATCAATGCATTGGAACTGTTCATCAGGACAGGAGGCCAAGCCCATCGAAACTGCTTATAAAATGCAAAATATATAGCAGTGAAAAAAAAGAGAAAGTAAATTTTGCATTCTGCATTCTTAGAATTCTATTGTATTAAAATTTAGAGCAGTTAATTGTCAGATAAAATGATATGCACACATATGGGAATTATGTAGCAACCTTTGCCCTGATATCACAACTGCACACTCTTGGCATTTCTCAATCTCAACGCTATGCTACTTGGGATATCCTGAGCACTTTGCTTCCTTTACTTCAGTTTCTAGTCTGATTCACTTCTTTTACACATTGAGATATTTTAAAAGATTCCCAAATGAAACACAAATTCAAACAGGCGTATTCAAATTTTTGACTGAAACCTTGAGGAATAAGAATTTCATGAAACCACACATTATGTATGCAAAACAATCATTATAGAACGTGGATGGTCCTGATGACCTTCCTGACCCTGTTCAGAGGAAAATGAACACCAATCTACATTATTGGAATTTATATAAAAAGAAAACATCTGGCCTCACCAAGCAGCAGTAGAAACAATCCTCTCATTTTGAAGAGAACGTGAATGAAGAGATTCTCAATAAGCTACTGTTCCTCCAAATGTCTCTTGTGGAGCCAGTGGAACAAGTCACAGAGACTAGAGATAATTCCTTATATAGATCATTTTTAATGAGGGATGCTTATCGGTGTGTTTTACAGTTCAGTGGACCCAACAACCTCAAATGTAACTTTTCACCTGTCAGCTTTTTATTACTTCCTGAGGCCAGATAAAAAAGCATACTGTACAGCAGTATTACAGTCCGTATATGGCATTCAAACAGCTGTTGATAATTGGTCCTTATTGTTTCCTTTGAGTACTCTGCTGAGAATAATCCTTTATTTATGCTACTTATATGCTGAAGTTATATCTAATATTTCAGAAAGTAAAATAAATCCAGTAAAGCAAACATTTGTTTCATTTGTTAAAATGGTAATAAAAACAGCCTCTCTAAGACTTACATAATTTTGAATTCTGCTGTACTCCATGACATTATGGTTTACTGCTCTAACCATAAGATCCGAGTGAACTTATCTCTAGTACTATTATAATTACATCAACAGTCTACACTGGGAAAGAATGAATGCATCGTGTGCTAAAAGGTTAAAAGACTTTAAGTCATGCAGGATTAAGTTGCACTAAATAAACTAGATACAAGTAAAAAAGCTCAGAACAGGTGCAAAAATATGCCCTACTTTAGGTCCTTGTAAAGCACAACCATGATTTCAACAGACACTATATAGGTGTTAAGCAAGCAGCACTAGATACTTGGAAGTCTCACCTCAATAATGTGTCTGGAAGGAAACTAGCTCCAAGAAACAATAAATTAAAGGAATCTTCGAACATAACTAATTGTAACCTTTGACCAGTATTATGCTCCTTGGCACATTAAAGGGCACAGTTGGTGCGACTCCAATAGATAACTTTCTTCTGGTATATACAGTGCCTTGCGTAAGTATTCATACCCTTTAATTTTTTTTTTCACTTTTTGTTATGTTGCTGCCTCATGTGAAACTGCTTTAAATTATTTTTTTCCACATCAATCTACACTCTATACACCATAATGTCAAAGAAAAAACAGAATTGTCACAACTTCATAAATTTATTATAAATAAAAAACCTGAAATAAGTACACTGTATAAGTATTTATACCCTTAACTCAGTAGTTAGCTGAAGCACCTTTACAGCCTCAAGTCTTTTTGGGTATGATGTGACAAGCTTTGCACATCTGCATTTGGCAATTATCTGCCATTCTTCTCCTCACCTCTTCACCTCTCAAGCTCTGTCATGTTGGATGGGGGCAGATGCACATTTTCAGGTTTCTCCAGAAATATTTGATTGCATTCAAGCCCAGGCTCTGGCTGGGCCACTCAAGGACATTAACAGAGTTGTCTATAAGCCACTCTTGCTGTGTGCTTAGGGTCATTGTCCTGTTGGAAAGTGAACCTTCTGCCCAGTCTGAGGTTCTGAATGCTCTGGACTGGGTTTTCATTATGGCTATCTCAATATTTTGAGGCATCAAGCTTTTCTTCTACTCTGAAGTCCTTCAGTCCCTGCCGAACAAAAACAGCCCCACAGCATGAGGCTGCTACCAGCACACTTTACTTTTGGGATGGTGCTCTGCAGGTGATGAGCAGAGCTGGTTTCCTTCAAACATGATGCTTGGAAATGAAGTTCATCAGACCAGAGAAACTTGTTTCTCAAAGTCTGAGGGTCCTTTTGGTGCTTTTTTTTTGCTAATTCCAAGTGTGTTTTCATGTGTCTTCACTGAGGAGATGATTGAGTCTTGGCACACCACCATAAAACCCTGATTGGTGGAGTGTTACAGTGATGTTTGTCCTTCTGTAGGTTTATCCTACCTCCACTTATGACCATCAGGTTCTAACCAAAGCCCTTCTTCATCAATTGCTCAGTTTGGCCAGCTCTAGGAAGAGTCCTGGTTGTTTCAAACTTCTTCCATTAAGGGTAACGGAGGCTACATGCTTCTGTAAACCTTCAATGCAGCAGATTTTTTTTTAACTCTTCCCCAGATCTGTGCCTTGACACAATCCTGTTTCTTCTACAGGCAGTTCTTTTAACCTTAGGGCTTGGCTTTTGCTCTGATATGCATTTTCTATGGTGGCCGAGAGAGCTCAACACGCTGCAACTTCAGAAAAAACAAGCAAATAGAAAAGCACCAGCAAATCAAGAAAACATCTTCATCAATTTGACAGCAGGTGCTGCAAATGATCACAACACAAACAAATAAAGATTTTCATTTGCAGCGCGTTTCTTTGTTTGGTTGTGTTGTGAGCATTTGCAGCGCGTGTGTTGTCAAATTGATGAAGTTGTTTTCTTAATTTGCAGGTGTTTTTTTTCTATTTGCAGCACATTGAGCTCTCTCGGCCACCATAACTTTTATTGAGAGGTGCGTGCCTTTCCAAATCATACCTATTCAAATGAATGTGCCACAGCAGGTTAACTTCACTCGAAGTGTAGTAACATCTACAAGTGATATGAATGCTCCTGAGCTAAATTTCAACTGTCCCAGATAAGGGTTTGAATACTTATGCAATGGAATCATTTTATTTTTTAATAAATTTGCAAAGATGTAAAACAAATTTGGTGTATGGAGTGTAGACTGATGTGGACAACAAGTAATTTAAAGCAGTTTAACATAAGGTAGCAACAAAACAAAACATGAAGAAAATGAAGGGGTATGAATACTTTCACAAGGCACTGTATTTACAAAGCACAAGGGGGAAAAGAGGAAACCCACAACCACTAGTGGTGGCTGGGGAAAATTCCCAAGTTCTCATCACTGTCATATTCACCACAGCTGGTTTGCTGTGGGAAAACAACAACAAAAAACAAGTTATTTTCTACAAGGGAATGTAAAGGCAGTTTATAAACTATTTAAGGTAGATTGTATAGGGGAAGTTGGTAATTCTTGTTATACATGCAATTTCATGACCATATTAATGAAGAGAAAACATGGAATAAACTTTAAAAAAATAAACACAAAATGAAGTAGTGAAGATGAAATAGGTGATATAAAATAGGTAAAAAATAATACACATGCTTCCTTAATCATGCGTAACTTACTCAGATTCTGGAATCCAATTCTGTTGCAGTTCACAGTTTTAACTTCTCTTTTCAAGTCTCTATTTGTAATTTTCATAATGAATTGAGCAACTGTTGCAATACAATTACCCGCCACACACAGATCATCAATGCCAGGCAGGCAGGTTCCCCACTTCTTCTCTTACTCACTCTGAGTGTACCCACCCTGCTAACTCAGCACAGAGGACATAAAAACAGAGGCGTTTGGAATCACTGTGGGAAGCGAGAGACAGAAATGAATGATTATGTAACTCCAGACAAAAAAGGAAGTGAAATGTGCTTTCCTTTCAAGCTTTCAACCTTCCTTATACTTAATGAGTCAATTCCACAAATCCAAACACATGGAACCATAAAGGCTGACTATCAGTTTGACCTGTGAGGTGATTAGAAAAAACTGCAAAGATGGCAAAAAAAGACAGAACTGCTACTTAGAAAACCATTTCAAGGAAATGCAATTTTACACACTTGCATAGACACAATAGTGTATATTTTTTTATAATTAAACACCTTCATCTTCTATCTAAAACACAAAAATTAAAACCATGGTACTGAGTTTTTAGGACTTTACTGTTACTGACCATTATCAGCTATTTAAATTATTTTTCTATTTATATATTCTATCTCTATTTTATAAGTGCATATAAGATTTCATATTTTCTGTTGCCATGAAGATTGGACTTGTTGCTGGGCTTTAGGATGTGCTCAGCTTCTCACATAAGGAAACAGAGAGCTGATGAGGGATCCAGCCCTGCCAATCACACCTGCCTTCAAGAATGCATGTACACCATTTGCATCCAGGAACTTGTGTCAAGGTAAAATCATGGCAATGACCATGGTGATATGCTTTATGATGCTCATTATACATGCATTCGTTATCAAAGCACATTTAGACTGAGATTATTTGGGCAATAACACTTGCAATCACGATGTGCAATCCACGAGGCCCCAGATAATCACAACCATGATGATATCAGCTTGGATCAAGTGTAACAACAAAGATTTTCCCTCCCAGCTCACGTGTTATTTTGGTCCGTGGTGAACCTTCACTCCAGATTGTGCATTTCAAGAATCTGCATCATTGTGAGTGAGAGGAAACGCATGCAAATGCTTTTGAAACTCGCTCATTGTAGCAGACAACCAGTGTTGGGCACGTTACTTTAAAAAAGTAATTAGTTATAGTTACTAGTTACTTCTCACAAATAGTAACTGAGTTAGTAACTGAGTTACATCATTATAAAAGTAACTAATTACCAGCGAAAGTAACTATTGCGTTACTTTTAAAAAAAAAAAAGTTAAAATGTCAAATAACTTGGATGCCCCAATATTAAATATGTTAAATGAATGAAATGGTCACTAAATAGAATAAATTATTATTATAAAACATTGTACATTAATCGACACTATTTATCTACTGACACTTAGCATCAGTTAGTCAAGCATTATAATATGATATTTTAGCATTATATGATGATAGAACTTTAGTAATTAGAATAACCAAGTAGGAATTCATATTTGTCATGTTGACTGAACTTAGGACTGGTGGTGGTTCTTAAGATATTGTTTGTCATTTAGTGTTTCTATAAAAAAGGAGGAAATAATTGATAAGATAACAAAACTACTACGAATTATACCACTAATAACAATATAAAACGCACTAAGGATAAAGGAGCTGCTGGGTTCATGAATATTAATCACGCTGTATGGGTTCGCTCGAATCGATTCGCTGAAATCAAAACAGGGATGATAATAGGTGAGCGCCGGCCAATGAGATTGTCGTTTGCGCATTAGCTCCGCCCACTACCGGAGATCCCGGCAGTTCTTAAAGGGGTGGTTGACTGTTTTTTTTTCTAGGCTTGATTGTGTTTATGGGGTGCAGTCTAGCATGTGTTCATGCTTGTTTTTTTTTTTTAAAACGCATTATTTTTCACATAATTTACCTTTATTCCACACCTCTCTGTCCCTTCTCTGACAAACGCCTCGATTTATTTCCTGGTTTTATGAAGCTCCTCCTTCAGAAATACGCGATGGGCTGAGATTGGTTAGCTGGCTCAGTGTGTTGTGATTGGCTAAACCGCCTCTACTGCACATCTAAACGTCCCGCCCCTCTCCTCAGTGGCATGTGCTCCGGTTGAATTGTAAACAGTGGCGTTGTCTATAATGCTTATCAATTTGAGCCAGATTGAGACCCAGAGGATATTAGTGAAGAGGATCGTGCAGAACCTGTGCAAGCACGGCTCTTAATGGTATGTTTGGTTGTTGTTGTCTCATACTTTTAAATACGCTGCTATTTGTAAGTGCTACTGCTTCTGTTAGCTTTTAATATACGGTTTTATCCTGATTAAATCTTTAATACAGCACAGCAACCGCACGCGTGTCCATTTATAATGCTTCTCATTGCTGTGTGAAAATAAGTGTATAATTGGAACAGTTTGTTGGAGCTTATCTGACGATCTGAATGAGAGAGAGAGAGAGAGAGAGAGAGAGAGAGAGAGATGCAGAGCAGGGCGACAGAGTAACAGTATTAAGAACCGCTGCTTTAATGATTTTGAAACTTGAGAATCCATTAGAATCGTTAGAAGACAGAATCGCGATTCATATGAATAGATTGTTACATGCACCCCTAGTTTTCTCTTCCTCTTCTCTAAAGCAGTGCAGCATGGCCTCGCCCCCTTTGCTGCGTGTTCCCGGGGGCGGGGTTTATCTGGGTCTGTGATGTATCAGACCCGGGAAGTAACTCGTTGTAGTCCCTTACCTGTCGTTTTTGTAGGCATTAAACTGCCAGAATTTTAAAAGACGATATCTCCGTTTGCATTGAACTTTCAGCGCCGCAACTCTGCAGATATTGTTTATGCTCAAACAGCAACATTACACACTAACTAATGTTAAAAAAGTGAAATCGCAATCAACCACCCCTTTAAAAGCTGAAGAATTCCAAAGGAACTCCGTTATTTTGACAGGAAAATACAACAAAGAATATAGCTTACATGTAGCGCGTCAATTCTGCATGTTATGAAAGACTCTCTGGCTCTGTAACCTTCTTTGCGCGCGCGCGTGCGTGTGTCTCTGTGTGTCTGTGTGTGTGTGTGTGTGTGTGTGTGAGAGAGAGACAAAGGGCGAGCCGTGCGCTTCACACTAGAGTTTACGGTACGTCAAATACAGCTACACTGCGCATCCATTCAGATGAACTGAAAAATAAAATGATAATAATATTATAATAAATTATAGTAACGCCGCATTTTATTGTCAGTAACGGTAACGGCGTTGTAACGGGGAAAACAGTAATTAGTTGATTACTCGTTACTGAAAACAATAACGCCGTTAGTAACGCAGTTTATTTATAACGCCGTTATTCCCATCACTGCAGACAACATGCGCTGCCTTTTTTTTTTATATGAATTTAATATGATGTTACAGTCTAAATTAAACCTATGAAGAAAAAAAACACGTAAGGAAAAATACAGATAAGAAACGCCACAAACAAATCCACATGGTGACAAATGTCATCTGATTCTCGTCCAAATGACTCTTATGAGTTGGCTCATTTAATGAATCTTTCACAAAGATGCACTACACAAGTTACTGTTTTGAATCAAACGGTCCTCCATTCAATCCGTCATAGGGTAGTCATACTTTCATCAGAAACACCAGTAAGTCTGCAGTACAAACAGAGTCATTTGCTTTTCTAGACTAGAAGGTGGTAATCGCGTTCCGTGGGATGCTTATAGAGCAGGGGTGTCAAACTCAGTTCCTCGAGGGCCGCGGCCCTGCAGAGTTTAGTTCCAACCCTGCTCCAACACACATACCATGTAGTTTTCAAATAAGCCTGAAGAACCTGATTAGCCGGATCAGGCGTGTTTAATTAGAGTTGGAGCTAAACTCTCCAGGGCTGTGGCCCTCCAGGAACTGAGTTTGACACCCCTGTTATAGAGGTAAGGGGGCACCTAGATAGCCGGCCCCCTCGTGGCGCTGACATTGAGTACAGATGGATACATACAGTAAATGGTATTACTGTTTATGATACATTACTGCCAGTTATTGTTAAACAGTTCTTGCAGTTCTCCTCTCAGAATTGAATGGAATCATATCATAATCATAAGGTGTGTTTATTCCATATTCCTTTAAAAATACCATGTGATTTAATATTTTACCATAAAATGCAAAAGTAGGCCTATCGCTTAAGTGTCCATATTTCTCACATTGTTTTCTTCTATAAATTAATATCTTTGTGTCTGTATCTTTCTGTGTACATAGCAGATGTGGGGCTGTTGAGGAAACAGTTTTTTTCCCCACCAGTTTATAAAGCATGGGATTTGGGAGGCTCCATTTCAGGAGGGTGTGTGGCTCTCCGGTAGGCCTGCAGTTAATCAGCGACGTGTTTGTAGGCATCTGACAGCTGGTTCTCATGAGGCAGAAAAATGGGGACGTCATAACAAGGGGTAAGTATAAATGTATGCAAAATAACTGAAATACCACCGGGTGATTGGAGACAAATCTGTAAAAATTATTTAGAATGATTCATAATTATTTAATAAAATATTTATATAATTATATGTTTATAAATATTATTTATATATATAAATATATAAAGTAACATGTGGGGTCACAGACAGTAACAGTATCTAACAGTATCAGGGCAGGCATGACCTTAACATATTTTCATATGTGGTAAATTGCTGTCACCACTTGTTTTTACACAGGATGTCCAGGAACATGAGTACAAGGCATAACAGGAAATTTCATTCAGATCATAAATTTGAAGTGTAATTCAGTTTTTTTGTACAGCTATTGTTGTGTATGCTGACAGGGCAGAACCATTGCTGGGAAGAGGGAATGTCTCAGTGATTTAGGAGGTGACAGCGACTATAGGTTTGACTCCTTCCATATGGTCTGGTGTGAGCAATCACTGTCTAGTACAGAAATGATCTGTGTTCCTCAAATAACCAAACCAAAACACTTATTCACACCAAAATTCACAAAATTAAGCTGACTAAGACCATATTTTCGATCATTGAGAACATTCCTCCTTTCCAAAGAAGCTTTGTGACGTTAGTGTTTCAACAGTTTTGAAGAAAGAGACATGTGACAGGATGTGATTCTGATTGGGACAATCGGACCAGTTTAAAGGGCAGGTCCGCAAGAGCAAATGTGAGACTGCAGAATCTCAGCCAAAGACAGAGGATGACACTGGAATGAACCTAGCAGCAGCACACAATATATTTAGGATCAAGATGAAAATAATAACAGTAGTGATTTTGCTCGTATTACATTTAGCAAACTGCTTTGCACAGTCAGGTACGTCTTTTTTCTATAATCAAGCTGAAAAATGAATGACAGTATTAATCATGCTTTTTGTTGTTGCAAATAGTATTATTCATTGTGGGGGGGGGGGGGGGGGGGGGTATGCTATAGCACTCTATATGTGTGTAAATAACTGAATGCTGTGTCATCTCATCAATTTTTTTGTGCAGGAGGAAACTTTCTAATATATAATGTGGATTATAACAAATGCATGACCAGCTCCCTGGAACGGCTTGCCACCTGTGACCCACACAGTAACCCACAACAGTTTCGCTGGACTTCAAAGAATCGCATTTTGAACACTTTCACAAAGAAATGCCTTGGAGTAGGAAGTAAAACAGTGGGCAAAAAACTGCAGTGGCTGCTTTGTGAAGATGACAGTGTTCTGCAGAAGTGGGAATGCCACAGTGATACATTGCTTGGCCTAAAGAATGAGTCTCTGTACCTGGCTGTAAATGATAATGGTGTGCCAGTGATCTCTAAAGACACTGGAGCGAAGAGCAAATGGACAATTCATGGAACACTAAACAGCATTTGCTCTAAGCCTTATGAAGGTAAGTGTCTTAATGTGTCTATTGAACTTTTTTCTTTTCTATGCAAATGTGTGTTATTTAATCATGGAGCAAAATACAACAGTTATTTCACCGAATAATGGTGAAATAAAACATTCATTCCCAGTCGTTTTTTGTCCTCATTAGTAAGTCTCTAGTATATATTCCCCCTAACTAGTATTATGCTCATTAATTTTATTCAAATGCCCTTTATTATGACTTGTAAACAAATATAAATCCAAACTGTTTGTGAAGACTCATGTTGCTTCTCCCTTGAAAGGAGACAGCTGAGCTTTCACAAGTTTCCAGCAGTTCAGTGGTCATTGAGTAAACAGCTTAGACTAGTCTTACAAGTTAGTCATCTGTTTTTTTCTTTAAGACTGGTCATAACTATTTTTATTCCAAGTCAGTTGCATAAAAAAATAGATTTGAATCCGAATAGTAAGACCATTTATTCCTTGGCTTGGGAAGTCTGAACATAGGGGTTATGTTTATGTGTAACTAGCCCTTGGATGCAATCACAAAAAAAGATCTAACACTAAATTATTAAAAAATAAATTTCATCAGTTCTGTTTTACAGGCTTTAAAACAAAATCAAAACATTCCCAAGTACCCTTGAAACCTGAGTAAAGTACATAGCTGTACATGACATGTCCATTTACATATAATAGTTTATTCTGATTGTTCAATCATTGCATCCATATTTGAATATTTCCTGATATTTGCCATAATCCAAGGTAACACTATATATGAGTGATTGGGTAATTCAAATGCCTTTGTCACAATGGGACCCACTGTCTAGTTTCATCAAGAACTGGTTTGTTAGTATATACTATTACTACCCTTGATACCAATGCAACTAATTTATTATATCAATTTTTGAGTACAAAGTGATTTCCAACATTAATCAATTCAATTCCATTTCTCAGATTGTCTAATCAACCTGTGCTATTTAATATTTAACTGAATGATTAAATATATATATATATATACTGTATATATATATTTAACATTTTTATTGCAAATGTAATGTTTTTGTGCATAATCTGATCATTTCACCAGTACTACAAATGATGGTTCAAATAACTGATCTACAGACTCTTACATTTTATTTTACAGAATTGTACACCATTGGTGGGAATGCATTTGGGCGCCCATGCCAATTTCCTTTTCTTTATGAGAAAAAGTGGTATGCAGATTGTACCAAAGTTGATTCACAAAATCAGCGTCTATGGTGTTCCGTTGAGACAGACTACAGTGTTAATCAGCTGTGGGGCTACTGCCCAACACCTGACAGTAGGTTTATTTCCTATTCACTTTACATTTGAATCGTTACCTGCATGATCAATATTAAATCTTTGAGACTACAATTGTTACTTGTCCATCACTGAAGACTAAACTAATAAATAATATATATTCTAACAATGAAACATTGGCTTGCACATATTGATGGGTAGTGATGATTTGCAGATGCTTTCTGGGCCAAACATCCACTGACAAACGTCTATTACCAAGTGAATAGTGGGTCGGCCCTGACATGGTACCAGGCTAGAAAGAGCTGCCAGCAGCAAGGTGCGGAGCTGCTGAGTGTCTCTGAACCTCACGAACACACCTTTGTAGCAGGTACAGTCCCATCAAAAAGATTCTCTGAATGGAACTGTTCATAATTACATGCTATAATGTAATATGGATGAATGTATAGAAATATCCAAAGAATAAAAACATTAAGAAAACTGCCTTGTCTAGGAATTGTCCAGACGACTCAAAATACACTATGGACAGGACTCAATAAATTAGATGTAACCAGTGGGTGGCAATGGAGCAATGGACAGCCGTTACGCTATCTGAAATGGCTTACTGGTAAGACCGTCTTTCAGTCAAAGGATTCAGTCTCATTGAATTAATGTAGCTCAATTAGAAAAGTATAATACCAACAACACTAGTTTGATTCCCAGTGAACAAACAAACAGATACAAAGGAATGTGTACTTTAATAAATGTAAATGTAGCATGAAGTGAGAGACCTTCACTATACCATTATTATCATATCCTTCATGTTTTTGAATAACTAAATGAACAAACCAAATATGCATTGACTAGCTAACTGAGCATATTACTTGACTGAAATGATAATTTCTTTCTTTGTTGAAGGAAACCCAACCACACAACCAGGCTACAGTTGTGGTGTCCTGAAAAATGCTTTTGGTTCTGAATGGTCAAATGAACCTTGTTCTGAAAAACATGGATATGTCTGCCAAAGAGGCCATTCTGTTCCAACTCTTCCACCAGGTAGGCTTCCCAGTCACTCTTTGTTTTGTATAGCAGGGGTTATCAAACTGTGGGACTGGGATTAGTGAGTCGAGCAGTGTCAGAAAAAAAAACTTATAGCGTGATCTGTGTAGTGCAATTAACAAACAAATGACTCTTATGAGTCAGATCTTTTCACCAAATCCCTCAGAGTGGTTCTCATACATGTGACACACTTATTGAACTGCATGTCAGTACATTTTTAACCTACTTCAATATCGGCGATTAGGGTTGGACGATATACCGGTAGACACGATTAACTGGTAGAAATATGTCAACTGGTAGAGATGTTGGACTATTTTGGTTACACGCTCACTAAAATTGGTTTTAGTTGGTTGCTGTACTAAAATGGTTGCTGTACTAAAATGTTTCGTCTACACACGTTTTTAAGCATTGCGGTTACAAACAAGTGATTTTAAGCCGTTGAAATGCAATCAATCAGCGCTTTGCTGATTGCAAAGAGAACCCATTTCGCTATATGCACGCACTGTCAAAGAGGTGTGAGCATGTGAAGATGATGTTCATGCACGGGAATATTGAACTTGAGTTATTTTTGCCAATTTGTAGGTTTGGAACGATTAAATACACACAAAGTATGAGATAAAATGCCAGTCTTTGCAAGTGTCTTCATAAACACAGGTTAATTTAGGTAATTTAGGTCTTAAGTGAAATCAAACAGCTGGGAAAGAAAACATGTAACAGTACAGGTGCTTCTCAATAAATTAGAATGTCGTGGAAAAGTTCATTTATTTCAGTAATTCAAATCAAATTGTGAAACTCGTGTATTAAATGAATTCAATGCACACAGACTGAAGTAGTTTAAGTCTTTGGTTCTTTTAATTGTGATGATTTAGGCTCACATTTAACAAAAACCCACCAATTCACTATCTCAACAAATTAGAATACTTCATAAGACCAATAAAAAAACATTTTTAGTGAATTGTTGGCCTTCTGGAAAGTAGGTTCATTTACTGTATATGTACTCAATACTTGGTAGGGGCTCCTTTTGCTTTCATTACTGCCTCAATTCGGCGTGGCATGGAGGTGATCAGTTTGTGGCACTGCTGAGGTGGTATGGAAGCCCAGGTTTCTTTGATAGCGGCCTTCAGGTCATCTGCATTGTTGGGTCTGGTGTCTCTCATCTTCCTCTTGACAATACCCCATAGATTCTCTATGGGGTTCAGGTCAGGCGAGTTTGCTGGCCAATCAAGCACAGTAACACCATGGTCATTGAACCAGCTTTTGGTACCTTTGGCAGTGTGGGCAGGTGCCAAGTCCTGCTGGAAAATGAAATCAGCATCTCCATAAAGCTTGTCAGCAGAAGGAAGCATGAAGTGCTCTAACATTTTCTGGTAGATGGCTGCGTTGACTGTGGACTTCAGAAAACACAGTGGACCAACACCAGCAGATGACATGGCAGCCCAAATCATCACTGACTGTGGAAACTTCACACTGGACTTCAAGCAACATGGAATCTGTGGCTCTCCACTCTTCCTCCAGACTCTGGGACCTTGTTTCCAAATGAAATGCAAAATTTACTTTCATCTGAAAAGAGGACTTTGGACCACTGAGTTCTTTTTCTCCACAGCCCAGGTAAGATGCTTCTGATGTTGTCTCTGGTTCAGAAGTGGCTTGGTAGCCCTTTTCCTGAAGACGTCTGAGCATGGTGACTCTTGATGCACTGACTCCAGCTTCAGTCCACTCATTGTGAAGCTCTCCCAAGTGTTTGAATCAGCTTTGCTTGACTGTATTCTCAATCTTGCGGTCATCCCTGTTGCATGTGCACCTTTTCCTACCCAAATTCTTCCTTCCAGTCAACTTTGCATTTAATATGCTTTGATACAGCACTCTGTAAACAGCCATACCTTTCAGTAATGACCCTCTGTGACTTACCCTCTTTGTGGAGGGCGTCAATGTTCGTCTCCTGGACCATTGCCAAGTCAGCAGTCTTCTCCATTATTGTGGTTTCAAAGAACAAGAGATACCCGGAATTTATACTGTATAGATGGTCATTTATTGAAACTCAAATGTAAATATTCTAATATTTTGAGATACTGATTTTTGACTTTCATGAACTTTTTCACGACAATCTAATTTATTGAGATGCACCTGTATTTTGGATCTGGACAGCTCTTAAAGTGACAGCAGTCTATTCTCGCTGTCTGTCATTCATGTTAATCAAACAACAAAAGAGAGGAAATCTCAAGTCACTAAAAATAATCAAATCAAATCACAAATAACTAAATCAATTTTGTAACTTTAATAAGAAGAAATATATTTAATGTAAACAATTGTTTACATGTTTTACATTTGATTACTTTATACAATATATGTAGCATATCTTATTTGTTCTACAGTAGTTTTTTTGTCATATTGCTTGCAATTAGTTTCTTATTCTTTTTTTAATCGCTGACTGTTTACTTTTTTTTTAATTTAGGCTAGTATTTGTTTTTTTGTGATATTGACACTGGTGACAAGAATTGTGAAATTTCTATAGTATCCAAAAGTTTGTTATCCTCTACTATACTGTATTGTATATGGTGTTGGTAATGTGATATTTGTGTCTTTTTGGACAGTGGTGGCCACTAGTTTTTGCCATAGCCCCTGGATTCCATATTCAGGCAACTGCTATCTCCTTCATCGCAGCAAGCGAACATGGCTGGAGGCGCGAGACTCCTGCCTGCGGGAAGCAGGAGACCTGCTGAGTATTCTCAGCAAAGAAGAGCAAAGCTTTGTCATCACACAGCTTGGATACTGTACGTTTTGATAATTAAAATAATTTTTTAACAGTGTTGTTGTAAAAAAGGTATAGAAGTCACCTCTATACGAGGTTACTAGTCGATCATCTACATCTCTATTCTCAGCGAAAACAGACGAGCTGTGGATTGGTTTCAATGACCGTAAAACGCAGATGCTGTTTGAGTGGAGTGACCAGTCTAGCGTCCCATTTGCCTCATGGGAAGTGAGGGAGCCGAGTCACAGTGCTGTCTATGCGGAGGACTGCGTGTTAATGAGAGGAGAGGTAAGGACTTCATTAGTAAGAAATAAAAAGCATTTACTAAAAACATTTTGCACATTATTTGAGAAGTCATCTTAAATTCTAGTTGCATAGTGTTTCACATAGAATTATGGGTTGCTGAACCAGACATTTGCATAATGTTTCTCATTTAGGAGGGAAAGTGGGCCGATGATATTTGTGAAAATAAGTATGGATTCATCTGTAAGAAGAAGTCCAGCTCTAAAGCCTCAAATAATGACACAGCTGTCACAAGCCCGGGATGCAAAACAGTACGTATTGTATGATTAGAAAATGGCCTAAAATTGTAGAATTATGTATTATAGTTATATTCTTGGTCATCAGGTTGTGAAATGTATTAACTGACAGCTGTCTTATTTTTTGAGAAGGGCTGGACCAGGTATGGGTACTACTGCTACATGGCAGGATCTGAGACTAAGACCTTTGAAGAAGCAAAACAGATGTGTGTAAAAGCTGATTCTCAACTGATTGATATTTCATCCAGGTCAGATTACTTCTTCAGTTACATGCTTTCTGTCCTTTCTACATCTGACATTGAATTCTTAATACACTGACTAAAAAAAGCTTTTCAAAATGTATGTGTAAAATATTTCATATTTAAAAAACTTTGAACAGCTTTCAGTGTTATTTTCTGCCTCACTAAAGACTTAATCTGTTTTTCCCCATTAGAGTAGAAAATGCATTCCTTGTTAGTCTAGTTGGAGCTCGACCAGAGAAGTACTTCTGGATTGGGTTGTCAAATCAGAGGGATCTGCACACTTTTGAATGGACCAATACTAAGGAAGTCTCTTATACTCATTTCAATGCTGGGATGCCAGGTACTGTACTCAATGTCAAATAAATTATTATGTTTCAGATTTCTCATAATTACACTATTACATTTTAGAAAATCTCTTTTTTTGACTTTAAAAAATTAGGAAGAAAACAAGGCTGTGTTGCCATGACGACTGGACTTGTTGCTGGGCTTTGGGATGTGCTCAGCTGCTCAAATAAGGAAAAATACATCTGCAAGCAGAGAGCCGATGGACTAGTTACAACTCCAGCCCCACCAACCACACCTGCTTTGGTCTGTCCCGAAGACTGGATGCCACTTTTGTCTAGAAACCTTTGTGTCAAGGTAAAACAGGCTTTTGAAATTATTTTCATGATGAATTTTGGCTAAATTTGTTATTTAAACAAAATAAAAGAGATTGTAGAACATTTCCTAGCTTATTATAGAATCAGAAAGACTGGTTTCTCTCTCTGGCAGCATTTTAATGTACCTTTGAGACAAATGAAGACTTGGGATGAAGCTCTTGACTTCTGCCGAGAGCTTGGTGGTGATCTCCTGAGTATCCATCATGAGGCTGATATGCCTTGGAAACAAGGAGGGTAATGTCTATCATTCCTTTTGCATAATGATAGCTCATGAATGTCCAGCTAATGGAAAAAACTTGTTCAACATGATCAATAGCAGACATGTATTTCAGTCAGGTGACACTGACCATCAGCGGTCATAATTCACAATAATTACCCACAATTAAGCCACAATCCATCTCCATACACTTGCATATATGTCAATGAATATTATATTTGTCTCCGTGTTTTTCTTGTGTTTTTGTATTCCATGCCATTACTTGATTAATTCATAAATTAATGATAGATAAATAAATAAATAAACAAACAAACAAACAAACTATGTGGTTTTGCTTTTAGAGTGTATCCAGCATGGATTGGTTACAGAATGTACGATCCCGCTGTGGGTTTTGTTTGGAGTGATGGTTCTTCGGTGAGTTCACAAAGACAACAAATGCTAAATAGAATTCACACTTAATGTCATTTTGGTTTTTCAAAATATACTCTCTTTCAGTCATCCTATCAAAGCTGGGCTAGTGATGAACCAAACAATTTGAACAACATGGAAAATTGTGTTGAAATGAAAATTTCAATTTGGGACAGTGATGGAGCATGGAATGACATAAACTGTCAAGACAGAAAGGACTGGTACTGTCAGATCCGAAAAGGTACAACTGTCAATCTGGCAAAAGTCTAATTCTATCTTCATTCAATTGAAAATAAAATTTGGTCACTTTATTTTAAGATCCAATTCTCGCTATTAACAAATATCCATTAACTACGACTTTTGCCTCAATAAACTCCTAATTTGCTACTTATTAATAGTTAGTAAGGTAGTTGTTAAGTTAAGGTATTGGGTAGGATTAGGGATGTAGAATATGGTCTTGCCATAAACAGCTAATATGTTAATAATAGGCATCGAGAATTGGTCGATATAGGCTACTAAAGTGTCACGGAAAATTATATTTTTAATTTTTTAATTAAATACATGACAGCTAACTGCTATGCTTTGTCTTTAGGAATGATACCAAAGGAAGTAAATATTACAGAACCAGGTAAGTCTTAAACTTGCACAAACGTTTTTGTCACACTGATGGGGTAAATGAGGAACTCAAATTCAAAACATTTATTTCTTTTTATTTAAGCTTATAATGAAACAGAGGATGGCTGGATTCAATTCAAAGGTAGCCAGTACTATGCGTCTCAGTACTCAGCACTTTCTATGCACGACGCACGGACATTCTGTAAGAAATCACATGGTGATCTTGTGGTTATCAATGATGAGGACGAGCGGGTGTTCCTTTGGCATCAGGTATTAGGGCTGAGCTACATTTTCTAGCAGCATATTTGTGTTGCATGTATCACACAACATGTATCTTTGTATCATTTGTTATTTTGAATATGTTTTCTATATAATTTACTGACTGACTTTAGTGTTGGACTTTTTTTCTGTGTTGCAGGCTAAACATTCGCACAATGATTTTATCATTGGTTTGACAGTTGATCTGGATGGGACTTACCAGTAGGTTTAAATAATGCAAGCAGCATTCTATGTTCACTAGCAAAAGAACAAATAAGCAAATAATTTTTTTATCTATAAAGGTGGATGGATGGGTCCCCTGTAGTGTTTCAAGCTTGGGAAACAAATCAGCCTGCTTTTAAAAACAGTGAGGAAAGATGTGTGATGATGACCACATCTCAAGGTACAGCATATCTTCTTATCTATGAATATGGTGGATACAGTATAATAGGGGGAATGTGTTATTGACCACTGATAAATTTGGTGCAGAAAATGTTTCTTATATATGATCAAATCACTGTTGATACATTTGATAAATTGCATTAAACAAAAAGTATTTTGACTCTTACAGGACTCTGGGAAACTATTAACTGTGGTGATGAAAATAATTTTGTTTGTAAGCGAAGTCAGTCTCCTCCAGTGAATGCCACGGTGGCCCCTACACAAGAGCCAAAAGGAGGCTGTGCTCCTGAGTGGAAAAGCTTCAAAGGAAAAGTAATTATAAACATATTTTAAAATTATAAATGATAATAATAATAATAGTGTGTTATAATAAAACGTATACCTTCAGGTTTTATATTTAGACATTTTTGCATTTTTGTGTTTATGTAGTTTTCGTTAGTATATTTAAACAGTTCTGCACCAGATTGTTCTATAGCTCAATGAAATTAAAATGTTTCGCAGCAAAATCAGATCTCACACAGAATAAAGCTGTGCTTATCACAAAAAAAGTTTTTGCACTGCTGTAATCGATTTTCCAAGGCAACATTTGTAAAATTGTGTCATAATCTGTATTTATGGCTATTCATTTTTAGAAGAAAATAATTAATGGTAATTTATATTACACATTATAGTGCTACAACATGAAAGAAGACATGAAAACGTGGACTGAAGCGAGAGAATACTGCAGAGAGCTTGGTGGAGATCTGGCATCTATTATGAGTAGACAACAACAAGGTAAAAGCTTGATTGTTCAATTAATGAATTAGACAAGAGATTTCAACGCTATTCAAAATTATGTAAAAAAATGTAAATGTGCTCTGAAAATGTAGCGTTATTATATTTTGCATAGATAGATTAAAATGGGACCTTTTTCTAAAATATAGAACTGCTGTCTATTGATTAGAGAGATTTATTTACATTTTGTTTACTGTACACTTTGACATGATCATTATCATACACTGCATGTTTTATTTATTACATCATATTTGCTGCAGCCTTTTTAAGCACATTGATTAGAGATAAAACCACAGACTTCTGGATTGGATTCAGCAATTTGGCAAGCGGGAGGTTCAAGTGGACAGATGGGAGTAAAGTTACATTCACCGAGTGGGCCAAAGGAGAACCTCAAACCCATGTATGTAAACCTGCTTAATAAAATCCACACTTAACCTGAAGATGTTTTGGTATAACTATGGACTGTTTTTATAGTTATTTATTTAATTTTCTTTCCCCCACTCACAGTGGCATTCATACTATTGGACAAAATATCACTATACGGAAGAACAGGTACTGAGACAAGCTGAGATTATAACTGAATAGTATTATTTTTAGTGATAAAAGTAGTGGCTTCAATAGAGTGTTTCTTTTTCAAACAGGAATGTGTTTTTATGGGCAAAACGTCAAGCTCTGTCTTTGGCAAGTGGGTGGCAACTGACTGTAATTCGACTCACGGTTTTATCTGCAGTCGTGATGTTGGTGAGTTTAACTGAACACTGTGGATTTGCAGAGAGATTGCAGGCTTTTACTGTTCTTCATACTTTGCTTCCATTGTGTCATTTTTTTCATGTTCAGATCCTGGTATTGCCCCAGTGCCTACTGAAGTTCCTAAAAACTTTGTCAATCTCGGCAATTCATCTTTCAAAGTGATTCAAGAGAATCTAACGTGGAGTGAGGCAAACCGTCGCTGTGAGGCAGAGGGGGCTCATTTGGCCAGCATTCGGGATTTGATAACACAGGCTTACCTTGAGTTGCAGGTCTATAGGTCCAAACAGCCCATGTGGATCGGTCTCAGCAGTGCGCAGGTAATGCATCAGAGTGAGAAATGGAAAATCATGGCATTGCAATTAATAGGAATATTCAGCCAAAATGGCAATGTCATCCTTATGAGTTTCTTTGTTATGTGGAACACAAAAGCAGATGTTTGGCAGAATATACAGGCTGCTCATTGCCATAAAATGAATATGAATGGATAATCACATTTAATGACAAAATGACATTTTACTTTGAGCATTATGTGGAACATCTAAATGTAACGGAGTTTGTTCTTCTAAATTAGTCTTTTAAAAACGAACTCTGTATATCCTACTCTTCTGTATGTGATATGTTGATGATGACTCATAATCTACAAATTGTATATTTGGATCCTACAGACTCATGGATATTTTCTATGGGCAAATAACTGGCCCATGAATATGGAGAATTGGGCACCTTCTGAACCACGGCCCAACCGCCCTTGTGCATACATGGACAAGGATGGAGAATGGAAAACAACGCTCTGCAATCAAACCTACTACAGTGTCTGTGAGAAAACAACAGGTGAGATACAAGTGTGTGTGTGTGTCCATCAAAATACAGCAAATAATTATGGATACATTACTATCAAATTATTTAGACTTTTAGAATGCATTAGAAAGCTTATTATCCATTAAATCTTGTTCACAAAGGTTTCTGTATATGTCACCCGTCACTTGTCATGAATAAAGGAAGTCATGGGAAATGTCGCCACAATAACAGACTGTAAAACTCTCGGACGTATTTTAAAGATTATATGCCGTGAACTTTGAATATTTCACATACTTTTGAAAATCCAGTGTTTAGTTGATCCTGATAAGCGCTCGTCGTCACAGTTGTAAACATGACGGCTTTCTTCTTTCGTGAGGGGGTTTGGCGCCACATTAAAGAACGCGACACACACGTCTCCTGGAAATCCTGTATAATCTAACCAATCCATTGACGACTTCGAAACTCCTGAAGTGTTTCCAGATAAGTGTGCCATATGCATCAGACGTTTAGCCAACGGTCAGTGGGCGTGACGTCTGAGGCTGAGACTACTGTTTTTATTACATGCTCACCATTGCTTTATCTGTTAAACAGATCATTTGATGTGAGCATTTATGCGTTTTAACCTAAATCACTGAAGCGTTCATCTGTGAAGGATGTAGTCTGTCAAACATACACAACTGTAAGCCAATCAAAGCAGTGGGCGTTTACTTCAGAGTGTATAATCAGCCACGCCTATTCAAACAGCGTTCTGATGAGGGGGTTAAAACAGGACAGAAAATAGCCTATTACTTTTAAATTATGATGTTTTTGATGTAAAAATCTTGATAACATTATAAGTGGACCTCAGAGAACAGTACTAAATAAAAAACAGAGGCAGTTCATGACCCCTTTAATTGTTTTCAAACAGCCATTCATAGTTGTGTTAATAGTCGTACTGTTGGTCATGCAGACAGAAGTGAAACAAATTGGTTGAGTGAATGATTCTGTCACTCACCCAGAAAGCCAGTCACTTCCTGTTCCTGAATGAATAAGTGTTTTTGAATGGATTGGCTGAATCAATGATTCCATATCTTATTTATAAATACACTTTTCGCCAACTACTGGCATAACAATGTAATCTGCAGATAGAGTCAGTAAAAATGCACTGTCTGTCTTTTACATGCGAACACACAAGCGTTATGATACAAACAGGTAAAAGCCTCAATACTCAGTTTTTGAAATGACACACATCCAATCATATTCCATACTGAATGGATAATACTTCTTGAATCAGCTTGGTAAAAACTATTTCCATGTGACGTTCTCCTCAGACATTCCCCCGACCATTCCAGCACAGCACCCTGGGCACTGCCCACATGAAGATGATGACAGTCCAGTGAGGTGGATACCTTTCAAAGACAGCTGCTATGCTTTTATGACGGACATGAGATCATGGAGTAGAGCAGCTAGACTCTGTATGACATGGGGTAAGGATATAAACTGATTTAAAAATCTGTTTACTCAATTACAATGACAGGTGCAAAGAACAAAAGAGTAAGAAAGTTTGCACTTCGGTTTTCAGGAGCATCTCTTGTCAGCATTAGGGATGAAGGGGAACAGAAGTTTATAGAGAACAACATCATGCTCCTTGAAAGTTACAAAGACTTTTGGATTGGGCTCTTCCAAAACCAGAAAGGTAATGCGCCAAATATACATTTACATACAATAATCTCTTGTTCAACACTTTTCTGGTAGCCCTGAGTCATTAATTACTCACCCTCATGTCGTTCCAAACCTGTAAGACCTTCGTTCATCTTCAGAACACAAACTAAGATATTTTTTATTTAATCTGAGAGCTCTCGGACCCTCCATAGACAGCAACGATAATACCACGATCAACACACAGAAATGTAGCAAGGACATCAGTAAAATATTCCATCTGACATCAGGGGTTCAACCGTAATTTTACGAAGCTACGAGAGTACTTTTTGTGTGCAAAGAAAACAATAATATGCTGAACGTGAACAACGCTGATTACATTGATTACGTTCTGGGGTACTTTCCAAAATGGCAGAAGACGGTAACTCGGGGAGAAGAATTGCTGAATAAATTACGTGATTATTGTTTCTGTGCGTGGTAATATCGTTGCTGTCTATGGAGGGTCAGAGAGCTCTCAGATTTTATCAAAAATATCTTAATTTGTGTTCCGAAGATGAACAAAGAGTCTTACGGGTTTGGAACGACATGAGGGTGAGTAATTAATGACAGAATTTTCATTTTTGGGTGAACTATCCCTTTAATAGTGAATGAACTCATAAGCCTAAAAGAGTTTGTTATATATGAACTCACCCTGGGTTATCTAACTACACAGGTCACTGGTTATGGTCAGACAATACCGTGGTAGATTACACTAACTGGGCAGCTGTGAACGACTATGAAGATGACTATCATGACCATTCTTGGAATAATGACTGCACATTAATCTCTACCAAAACTAAAAAATGGAAAAAACAGCATTGTGATTACTCAATGTTATCATTTATCTGCAAAACTGCCAAAGGTACGTATTGTAAAATTTCAAAGCATTTTTAGTGACATTTTGTAACATAGGGGAAAGCAGAATTAGTAGTTGTCAGGATTGTGTCTCATTAACTAATGTTTTGAGTAAAATGCATGCAAATGCAAAACAGCATGATTGCATTTTTCTCTAACAGTGCTTTTCTATGCTGGTTTCAAACACCTAATTCAAACCTTTCTTGTGAACTCAGTCCTCCAAATTAAAATGACTATGCAGTAAATTATTTGTGCAGTGACTCATAGGAGACCAGTTTGTTTCAGTATTTTGCTGTTTAAATCTTCCTGAAAAGCCATTAAATACCTTATGATATATTTTAAATACAAGTATGCTATGGAAGGTGTAATTTTTATTTTAGACATTTTATTTCATGAAAATATATTCTTGTCAAATAACGGCAGGTCCACATTTTGTGAGAAGTTACCCTATATTCAAAAATATGTTTTAGGGTAGACAAAAAAATCTATTCACTTGAGTAAAACTTTGACAAATAGTCTCACAAAAAATAATTTTGGACCTGATCGATAGATATGCTTAATATTAATGTTTAGAGTAAAGTGGAAATAAATCACCAACATTACATGATCAATCTATTTGTCTATAACATTTTATAGACAGATGTTACATACAACATACCTTGTTTTTTTAAAAAAAGACCTGATTTTTTAAATTCTGTTTTTTTTCCTGCAGTAATAAGTCCTACCATAAAGGCCCCGCAAGAAGGTAATATTGTGACTTATTCTTAATGACTTTACTTGCACTTTTTTTTGACAAGAAATAATCAAAAATCAAATTTTATGTCAAGAAAACAGCAACCTCTCTACTTTAAAATAGACTGATTCTCAGATGTGCATATGTTATGTAATAAAACTGCAGTTTGATGTAATGTGCATATCACAGTTTCACACTAGATAGTTTCTCTTATTATTTTCATCTCTTATTTCTTCACAGGTCCTGAACCTCACAAGGTCAATACGGGTTTGGCTGTGTTCTTGAGTATTGTAGTGATTGGCATAGTGGGAGCTCTAGCTTTCTTGTACTACAGAAATTCAAAAAGACAGTTATTGCCTACATTTGAAAATCCCATGTATAATAACAGAGATGCTGCTTATTCAGATAGTAAAGATAACAAATCATTGATTGGCGACATTGAGATCGCTGAATAGAACTGTTTTATAATGTCCAATTACTTGTATATACAGTATGTAAGAGATGGTCAGTCGATTATTATCTTAAAATAAAAAAATATATATAAAAAAAAAACTATGACAGGGCTCATCAGGTTTATTTTGCGATAATGGCTGTACGTTATCCTGCGTTACATGGCTACTCACCAAATATTGATTTGGGTAGAAAATATTTTATGTTAGAAGAAACGTAGCTATGTAGAAGCCTGTTGTTAATTATAAGTTCAGCACTCATTATGCCAAAAATATCGAACTGCAGAATGGTGCAAATGAGCAGTAAGAATTAAATATTCCAAAGAATCACCAAGAATCACTGATTTAATATGGCATTGCCATTGTTCTGTATAGTTTTTTTTTGTTTTGTTTTTTAAGGGTTTTCAGACTGTCTTTGAGTTTTTAAGAAGTTTGTGAATAAGTTGAATAAGAACTGTCTCTAAATAAATATTCACACTTTGATATATCTGTTTTTGAGCAAACCACCAATTACACACCAACTGTGCAGTGCAAATTAGTTTAAGCATGGAAAAATTGTGCAGTGCCAAAAAACAGGATAAGATGACGTGAAAAGGTCAGCTGACATGGCAGCATTTTGTGTCAAGACAGTGTTGCAATTTAACTTTTCCATTTTTAGTTTCAGAAAATGTCATGCCCTCTTTGAATTCAGTGGCAATTTCAACCATAAGGAAATTATTGTTTTTCCTGAAACACATTCAAATATAGAAGTGTGTTAAATATTTTTGTTTTGTTTTCAGAACTGTACTGATTTTATATTTATACCGAATCTGTGCTCAAAAAAAGTCCTTCATAAAATTGGCAACGTTACAATAAGTTCCTATTCGTTAATGCATAAACAGATAAAATAAAAGAGATAAAACTTTCACATTATTAAAATCAAAAGCTGAAATTAACATGAACAAAAAAAAAATGCTTTAGAAGTATTTTTCATTGTTGATGTTAACTAATGTTAACAAATTGAACCTTACTGTAAAGTGTTACTATAATACATAGTGAGGTGAATGCACAATGAGAGCCACGTCTGGGAAAACAATGCATGAAAACATCAAATGGTAAATCATACGTGTGCATTATTTGTTTTGGAGAACATTTCAAAGACAATATACAGTCAGACCAACTGAATACAGAAGTACATTTATATTACAGTGCAGCAGTATCTGTACTCAGTTTTATCAATCCAGTATCTACAAAGGCATTTATGAGGTATATACAAATACATAGAAACCATTTTCAAGCTAGAGTGTTGTCACAAACTAATGCATAGAGTACTCAGGAAACATAAAGGTATCAAGTGTAAATAAATGTCATGGTCCCAGTTGCACTGAGAATATGAACAGATCAGAGATAATTTCCATCTTCCTCTTTTCATTTCTAACAAAACTGGAAACAAATCTTTTACCATGCTGTTGTAATAAAATAGGTATTTTCTGAATCATTGTACTTCTTTTTCTCAGGACATTTGAGTGTGCCTTTCTACTTTATGAAGATGAAAGTAACGATTAAGAAAAAATATATATCCATTTGATATACATACTGTATATATTTAACATTCTGAAAATCATAAATACATGCAGCTGGTTGGCTAAAATGATCTCATTGTATACATTATAAATATGGAACAAAATGAAACTGTGTTCATAAACATTAAAAGTGTTCATTTGAAATAATTTTGCATGAGCAAATAACACATAGTATGGCTCCAGAGTTGATGTGATCAGCTAAGGTCTTTGTATTGACACAAATGATCCTTTGTATGAAATTTACTGAATAAAATCTGGATTGATTTTTGTGACATACAATCTACAAAATCAGGCCAAACTAAACACTGAACTTTGTATACATTAAAGCCAACGTGAATTTGAAATATGAAAATAAATATTCTGCTTTGAATCTCACTGAAATTCTGTGTCCATCTGAGATGTGTCAGATTATGGAAAATAGGTTGCAAACAGTAATTTATGCTGATTTTAAACTGCTCTTAGTAGTGTCACTAAATTGAATTATAAAACATAATAATGATTTTTCAAACAGGCGCCTTGAACCCTCTCCCTATCTGCCATATCAGACAAATACATAGTATTTATGACAGCCATTGTCAGGCTGGTTGAGATGGTCAAATATATATATATTTTCTGTTGTGCCACAGAGCCACAATATTTATACGTTTCAGTTAAATTAACCTACAAATTTCTTGCTGTTTCTGTGTTTTAAACTTGCACAACAGAAAATATTTTAACATCCAAAATATCCACCTTATTTTTTTTAGCATTTTTATGTAAATGTGCAAGACTTCTGATTCATTAGGTGAGATAGGTAAATAACTAAAACTAAAAAAGTGTAATCAAATTATTTAAAACTAAAATGTATTTGAAATACAAATCAGTGCATTTATGATTTTGATCAATTAAAAAAATATGATAACAAATGCCAGTTTGCAATATCAAGCAGCATAACGGATTGTTTTTGTACTGCTAAAATAACTGTAAGCGAATGACCCCAGAAGCCTTGCTCATTTCAATTACAAATGGCAGCACGCTTATGTTAAAAATAAGGTGGAAAAAAATTCATAAAAAATTACTAGACTAGACTGTCATTGTTTGAATGTTGGTAAAAAACAGACCTTCTAATCCTTGAGGTGAAAAGCCCAAGTGAGTGTGTGCCTAAATTTCATGCAGCCAATAACAGCACAATGTGAATGCATAATTAATATTTCTGTGTGGCTTGTCCCTTATTATATTCTTAATATTTTCATATCTACCACTAGTGTAGTAGCACGTTCTACAAAACGCCAACTGAAAAAAAAATCAGAAGAAAAAAAATCCAGTTATCTTTCTCAAGGGTGACAAATAAACATGGGTAAGAGCATAGCAGTATAAGACGTGACCAGTTTGCATATGTACATATCAGGAAACAGGAACAGTAACAAGCAAAGAAGTAACCACATACTCAGGATTGGAAGGACCAATGTGCTGAATCTTTTACGAATGCAGTAGTCAAGCCCTGATAGCAAGACATGAATATAAAGCCAGAGGAACACAGAATTATATGAATGAAAACTGAATATCAAGGAAATTAGACGTGGACCAGAGGAGGCGAAAACGCAGCAGAATGGATAAAGAAAGAGAAACCATGTTGTCCTGAGTACACGGTAGCCAGCATTTCACATAGCAGCATTAAAACAACGTCCATCTCAGCGATGAATGTACATGTCTTCAGTCCACTCCTCTGTCTCGGCGCACCTGTCCCTCTCCCTGTCCCGCTCCCGTCCCTGGTAGTGATAGTGATTGTGGTGCGATTGAGGGTAGTGGTGCGATTGTTTGTGCGAGCGCAGCTGGCTCGACTGTCTCTGTTGCCTGTTGTGCTCGTTGTGCTCCAGCTCGTAGTCCTGCTGCCCGTGGTGGGCATAATCCGGCTGAACGTCTGTGGTCCCTCGGCGGTGGTGGTGATGTCGGTGGTGGTTGTGATGGTGGTGGTTATGGTCCCTTTGAGTTGTAGTCCTATTGTGGTAGACCTCGGTTTGGTCTGGGTCACCCTCGACAGGGAGCGTGCGCCTGCTCCGGGACTCCACGTACGAAGTGTCTTTAGCAGGAAGCAGCTCCATGTCGGTGGGCTGCTGGTGGCGCATGTGGTGCTGGTGTTTGTTGTGGGGCTCTGTTGGTCGACTGGTGCTGGAGCGGTGGTGGTGGTGATGATGGTGGTGGTGATGATGGCTGGGTCTCTTTGGCTCACTACGAAGGAGCCTCTCCTCCTCCTCGGCCTCCTCCTGCACTTCCTCTTCTTCCTCCTCCTCCTCTCTCGTCTCCTGTGCCTGGGGTTGATGCTCCTGCTGGTGCTCTTGAGATCCTTTTCTCTTGGTGGTGGCCGTTGCCTTGCTTTTCTGTTCATCCTGTATATGAGATACATGACATGAAATTAGAGTTTTGGGGCTTCTAGGCCATGTCTGTTAGCCTTGGAACAGAAACAGACCAAAATGTGACCCTGGACCACAAAACCAGTCTTAAGTCGCTGGGGTATATTTGTAGCAAATTCTAGCAATAGCCAAAAATACATTGTATGGGTCAAAATTATAGATTTTTCTTTTATGCCAAAAATCATTAAGATATTAAGTAGAGATCATGTTCCATGAATATATTTTGTAAATATATCAAAACTTCAATTTTGATTAGTAATATGCATTGCTAAGAACTTCATTTGGACAACTTTAAAGGCGATTTTCTCAATATTTAGATTTTTTTTGCATAGTTCAGATTTTTTTTGCACCCTCATAAAAAGAAAAGAAAAGAAAAAAAGAAGAAGATGAAAAGATTCCAGATATTTAAATCCTGTTACTTTTTTGGGTGTTGTATCTTTAATGTCGGCCAAATTCTCTATTGTCCTACGAAATCCATGGTTTTAACTAATAAAACCAAAAAATAAATAAAAAATAATGGTTCTTGTACAAAGCAAATTAAATGGTTTTGTTACTTCAAATAATAATATAAAAGAAAAGAAAATTTTTTTTGTGGTTATAAATACAAACCTAAAAAAAGCCTTTAAAAGGTGTGTGTGTTCACTACTGTGTGTGTGCACTTGGATGAATTAAAACGATTCCAAAAAAGCCCAAATTGTGAATAAAAAAGGTGCAATAATTTACATATCTCATAAACTTATATTTTATTCACAATAGAATATAGTCACAAATGTTTGAGACATTTTGAAAGTGCCAAATATTGGCTCATTTTGATTTCATAGGCTACATTGGGACATAGCAATAAGAGGCCTGTAAGGAACAGCTGGAGGACCAATTTGCAACTTATTAGGTTTGGCAACATTTGGGTAAAAAGAGTCAGAGTGAGGTCTCTCAGAAGTAATGGGAAGAACGCAATTCCCCCAATGCTGCGGCGAAAAATTGGAGCAAATCAGAAAGGAGTTTCTCGGAAAAATTGCAAAAGTTTAATTTCACCAGTGCATAATATCACAAAGATTCAGAGAACTGGAACATCTCTGTCGTAAGGGTCAAGGCCGGAAAAATATGGATCGTGATCTCGGGCCCTTAGACGGCAGTCACATACAGGAATCCTGTAATGAAATCACAACATTCAGGAATACTTCCAGAAAACATTGTCGAACACAAACCGTGCCATTCGCCGTTGCCGGCTAAAACTCTATAGGTCAAAAAAGAAGCCATATCCATCCAGAAGGGCAGGGTTTTAACATTTAAAATGGACTAATAACTGTTCTGTGGTCAACCAAAATTTGAAGTTCTTTTTGGAAAATGGGACGCCATGTCAATAAAGAGGACAAGGAAAAAGTTGTTATAGCGCTCATGCCTGTTCTGATGGTATGGGGTTGTAGCCATGGCTTACACATCTAACCGCTGAAAGGTATAAATTAGAACAACAATGCTCCCATCCAGACGGTCTCTTTCAGGGAAGACCTTGCATTTTACTGACAATCAAATAATAATAGAAGAAGGATACAAAGAAGTATTAAGATAAAGAGGAAATGCGACAAAGAAGATTTTAGAAGCCTTTTAGACAAGTGGTTATTCCTAAATGAGCAACTTGTCTCCTCAGTCCCCAACGTTTGCCTGTTATAAAAAGAAGAAGCCAACAGTGGTAAACAGCCTTTCCCAACTTTTTTGAAGGTGCCATGTGATACATTTTCTGTTTAAACATTTGATATTCACTATGTTGTACTGAATAAAATATTGAAATTTGAAACTTCCACATCATTGCATTCTGTTTTTATTCACAATTTGTACAGTGTCCCAACTTTTTTGGAATCGGGTTTGTAAATGCAGAGCACAAATTCTGAGTATGGGTCACCATACTTGGCCACACGTCACTTCAAGATCAAGATCAAGGATTTATTGGTTTTAACAAGCCACCAATAGAAGGCAACCAATTACCAGTAGAGACCAACAGGGACCATTACAGTTTCCATTAAAACCAATACAAGTCCCATTATAACCAGTAAAACCATTACAAATTTTGTGATGGCGTCTATTGTTTTTTTCAACATTACATGTTGCCAAAGGCCTGGTAATTGCTGCTGTTACACTTACAGTACGATCATATCCTTGTTTAATAGGCTATTGACCAAATCATTTCATTCAAATATCCACTTAATCTTTCATTTTTGGCCACCTTTTTGCTATAGATGACACAACCTCTATAATTTCTTCAACAAAAAACATGTGGATATCACAACCCTTACAAAAATTAACCACGGTTTTCATAGTAAAACTGCTTAATTTTCTTTTGTGTGATTTCTGAATGCTTGAGACCATAAAATCAATCAGACGACTGTATTACTGCCATAGGTAACTGTCAAGAGCTACAATTGTAATTTGTAAATAATACAATTTAATAACAATTTATTTATTTATTTACTTTTATATTTTATTCTATTTAAGTTCTATTTTGACCCCTATAGGTGTTTTTTTTTACTTCCATAATATTTGAGGGAGGGGGCACAACAATACAATCCTGCTTAGGGCACCCATTTATCCAGCAGCGGCCCTGATCAGACGTTTAGCCAATGTTCCGTGGGCGTGACGTCTGAGGCTGAGACTACTACAAGAACTACAAACGTGGCACTTCTGCCCTATTATAAAGTTTACACTGCAAAAAAAATGGCTTATTCAAGTCTTTTACTAGATAAGCAAAATTACGTAAGATATTTAGTCTTGTTTCTATAAAAAAAAAAAAAGAAACACTCCACTTTTTTTGGAAATAGGCTCATTTTACACCTCCCCTAGAGTTAAACAGTTGAGTTTTACCATTTTTGAATCCATTCAGCCGATCTCCGGGTCTGGCGGTAGCACTTTTAGCTTAGCTTAGCATAGATCATTGAATCGGATTAGACCATTAGCATCTCGCTCAAAAATGACCAAAGAGTTTCGATCATTTTCCTATTTAAAGCTTGACTCTTCTGTAGTTACATCGTGTACTAAGACCGACCGAAAATGAAAAGTTGTGATTTTCTAGGCTGAAATAGCTAGGAACTATACTCTCATTCCAGCGTAATAATCAAGAAACTTTGCTGCCGTACCATGAGTGCAGCAGGCGCAGTGATATTACGCAGCGCCTGAAAGTAGTCCCCAGCTACGTAACTAGTTATGATATAGCTGAATGGATTCAAAAACGGTAAAACTCAACTGTTTAACTCTAGGGGAGTTGTAAAATGAGCCTATTTCCAAAAAAAGTGGAGTGTTACTTTAAGTGAATTTTGCTCAAAACAAGTAAAATTATCTGCCAGTGGGGTAAGTAAAATATTCTTAAAACAATAGTATTTTACTTACCCCACTGGCAGATCATTTTGCCTGTTTTAAGCAAAATGCAATACATTTTTTTGCTTATCTAGTAAAAGTATCTTGATTTAAGAATTTTTAGATTTTTTTGACTAGAAACAAGACAAAAATACTAAGTAAGATAAGCCATTTTTTTCAGTGTACTTGTCTTACAACACCTACTTAAGATAGTCTATTACTAATACTATGAATATTAAGAAGTAGTACAAGCTAGTAGGTACTGACACTATAGGCATTTTACCTCAGAGACCACCATCTCACTCAGCCAAGGTCCTTAAAGCTCAAGTCTTCTTTAAATGTCCAAGAAAGTTTAGTAAGAGGTGGAGAGGAAATTGAAAATGTCACAGAATGACACACCACTAAGCAAAATTTCAGACTTTATGGAGCCTGCAGATGTTTCCAAGCAGTTGTAATTTAGGATGTTCACAAAATAATGCATGAGTAAACAAAAACTAACAAAATGTTAGATTGTAGATGAAACTGAAGGTATAAGAGACATTAATGAGAATATAATACTGAAAACTTAGTGTACGTGGTTACTGATAACATATACTTGACATGAAATATGATATGTGAAATGTGAGGAAAAAAAGAAAATGGTCTATAATTTTCAATCAAACTGTAATTGTCAGATTATGTGAAAAAATTGTGAAACTACTATTTAATTGTGTGTATTTTGGATACATAAAATTATAGCAATTACATTAGACTTAAAATGAAACAAGACAAAAGGAGTCATTATTACAAAAAAAATAAAAAATACATAGCCATTTCCACCACAGAACACTATTAAACACAATACATAATGCAAAATGTGTTGGAAATGACACTGTGTATGAACTTTTTATGATTTATGAATATATGCGTATTACCATTTAAATGTTTGAGGTCAGTAATACTTTTTTAAAAAGAGAAATTATTACTTTTATTACATTTATCTAAAGTTACATTAAAGACATTTATAATGTTACAAAAGATTTCTAATTCAAATAACTGCCGTTCTTTTCAACTTTCTTTTCTTTAAAGAATTTTGAGGGGGAAAAAAAGGGAAATACTTTATTATAGGGACCAATTCTCACTATTAACTAATTGCATATTAGCATGCCTATTATTAACATATTGGCTGTTTATTAGCATTTATAACCATAATCTACATCCCTAATCCTACCCAATACCTAAATTTAACAACTACCTTACTAACTATTAATAAACAGCAAATTAGGAGTTTATTGAGTCAAAAGTCGTAGTTAATGGTTTGTTAATAGCGAGAATTGGACCTTAAAGTGTGATTGATTATCATAAGAAATGTTTCTTGAGCAGCAAATCAGCATATTAGAATGATTTCTGAAGGATCGTGTAACACTGAAGACTGAAGTAATGGTTGATAAATATCAGCTTCGCCATCACAGGAATACATTACCTTTTAAACTATATTTAAATAGAAAATGGTTTAAATAGCAATAATATTTCACAACATTATTATCTAAACTGTATTTTGTGAAAATGCAAATAAATGCAGCCTTGGTAAGCTTACGAGACTTATTCAAAACATTTACAAATCTTACCGACCCCAAACATTTGAACCACCATGTGTATACTTACTATCTTTGAACAAATAAAACACACATCTAAAGAGCATTTCTTGATTTGTTTTAGTTCACTCCTAAAAATCCACAGGCTCTGTCTGTAAATGTTCAGTCTCAGTACTTGATCTCCTGTGTTTCTCAGTGTGTCAGTACCTTAGCAGGTGTGGGGCTGGTGGGGAGTGTGTTTTCTGCCAGTTTCTCCAGCATGGGGATGGGAGGCTCCATTTCAGGAGGGTGTGTGGCTCTCCAATAGACTTCCAGGTAATCAGCTATGTGTTCACAGGCATCTGACAGCTGGTTCTCATCCAAGATGACATCGAACAGCTCCTGTGAGAGAGACCAATAGTGACGTCACAAAAAGTGTAAGTATAAGTGACAGAGAAATGAAGCACATAACACAGAATAATGCTGGGAGGCTAATCTATGTCAACTACTGCCTTGGGTGCCTTGCAACATGATGCAGTGTAAAAATAACAGTCTCTTGATAATCAGATCAAGACAGTTTGTGACTAAGCCCTCCGGCTAGACTTGGATTAGAAATAAGGGCAGTGTTAAAAGGAGGCCATCAAAGAGGTTCAAAATGTGGGTGGTCATATTGATTTTCTAAAGAAACAGACTCTAAGTTTATCAGAGGTAATATATCAAGTGCAAAACAAGGAGACATTTTGTATCATGATTAATTGACCACTATGCCTTAAAACGTTATTAACCAATCCAAATGAAAATAGAGCTTATCAAGAAAACTTCCAATTCATTCCAATAGGACATTATGTAAAGTTAGAGGAATAGTTCACCCAAAAATGAGAATTTGCTGACAGTTTTGTTTAGAATTGTTTGGGACCGTTTTCGCTTGTAAACGTTGCACATCTGTGCATATTTCTCTCCTGAGTCAGATGAGACTACTGAATCAGATTTTAGCTGGACGCAACGGTTTGACGTTAAAATTGTCTTGATGGATTTGCTTATTACAAACAGGCAGCGTTTCACTTCTCAAGACATTCATTTATGGACTGGAGACATGTGGATTACTTGTGGATTATTGTGATGTTTTTATTAGCTGTTTGGACTCTCATTCTGACGGCACCCATTCACTGCAGGGGATCCAGTGGTGAGGAAGTGATGTAATGCTAAATTTCTCCAAAACTTCTCCAAATCCAAACAAACAAACTCATCTACATCTTGGATGGCCTGAGTAAATTTTCTGCAAATGTTTGGGTGAACTATTCCTTTTCTCTTTCTAAACTATTTTTATAAAGGGTATTTTGCAATCATAAGGAAAACATTTTAATGTCTTTGTTATGTATTTAAGTATTTACAGAGGGCACACTTACATTGGGACACTGGGCCAGTTTGTCTGCGGCCACCATCTGAACATTCAAATGTTTAGTCTGAGATTTGCCCCTGGTCTTTATCAATCTTGTCAGAACCTGAACAGCAGATGAAAAGAGGAAGGAAAAAGGGACAGGAAGGATGAGTGGGAGGCATACGGGGTGAAAGAACAGTGGACGTTAGGTCACGCTGGGTCACAAGAGAAAGGTTTGTGTTTTTGTGCAACCGGTCTTCTCTCAAACTTGCGTTTCCTATGTAAATGGCTGCACATTCAAAAAGCTTTTGGACAATGAACAAAACCATGCTTTGTGTAGCCTAGTGACAGACAAATAGATCTTATTCATATGACATATATTTATCATTTTGAATGATATAGTGCACTTTAAAAGACATTTGCAGTTATCAGAAAAGTGACAAGTTTATCAAACAAGTTGATATAGTACCACATCAGATACCGCTGTACTGACAGAATAATCTTGTTTCTACCTCCTAGTGGTTGAAGTAATTTTTTATACCATCTATTAGCTTACATCAGAGCCAATGTTATACTTGAACATACTAGCAAATAATGCTTTTAATATTTTTGCAGACTAGGGAAATGGCATAGACCAGCTGGAACTGGTTAACATAAAGAATGAAAGCTAAATTAATTTCTTTCTGATGACTGAATAGCTATTTAACTTATGACTAAGTATCGAACATTATTTAATTCCTAAGTGTTGAACATAATTCTCCATACTTAATAAGTCCTGTTTTGGAATAAACAAATTTGGAATTTGGAATTGCTTTGAGGTTAATATTTGCTGAATGTAGTTAAGATTATAAATGAAAAGCTATGGTACAAAAACAACAAAAAAAACATTTAACTCACCCAAAACATACTAATTGATCAAAAGTCACAGTAAAGACATTTAAAATGTTACCAAAAAAAAATTTTTTTTATATAAATGCATCATCTGAACATTATATTCATCAAAGAATCCATAAAAATGCATCATGGTTTCCACAAAAACGGTTTACCATAACTGTTTTCAACATTGATTATAATAATAAATGTTTCTTGAGCACCAAATCAGCATATTAGAATGATTTCTAAAGGATATTGTGACACTGAAGAATGGAGTAATGGCTGTTGAATATTCATGTACCTTTTGAAATATATTCAAAAAGAAAAATAAGTTTACACAGTAATAATATTTTCATAATATTTCTGTATTTTTAATTAAGTACATGCAGCTCTGGTGAGCATTAAGAGACTTTTAAAACAATAAAAAACCTTACTATCCCCAAACTTTTGAACGGTAATGTTTAATCAGTTTATTTCATCAGTAAACAAATGACTATTGAAAGAATGTGTGCGAGTTCCATGAACACAGTTTCTGACCTTGGGTGATGAAATCTTGACATACACCAGGATCGGGGCCAAGGAGGTCTTGCTTAGTTGAAGAGGATGGTTAATGGTGTCGGCATCCAGAACCACAAGCTGTAGACTGCGTGCTAACTCAAAAATCCTCTCAACCTCTCCTTGGATTTGGGCTGTAGGGGCAGATTAAGAAATTAATGAGACTAGTCAACCTAAAATCCTTATATGACATCTTAAAAAATATTATTCCATCAAAGTACAAATCTGCTGAAGTGTAGCCAAAAGCCCTTCAAATGTAATGGGAAGCTTTTTATGTCCAATTCCTCTATTATACATAAGAAGAACATCAAAAACGATCAAGAAGAAAAGCTTTTTGCACTATTTCATGAAGTATATATATAAAAGGGCATATAAAAGTAAAAGTCTCATCTTTAAAACTAAATGCATTCCATACACAGTTCATGAAATATGTCAATGAAAATAGAGATGATCAAAATATGCTGACAGAACAGTTCCTTGCCCACAGGATGTAACAGAACAATGAAGGTTTAAAACTTGCTCTTGCCCCGAAGTGAGCAAAACTTTAATGATAAAAACAGGACAAGTTCAAAATCATCTCACATGGTGTTCAACATTATCTTTCACAACACACTGTAAAAAAGTTGTTTTATATTGTTTTTAAGTAAAAATATCAAAACATTCTTTTGTTTCTTTTACTCCAATGAGAAATAATTTTCTTTGTTAAGCATAAATCAGGGAAAAATATTATTATTATCTTACATAAATTATCTTTTTTAAGAATGTTTATATATTTTTTCAGAAAAACAAGACAAAATTACAGATTAAGCAGCACAAAACTCACTCTTACATACACATTAAAATACTTTGGCTTGCATTTGTTTGACCAATAAAATTAAACACATATTGTGAAGGTCAGTGTAGATTTGGTGGTTATGGCGTCTAACACAAGCCAAAGCTTTTAGAAGCAGTGACCTTTACTAAAAGTATCAGGGAACTTTGACACTTATAGTGTTCTCTAAGAGGTAAAGCAGCTCTGATGACACCAACAGGAATGAGTTGGGGAACATGGATAGGCTACTGCTGTTATACATACCCGCGACATCTGAGGTAAGAGAGCAATGCAAGGGACAGAGTGGAGAAAACCAATCAGATCCCCTTAACACCTCAGATCCACACTTGGTGAGAAAACACACCCACTGATGTTAAACAGCCAGTTAATAATTAAAATGAAAAGATACAACTTTTAGTGTTGTGAGAATTACAATGTAAAAGCAGTGGGATTTTCTCTGTAGGTGGGATCATTTTTTTGTTTTCTGAACACACTGCAAAAATAGTTTTACTAATCAGTATTTTTGTCTTGTTTTCAAACAATTATTAAGAAATCTATCAAACCAAATAAATTGACTTAAGTTTACTTATTTATGCAGTTTTCCTTCTTAAGTAAATGCATTAAAGAAAATTAAGACAAAAGTACTGATTAGGATTTTTTTTTTTGCAGTGCACCATCAAGCTCTATTATCCCAGTGTTAAACAGTTAATTAAAAATCTGTAAAGTAAATATTATGCACGTTTGGGCTCAATGACCAATAAATTATTTCTAGACTCTCTGATTCTGAACTAAATGTATTATAGCCAATACATTTAGAATATATTATGTAATTTGTATGGAAAGACATACAGACAGACAAACATTAGTGAATACCTAAACTGGAGCGGGTGTTGGAGCGATCCATTATGGCGTGCTTGCTGGGGTTGTTGAGGATCGATCGCTTGGCAAGTGCAATATCTGCTGTCACCCGGGTGATAGTAATTCTAGCAATGGATTTACATATTAGAAAAGTCACAACAGTCTATCCGACTACACACATTTCTTATTTTGTAACGAGTCAACAGTCTGTGTACCATACCTTCCTTCAAATCTGTGTTTTAAAAAATCAAAGAGAGCTTTTTGCATCATGTCTGTAACCTGTAAATTAAAATAAAAGTGAGAAAATATGCAACTCATTAATTGTACTGCATAAACGTGTAGTTTCTGTTATGTACAGGAGAGGGCAGTACATATTTGTACAGCATAAGTGTGGCTAAAGAGAACATAAGAATATAATCCTCATGTTCTGCAATAAGACACATTATAGACCATTTAAAATAAGAATGGTACTTTTTTAAGTTTTATTTTAGGAGTAATATATTTTCATATGTCTTCTGAGCCACTGGCTCCTTCAAAGCTTTAATGCTTAAGATCCTCAGAGAGTTTGGACACTGAATGACTGAACATGGCACATACGGAGACAACAGCAAATGGCCCTCACCTCATAGCCCTTGAGCGAAGGCCCCATGAGCACCACAGGACGCATGGAAGGCACAACATCATATGCAGCCAGTTGCTCTCCCTGCAGTCAAAGAAAATGGGTGAAGATATGTTGAAACAAACAGGCAGTATTTGAATAGAAACAAATGTGTGTGGTGTGGTCATAATCACAGCATTACTGTATGTATCTGCTTACCGATTTCTTCTTCACTTGCTGAACTAAAGGATAAATTGAGAAAAATTAGAAATTGAATTGCACACAGACACATAAAATAACATTATTTATGTTCCACATACTTTTCATCCAGATAAGTGGATGATAACAAATTAAGGATAATACATTCTAAAAGGAATCATACGTGAAAATTTGGTTAAATTCAGTAATTTGTCTAATTAAAAAAAAAAAAATTCAAATAATGAAACATGAAGTGTCAGTGCACCTGTTTGTGGTGGAGCAGCTTTCTTTGCATTCATATCCTCTTTGACAGCATTAGCTTTACTGTAAACAAGAGAAAAAAATAGCAGTTTGTACATAATGAATTTTGCCGCAATTTATGCACATTTAAATGGCAGATTCATTCATGCAATAAGAACACAAGGATTACAAAATGAAGACTCCACACTGCATTATTAATCAGGTTTGTTTACTTGGCCAGTGCTTTGGCGGCCTTCCTGGCCTGCACCTCTCTTCTGATCAGAATCGTCTCCAGGTTCACCGGGCTGGGGATAAAACCAACCTCTCCCCCTTCCTTCACAGGCCGGCCAATCCACCAGTCATTGTTAAATTTCTGTAAACAACAACAACAAAAACAACACAATATTTTAAAAACCATCTTCATTGACTATATTGACATTAAAGAGATAGTGCACCCAAAATTCTGTCATTAATTACTCACCCTCATGCTGTTTCAAACCCGTAAGACCTTTGTTCATCTTTAAAACACAAATTAAGGTATTTTTGATGAAATCTGAGAGCTCTCTGACCCTGCATTGCAACTACCACGTTCAAGGCCCAGAAAGGTAGTAAGGACATCGTTGAAATAGTCCATTTGACATCAGTGGTACAACCGTAATTTTATGAAGCTACGAGAATACTTTTTGTGCGCAAAGAAAACTAAAATAACAACTTTATTCAACAATTTCTTCTCTTCTGTGTCAGTCTTCGAAGCACGTTCATGATAGTACCACACATGTGTGGTGCTGCTGACACAGGAGCCGCCGTTCTGATGTTTGGAACGACATGAGGGTGAGTTATTAATGACAGAATTTTCATTTTTGGGTGAACTATCCCTTTAATAATTTGATGTACTTCAGTGTGATGATTGTGCAGGTGAACTGGGAACACACTGACCTCTTTGATATGCAGGAAGTCTTTAGCTTCAAAAAAGACCCCGTGCCCTGGTATGGGGACATTGTCATCATCTGCAGGAGTGTAGGTGAAGTTTGTGCGCACGGCGAAAGCAACAGGCTTAAACTGAATAATCGCAACAAAAAGGAAACTGTAAAAGAGTGAAAACTCTACATTTTGATAACACAACACACTGAATGTGACACTTTTGCATCAGAATCCTTTGTGAGCACAGTATGTGTTTCAGTTATGTAAACAAAATCTCTATGTGTAGTTCTACCATGTATAGTGAGAATATCTGTAAATTTGTCCATGAGGTTGTGTATGAGTGAATGGCAGCAGACAAGATACTTTGAGGAGAGTGTGGGAACAAAACCACTGCTGATTTGAGCAACGGCACATGTGCTGCATTGCCCCAGGCAAGTTACTAATAATAGCTTTCATTTATTTACCTTCAAACCAATTGCAATGCACAAATTCATTCTCAAAGAGCTCCATATCAGCCCAGTAAAGGGTAATGTAGTCTAATAGCAGCTACATGAGGCTTGAGGACAGTGCGGGTTTGTATACATAGGATGAGACTGAATGTACACAAGATCATTTTAATTTAATCTGCAAAGACCTAAAACTTGTCCTTCAAGTGCTGTAAAATTTGCAAGCATAATTTCTATGGAGTACAACAGGGTAAGCTACATGTTATCATGTGATCAGAGTTGATTCATCCATATTTACATATATTTACAGTAACAGGACAAAAGGACAATTGAGTAGCAACTGAGATTTTGTGATTACACAGTTGGTTTGCTTGGGTCAGTGATTGCCAACAGGGTTATATGTACAATATTCTGGGAACAATTTTTATTAGTTAAACATATAAAACAAAAACTTAAAATAAGGAATCTCTAAAGGTAAAAAGGTTACAGTAATCACAATCTCATTGATTGATTGATTGATTGCCTTAAATCTGGTATAAATGTTAAAAAAATGTGATTAAATGATTACTTGAGTCTTATAAGACAAAAAAAATGAAATATTATCTTACTGTAGTTTACAATGTATAACTTTTTTCGGTAACACTTCATAGTAAGGTTTCATTAGTTAACATTAGTTAACTACTTTAGTTAAAATGAACTAATAATGAACGATGGAGAATGAACAATACTACAGCATTTATTAATCTTAGTTAATGTTACTTTCAGCATTAACTAATCACTTATTAAAATCCAAAGTTGTGCTTGTTAACATTAGTTAATGCACTGTGAATTAACATGGACTAACAATGAACAACTGTATTTTCATTAAGTAACATTAATAAATATTAATATATACTGTAATAAAAGTATTGTTCATTTCTTGTTCATGTTAGCTAATACATTAACTAACATTAACTAATGGAACCTTATTGTAAAGTGTAACCTTTTTTCTTTAAAAAACAATCCTCCAAGTCTCCATGTTTTAAAATACTGCAATCTTTTTGTTCCTAATTAATTATTGTATTATAATTTGATATTTGATTTAAAAGAAGTCAAAAGTCAAATATCAGCACAATGGAAGTCTAGCATAACACTCCCTATAATGTTTTACAACTAATCAATGGCAAAGTACCACAAAACAAAAACTGCATTTATAAAAATCCATAAAATAATGCCTATAATGTTTTTAACCTACTGATGTGAAAATTAGTTATAATATTCAATCTTCTATATGACCTGCTGAAGGATTTGATATTTGATATTACACTTATGGGTTAAAAAGGACAAAATAATCACAATCTCATGCTTTTTAGTTAGTTAGTTAGTGAATTTTTGAGAAAATCTGGAATACAATAAATTGTCATTTTTAGACATAAAAAAGTTTGATTAGTGTATTTCACAGTGTATAACTTTTTCTATCCTTAAAAAAACAAACAAATCTAAGTAATTTTAAAATACTGCCTGAGTCACAACACAATAATAAATAAATCATACAATGACTGCTTTGTTCTATTAATTTGTTGTATTATAATTTAGTATTTAATTAAAAGAAAGTCAAATGTCAACAGTCTAGCTGCTTATAGCCTGGTTTTAAAAGGCGATGCTCTGTGGGAGATGGAGGACTGAAGCAGGACGTGATGCTGTCTGCTCAGTACCTTAATTAAAAAGGACCTCAGGGAGATCACTGACACAGACGGGGGGGTTTCATTCAGTTTTTAAAGCCGAGCAAAACTGGACTCTGTAAAGAGCCGATGATAAAACACCAAGCATTGTTGTTGCTCATTCATGGTTTGCCACGGTGCTTCTTATCTGTTTTTGGACTGTGTAAAAGAACAGAAGAAAAGGTAATTGTAGCTATCGTTTGTCAGTCGCGTGTAAACCATTGATTTTGTAAAGTACAAGATTTAACACTGATGTGTTGTTTCAACCAAGGCATTTGGTAATTAGCTTTTTGACACAGCTACCTTGTTACTTTGACAGAGGAAAAAGAGCCGTGCAAAATTTATGAGCAGCACATAAAGCACTAAAGCTGTGATATATTTCGGTCCTTGTGGCCAACGTCACTGGTAGCAGGAACGGGCAGCTGAGAGAATTATAGAGTTGCAATCTACCTTGGCCTTCTCCAGCTGGACTTGAGCATTCTTCTCCTTCTCCTCAGTGGCCCCTGAGTCCTGACGGTCCGCCGAACCCTTTTCAAACAAGAGTAAGAACCAGCATTATTATAACATCTATAGATTCATTCTCTTTCACAAGACATCTCTGTCCATTCTGACTCAGTAGCAACAAGCACTTGACTGTGCACATATCATCAGATATAACAGTGACAGTGTTGAGATGATTAAGATGAAACTGTGCTGCCTTTGCCTTTAAAATCAAAAATAATAATAAAATATAAAAACAGAGGTAATCCTAAACAGGTACAAAGACATCATCATTATGATATCATAAAATCATTAAATGAGGCATATACATTGATGTGTCATTTTCAGTAGAGATTATACTCCACTATATAATGACAGTGTCATCAAAGTCACAAATGATCCTTTCTCCTTCAGGGCTCCTTCATCAAATTTTATTAGCAACTCCTCACAAAGGGCAGTGTTCAAATTCATGCAGAGAATTTCTCAGTAACGTCAGGCAATAAGAACTCAAAGTAAAACCATTTCGCTCTGTCAAATTGAGCTTGTAAATTGATATGAGCATAACACTCCCTATCATTTTTCAACACTAATCTATGACAAAGTGCTACCACAAAACAAAGACTGCATTTAAAAAAATTCCATAACACAGTGTCCATAATATTTTTAACCCAGTGATGATATTAAATCTTCTATATGACCTGCTGAAGGATTTGATATCAGATATTACACTGTACCTTACATGGTAAGATCTTAGGATGAGAAAAACAAGCAGTAGAATGAAAGCCCTTCAATTGCAAAGAACAAAAAAAAAAAAACTAGTTTAAGATTCCAAATGTTCAATGTAAAACAGTTTCACAATGTCATGCAAAAGTCATGATGACTGAAATACACCCAAGCACACGTTTTTCCAAAGGCACACCTACGCATGCTCACATGCACACTAACACGCTGACAGGAATGGCACCGTGACAAGCCCCTCGAGAGACACTGGTGGCACGCAGTCTGACAACATCATACTGACCTTAATATAAGGCTGATAACCTTGCTAACAAGACCAGCACTACTGGTCTCATGCATATGTTGTGTTTTGGATACTGAAGTGCTGGTTACCCAACTATTTTTTTGCTGGTAAACAGCACCAAACCAGCAAGACCCAGTCTGAACTTCATCATCACATCAAAGCAAAATTGTAATTAAAGTTGTAAATGCTGTAAATGTTTCATAAAGTCTGTCAAGAATGTCAATGTGAGCTTGAATATTATTATTAATAAATATTGTGCTCACAAGTGTTTAAAATAAACAGTCTTAACGCAGGACCCATTGGATAAACTGACTCAAGGACATGCAGCAAACATAACATAGTTTGCGTTGAAAGAAATGAGGCTAATTAGCAGAGAAGGTGGTGAAACGAGATTGAGAAAAGGAATGAATAAAACGAGGAATTAGAGGAGACCGGGATAATTGGAGGGTGGGGAGTGGAGGGGGCTTTTCCCATAGGCACAGTCATGTAGAGGTGCTTGCTTTTGTTTACTCATGTCTGCCATAGACATCTGTTCACTCAGTGCCGCTTCTCCTGCAAGTCAATGTCACGGAGAGCAGTACAAAACGTTCCTGAATTATTAACCAATGCCACGCTCACCAAGATGCTCTTCCAACCACTGAGTTTAGTGGGGATTCGGATCATTTATATTCTCATTCTTAGATGTATTGAAGAGTGAAGCCTCTCCATAGTATTCAAAGGGAGTAGCTGATTTTTTTGAGTCAATGATCTGACCGTCTCTTCCCAATGTTTCCTAGTCATTGTTAAAGGTACGGTGCAATTATGCAAAAATTTAACAAATGCAACCGCAGATAAACAGAGCTGGGTAGATTACTTTTTGTAATCATTACTGATTTCAAATTACATGACAAAAATTGTAGTTAGTAACATAATCCATTACATTACGCAATTTAGGTACTACATTTCTAAATGACTAAAATTACAAAATTTCAGACTACTTTTTGATTACTTTTGACCTATTGATTTAAATAGGATAATCTTGTACCATATCGATATAAAAATGCCAAGAAAAAGACAATAAATTCCATTTATTGTTACTGACAACATGAAGTGTATTAATCATTACATTATGTCAAGGTTTCCCAAACAGGGCTTCGTAAAGGAACTGCAGGGGGTTAACATCAATCAAAATAAAACAATTACTATTTTTTTTAAATATTTTATTGGTTTACCTGCATGTCATGTGACCATTAACCAACGTCAGACAACCGTGAACATGCAACTATGATACTTAATTATTAAAATATTTATTTTAAAATCTCAGGGGTACTTAAAGTAAATATATTAGGTGAAAGAGGTTCGGCTGAGAAGAAAGTTTGGGAATCCCTGCATTATATGTAAATAAGAAATAATGTGAATTTGTGCATTTTAATGTGTTTTAAAAAGACACAAATCCTTCCAAAGACACAGTAATACATGATTAAATAATCTCTGCATGTTCATCAGTAGTTGATGTAATGTTGAAATGCTAAGAAAGCAGTTCTTAAAGCTGAAATGATTTTTGTAAATCCAGTGGTCAAATTTCTGTGAAATTATATCCGCCTAGTGACTGGTCTTTTTGTGAATGTCTGCAAAACTAGAAGACTTTCTGACTGTATATAAGTGGTGGGCTATTTTAGAAAGGAAAATTGAAATGATGAAAAAGAAGAATTAAGGAGAATCAATGAATTATGAATAACTTATTGCTACTGAATAATATGTAATCATGCAATCAATAAAAAAGTGACTGTAGTCTGATTCTGAGTATTTTAAAATTTAAAAGTACTTAAGTACTTGATTTTTGGAATCTGATCAGGTAATCCAGATGACATGTAATGAGTTACTACCCAGCTCTGCAGATAAATCATATGTAGCACCTGTTTTTGTTAAAACCACACACTGGACTTCAGTGTTCTTTCATCTTCATAGGTACATTACCAATGAGTCTGTGATTGGCTTACTAGTGCAAACCCAATTAACAAACCACAAAGTGAGCGTCAGCTATCAGACTTGAATCCCCTGGATGACAAACCTGACCTACAGAGGTGTGGAAATGTATTTCATGATATTCCTCTTTGGGGAACTAGTTGCAAATAAATCAATCAATCAAAATGTAACATTGCACAAAGGGAACCTTAGACACTACCTTATTTGGTAACACTTTATAATAACTGCACACTATGAATCATTAGTTAAGCATTAGTAACTAGTCAATTCATCCTTTATAAAGCATTGTTCCAACATTAATAGGCATTAGTAAGCAGTTTATAAATACAGCTATAAATGTTTTGTTCTTGAGCATATCTATAATGTTTAATAATTGTATTTTCATACTCCATCATAATTTATCATTTCTAAATTATTACGTTATTTAGGAGTTGTCAGTGGTTCATAAGATCATTTAGAAAGTGTAAGTAAATGATCAATAAACTATTTAAATGTACATTTATAAATCTTATTATTTAGACACATGATAATAGTTGCTCAATGTGTTAATAAATGCTTTATTAACACATAGTCCTGCTGTAATTCATAAGTCAGGTAGTTATAAAACATTTAGCAGTTGCCAGCCATCTATTTGTGTGAGCTCATCTAAAGTGAGGACTATTTATACCTTGTAAAGCATTTACAAAGCAGATTTAAAGACTCAGTTATCTTCCAAACAGAAACACAGAGGGATACAGAACACAGAAATATTTTTTCAAGATGCAAAAAATGAAACGGTACAACTGTACACTTGATCAAAAATGAAAAATAAACCTCTGCAATTTCATAGAAAAAAAATTCAAGTGTACAGTTGTACAGTTTCATTTTTTTTTTTTTTGGATCTTGAAATAAATATTTCTGAGTTCTGTATCCCTCTGTGTTGTGTTTGTTTATTTTTTTCTGTTGGGAAGATAACTGAGCCTTTAAATCTAAATTAAAAATTCAGACATTTTTCTTGAAATTCTGAGTTTATATCTCACAATTTAGACAATTTTCCTAAATTCTGAAATCTCAGAATCAACTTTTAACTCTCAGAAGAAAATTTGGAATTGAGATTTATATTTATATAAAGAAAATTCAGAATTCTGAGTTAAAAAGTCACAATTATCTTTTTTTTTCTGTGGCAGGAAAAAAAATTGCGAGATGTAAACAAATAATTATGTGAAAAAGTATAATGTTAGAATTGTGAGATGTAAACTAGGAATTGCCAGAAAAAAAGTATGAATTGTGTGATAAAAAGTTGCAATAACCTTTTTTATTTCCATCCTGTGGCAAAAATGAGCTTCCATACAAATTCAATAGCACGCCATGATCTGTACTCATCAGATCCTTCCACGTCATCATTGGATTCAAGTCTGGATTCTCACTAGGCCGCTCCAAAGCATTAATTTTGATTCTTTTGAGCAGTTCAGACATGGACCTGATTCTGTTTTGGTTCATTGTCCTGCTGCATCACCCAATTAGGCTTCAGCTCATGTACAGACAGATGGACAATATCTTTAAGAAGTGTCTGGAATGTTTCAAGTTGTCCAGGTCCTACAGTAGCAAAACATAGCAATCCCATCACTCTGCTGCAGTACACTGTTACAGTGGAATCAGTACTCGCTTTACACCAGGAAGACCTGTATCTTCCAAAAAGTTCCATAATTAGTTTTTCACAGGGCCAGTCTGGGTAATTGTAATTATTATAATGCTTTAGAAACTTTGTTCTTTGTATTTTCTAAGGTGCCCATTGTTTAATATAAAATGTTATTACTATAAGAGTAATTCAGATTGATGACATTACGAAATGCAAATGAGGAAAAAAGATTTGATCAGTTGTCATCAATACAATAGAGAACTATGTGTGTGTGTCTGCATTAAAAGCTGTAAGGGATCGAGGCGAGAACAGGCGTTGCTATGGAAACCTCAAGAAAAGGAAATGTGCTGGCTATGCAGTAAATTTCACATGAAGTGTATGACTTAAAATCTAGATTTCCCATTTACCAACTACAACATACCGTATTAATCATGCAAATTATTTGATTTTTCATAAAAAACAACCCAATGTATTGTGTAAAAATTATTTGGACAGTTAAAAGATTGTGATTAATAGGCACAAGCACGTCACAATATCACACTAGTGGATAGTCCAGTGCTATAATGGTTTGAGTTCTGGGCTGTACTCCAACATCCACCTTCTGCAACCTGTGTGACTCCTGCTACCGCGCCACAGAACATGTCATGAGATTTGGGTCAGATCCATTTAGTGAGTCAGCACCTTTCACTTCAACACTGGGAGTACAGCAGGAGCCGGAAATTTAGTCAAAATGTTTTTCTCCCTGAAAAATGACATCAGACAGTAACATGCTTATATAAAGTTGAAAACAAAATTTGAGACTTTAGTTAATTAAGTAGATTCAGGGCTATGTTTAGTTTGGTCTCAGGTGAATGCATGGGTGATCGAGAATATATACTGATTTTCTGAGAGGCTGGGATGTTTTCCTGAGCTTTGAGTGGACAAAACAAAGGACAAATTGTGGATGGTGGAGCAGCACACTTTCTTATTTGAAACTGCCTCCTAATCTAATTAAGACTAAGATTAAGATTTGACTGATGCTAAATGAGCTCTGGCAGGTCGCCCAGGTATTCAACTGCTCTGTATTGCCAAATGTTACTGTTTGTACAATATAAAGTAATGACTGTATAGATTTTTTACAACTTATACTTGTAATTTGTTAGTAAATAAGGCTGTCATCTTGAAACAGATAGATACACATCCAATACAGTAGACTGAACTATTTCTGATTAATTTTATAATTCTGTAATAGTAGAAGTGGTACATCTCCACTTTAAATATCAGATATCTATCAGATATCATAACACAATAAACACTGATAAGGAGTGTTTATCACAATGATCAGTTTAGATTTAGTTTAGAGAGTTTAGTTTAGTTTAGAGATACTTTTCCCCATAAAAATACACTGCATATCACCAACACATTCAGTGGTGGACAATCACAATGTCAACCTGTATTTTTATATCAACAAAACATTGTGCCAGTTAAGGCAATGTATAGAAGGGTACAGATCCGGCCTGTTCTGTACTGAAACAAAACACACTATGAGACCTATGGGAGAGACACTCATGAACATTACGTCTCTTTTTCTCTCTGTTGCCTCCTGGTCATGATTGCTTCTCTGTAAGGAGATTAAGATGGCATGCGTCAATCCAGGATTTGGAGAGAAAGAGACAAATGCAAACTCGTCCTGTCCAATGGACAACACTGCAGCTAGAGACTAGAGTTTCACACGTCCTCAGCGATCCGCAGCTACAAAACAAGGACTTTGAAACTAATTTTTTTTAATTAAATTATACATTAGGAACTGGTTTCTGAAAAAAAAAAAAATAATAATTTTAAATTTATGTTCTCATGATTGTTTTTTTGTTTATTTTTTGCCAATTGTGGTTAGGAAAAATCAATTAAATTTAGCACGAACTTTGAAAATGCCAACTACGGTATGAAAAAGAAACTTGATTTAACATGAACTCTGAAAATGCCATGGTTATGAAAAATAAACTCTGAAAACATTTTATTTTATTTTATACAATTTGAATCTTAAAACATTATTTAAAGATGTTTAGATATTTCTACTGGAAACCGTGGCGAACAAAATATATAAGCAAGAAGGGACTAGTTTAATGCCCCTTTGACACGGGTCATAATTTTTTTATTTTAAGTATAAAGCAAACTAGTCTGGGTACTTTCCCAAAAAATATAAACTACGGAAAAAAACAAAACAAAACACAAACGCCACACCTTTCTATATTTAGAGATCGTTTGAGAAACAGCTGAGTTTTGTAATCCTGACAATTGGAAAAGGATTATGTTCATAACACTGCTCAGCACAATTCCATCACTTTCAGCATCGCAACCTGTCACGTGGAGGCTACACTTCAGGACAATTTTACTTTTGACATAGAAAACATCCAGCATAGGCAGAGCACTCTTTACTCCAGTACTGGTGCACACACAGCATATTGTCTATGGTGCATAAAAGCAATGATGCATAGCAGCTCAAGCTCACATGGATTACAGCTGAAAGCAACAGATGGCACTCTCCTCGAATGGCACTCTCATGTCTACCTCATCATCACTCCCTCACAAACACAAACGCACTTACACACAAGACGTTTTACCTTTTTCTTGGGTGGCATGCCCACTTGCTCGCTTTCCTTTTCGTTTCTCCACGATTAACAGCTTAAGTAGTGGTCAATTTTATGCTCTCACAGCCGAGATTGACCAGCGACTGAGAAATATCCATGTACTATCCCCTTTAATCTGTTCCGTCCCAGGACAGCCAGCCAACTTTGTCAGATGAGCCCTAAGCAGGTTTTACGGCATGTTTTGCGCGTGGTGAAAATCATAAAGTCGTGAGCCTCGGGTTTCTCTGATAGTTATCACAAACAATGAGGACCGAAAGTCTCTCCATGAGTGGATACACAAGCAGTGTGAGCAGCTCTCGATGTGAGTGGAGTTTGCCACACTACTCCTCCACCCTCCCCCGCTCTGAAGGGCTTTATTCCACAGCGTGGCATCTGTTGCTCCAAGCACGAGCTGCAAACCTGTGCGATTAGCAAAACTGCTATTCGGTATATAGTATATATTAGGACATCTCTTAGATATAATATTTTTATATGTAGATAAAAATGTTTGCCTATCCGTAATTGTAACATTACAATCTACACTTAAACCTCACAGGCCAATCAGTAGATTTAAAATGAATCATGAGTTGAGATTTATGAGCCTTGGGGACTGCTTCAAATGTCCTCTCAAGTTGGTTTTCATCATGTATTACTATATTAGCGATGACATTTTCAAAAACGAATAAACTTTTTTATGTCTCAGAAAAACACACTATACTGGCGTTCCTGAATGAACCACAAATCGGTTGAGTAAATGATTCAATGACTCAAATGCAAAATAGCATACTAGAATACTACTCTTATTATTTATGACATATAACACTATTACAGAAGTAGTAAGTAAGCTATTCCTACTCCTGAATGAATCGGTTGAGTAAATGAGTCAATGACTCTCTCATTTTAAAGTCACTTGTCGCCACCTACTGGACAAATGCCAGCAGAAATGGCCCATTGCTCTGGACTGTTATATGAGCACTCTCAGAACGCCACTCAAACAATGAGATTTGACCGAAACTAACTGTTTAGAACAAAATGTTCTTAAAATCAGACATTTTCAGATCAGATCAGACAGCATAGGCTCAATAACATGCAAATTATTAACACAAAAAAACATGACAGAAAATTGGACATTTTAAATGCATAAACAACAGCAGGAGTATGATTCACCAGCTTCACACATGGAGCAAACACTGGGCCAAATATTATATTAGCATTAGCTATATTACAAAGTGAAAGGTGACTCTGCACCAAAATACTGTAGTTTGACTGGACACACAGCATTTGATATCAACAACAAAATATATAAAAAGTATTATATAAAAATTTAAAAATGAAGTCTATTTGTTTTGCTGCCCTAACTACTGCACAGTTATTTGGTTAGTTGCCGTTTATAAGTGGCATTTAGCAATGTTTTCCCCTGTTGACCACAACCCTATCACAACAGACTTGAGAACCCCTGCTATCGCTATCTAAATGAGGAAATACTGTAAACTTCTATTGTTTATATATACAATCAACAATAATTACTAAAGACTAACACTGTAACCCACTAAAGACCACTACATCTTTCTAGATGACCTATATATGCCACTAATCAGATGGCAGAGTATTAAAGGTGTACACCTGAGAGTAAGTGATTGTGATCCTATGAGAGAGAAAGAGAGAAGAGAGAGAGAGAGAGAGAGAGAGATTTGTGTTTTTGTATGAGGATTTCTCTTCAAATTTGCTTTAAAAATTACAGAAGACTAAATTAAAATTATAGACAGTAAAATCCAGACTATGGGGACAACAGATTATGTAATGCTTGCTTTGAATTTCAGCACTTTTAAATTATGTATTTTGAGCTCAGAATACTTATATTGTGTGCACTTGATTTCAAGTAAACCATGTATTGACCTAACTACATGAAACATGGCTAGACATTGTAGAATGAGTGTGCAACAGAAAAAATTAATTTGATTTGCAAAATTGCAATAGTTTATTTGTATGATTTTTTTTTTCACAAGCCCTTTTTATACATACAATATAAGGCCTTGTAATTGTATACTTCACTATTCCTTAGCCAGTGTGTAATAATTCTTAATTCAATCTCTTATTTCAGCATGTGACAGATGCTATAAAGTTGTCAAATGCAGAAAGAATGGGAATGCACTAACACAGACCTTGCAGGAAAAGTGAGAAAGTAAAAACATAAATATAAGACACTAAACACTATGCCTTCTATTATTGTTCTTTTGGCATAGACAATATCTTTGGATCATTCTGAATAGTTTTGGATACTATCTTTAATTTTTTATTTGTCTTTTGTTTAGATGCATATTTATCAAATATATAAGGCAATAAACGCTTCTAAAAATCTCAATATAATAACCCATAAATAATGCTGTCTCTCAAAAGAATTGTCTTTTGATTATAATTTGGTTAAAACAAATTAATCTTAAATGGTATACTCAGTGGAAATGAGTAAATCATATTTCCTTTCATTTCTTTAGACTTTCAAAGAATTAAATTTTTAGTAAAACTAGTTTAGTAGACTAGTAAAAGTGACAAAAATCACAATTATATAATTTTCTGATTAGCCAAGAGTATGAACAATACAATCTTTTTTTTTTATATATATATTTCTCACTTTTAAATGTCATCAACCCACACACACACAAGCAGTCATGATCATTCTGTGAGCACACAGATGCACTTACTAAATTAGTATGTGACAAATCATAGCGTGAGACACTTTACGTCAGCCGCACTAACAGAATAGGATTTCTGTGGAGCATCCGTTGACCATAAAATATCTGCTATATTGTCCTAGTATTGTATTACCCTAGACATGGCTAATGCATTCCAAATCAGGATACAGCTCTTCGTCTGTTTATAAAATTCTTATTTTATAGACCTGCACATTTAAACATACATAAATATAACACAAACACATATTCATGCTCATGGGAATGAACATGCACTAATATGCATGTGAAAGCACATGCAGTTGGATTATGCTTTTCACACACACACACACACACACACACACACACACACACACACACACACACACACACACACACACACACACACACACACACACACACACACACACACAGTGAATCTATAAGCTTCTTACAGAGGGGTGTGTGCAGTGTAAAGCCACGCTCAGTAATACACTGCTCAGAAGGGCACAACGAAGCAGACACGCACTGCTGGAGTTCCGGCCTCAGCACCACTCTCCTCTGGATCATTCAACCACACACACACACATTCAGCTGGAAGACAAACATCTGTCTGACCTTACATTCACACCAGAAATGATCAGCCTTTCAGTGGGAGACCGCAAATTTAAACTCCACTGCTCTTTAGTTTTTAAAGTGACAGTTCATACAAAAAGAAAAAATTATGTCTTTTAATATACAAATTCAAATGTCATAATTTACCCTCATGTCATAACCTGTCTGATTATCTTTAATTATCTTTTATTGAAAAAAAAAAAACGTTTTAACTGTTTCAATACAGTGAACGTCAATAGGGTCCACAGAAGAAAGTAAGTAATATAGGACTGGGTAAATCATATGAAATATCTGAGGGATTCAATTGGGTTATTGCTAACTTTAATGAATTTCTGAATTTAGTCTAGTACCAGCCTGAAAATTGGCTTCTTTTTATACCTAAAATGTTGTATATCTGATTGTCTGCTTACAATACTCCAGAAGAGCTTAATTTGTGTTTCTGGGAGGGTTTATTTCTTTCTCAGTAATCCTTGTTCTTAACAGCATTCAGGTCACTCATTATGCCTGTTCGAAATGCGTCCTGGAATGAAAGCATCTTTCCCTTCACATCTGTTTGAATATGGCATTATAAATCAAAGTTGCAAGGTCTTCAGGGACTATGGAGCAATTTTTAGTCTAGCTGAGCTGCGTTTTGTGCTGTTTTCAAACACTTTCGAAAGACCACTGTGCTAATAATGTCAAGCTAAATTATATCATGCATAACGACTAATGTTGTAGCATACTTTATTCTGCCATCTTTATATGCAAATGATGACATTTTTTAAACAAGTCATATCATTCTAATCACAATCTGGCCCTCACAAACTACAGCTATCAATAGAGAGCTTATCTCTTAACTTTATACTTAAAGTTCATCTAAAGCCAATTGTCCCAATGAAATCCATGTGCTTTGAATGACAATTTAGCTAGACACACATGCAATGTACCTCAGGGTTTACAGTTTTAGTTTCAGACAGTACTCACCCAAGAGACGTTTTTATTCTTAAGAGTTCTGGGCATTTCTGCAAAGAGGACAAGGAGAATCGGCGACTGATGCCCTCAAGTTCCAAGTTCACCTCTGAGATCTGTGGCCCATTAGCGCTGATGTCTGATCCCACTGAAGTTAGGCTTTGAGATGATACACAGTGGCCATCAGCCACCATCTACATGATGTGTACAGAAACTGGCAATGCCAGGACATGATGAAAAACACAAAGTTTGGTCATCTTGTCTCTATCATTTTCTTCCTTCTCAGCCCCTCTGACTGGCAATGCATTAAAATACTGCATGAATATGCAACGTAACATCTGGATGATGCTCCGCCCCATAGTGCTGGAGGCAGGAACACAAGAGTGGCCAATCCTGCCCACCCAACAGCTGGGAGAGGAGATTTAAAATGGTAGAAAGAATAAGGTGGAGCACAGGGCATGTCCTGCCCAGTGTTGTCAGACAGATTGTATGTCTCTCTAAAACAGGATGAGCAATGCTCATAATCCTCCAGAACTGTTCAAACACTCTCTGCCCTGCCTCTGTAATAGGTCAAAGCACTGAATACTGCAAAAGAGCATGCTTTTCATAACCATCAACTTACACCAACCTTCTCTAACTATGATGGCCTAGAGTTAGGGTAGCACCATATTTCATTTTTTGACAAAGAGGCCTCCTGAATGCCATTTCTACCGAAGGGCTCTCAAGGCTTGAATTTGCTTAGGGCCCAAAAATGGGTCTGCGGGTAAAGATTTGTATTTCCCTCACATACTTGTTTTCATCAGCATTAAAGGGGTCATATGATGCGATTTCAAGTTTTGCTTTCTCTTTGGAGTGTTACAAGCTGATTGTGCATAGATAAGATCCCTGAAGTTGCAAAGACTAAAGTCTCAAAAAGTTAAGACTCTGCCTCGCCCCCCTAAAACAGCTCATTCAAACACGCCCCCACATGTCTACGTCACGATGTGGAAATATTTGCATAATGCAGCCCAAATGGTCACGCAAAGAAAGAAGGCGTGGTTTCAGTAACCGCAGTAGTGTTGATGCAGCCGTGTCAGGGAGAAGCTGTGTGTTTCTAGGCGAAAGCAAAAGCACTTTATTTGGCCTTCGGAAAGTAGATGCATTTAGGAATCATTAAGATTACTTACAACAGAACAGCACAACCCAGATGTTATCACAACATATTTTATGGATGTCAGTTTCGTGAACCTAGGAGAGGAGGTAATTCTGACTTTTCTCTGACAATCTGGCGCTTCTGAATCAGCGACTGCAAGTATGTTTTGATATTAGTTTAAGTATTTGCTATTGACTGTTCAAATGCAGAGTTTTGCGCGTCGTGTGTGTGTGTGTGTGTGGGGGGGTGCTCGCGTGTGTGAGAGAGAGAGACACGGTCACATCACAATCGCGGCTTGTTTGCAAACACATACAAGCTTCATCACTGTGTCTGTCACGCGACTCTGTTCCTCTTTCGGGCTTGAACTGATGCTAAAACTAAGGACATTATTAACTGTCTTTACTTTTATTTTGAGAGCTGAAGCTCGCGATTATGGAAAGGGGCGTTACATTTCTGACGCGGCATGTGATGTTCGGCCAATAACAATGCACTGTGCCAGTTGGCCAATCAGAGCAGACTGCGCTTGTCGGAAGGAGGGACTTTGTAGAAAACGAAGCGTTTGAGAGAGGCGGGACATAGAGGACCTACAATAATGTACAATATTTGAAAAATAATGTGTTTTTTTAATATTAAAGCATGTCAACATATTCTGTTACACCAAATACACAAAATAATGATCTTTAAAAAAGCATCATATGACCCCTTTAAGGCCTAGACTGTATACAAAAAGTTTGGTAGTAACAACAAAAGAAACCAACAGATCTGAACTATAAGAGTACAAAATATTCCCTGTTAAGTTATAGATTACTCACTCCAAGCTTTCCCTTTAAAAATGAGAAATGCATGGCAATGGAATGGGGTAAACCCGCATTTTATGGGGAAGTCGTGGCCTAATGATTAGAGAGTCGGACTCATAATCCAAAGGTTGCGAGTTCGAGTCTCAGGTCCGGCAGGAATTGTAGGTGGGGGGAGTGAATGTACAGCGCTTTTTCCACCTTCAATACCACGACTTAGGTGCCCTTGAGCAAGGCACCGAACCCCCAACTGCTCCCCGGGCGCCGCAGCATAAATGCCTGCCCACTGCTCCGGGTGTGTGTTCACAGTGTGTGTGTGTTCACTGCTGTGTGTGTGCACTTTGGATGGGTTAAATGCAGAGCACGAATTCCGAGTATGGGTCACCATACTTGGCCATATGTCATGTAACTTTCACTTTATAGAGAGACGCGTTTTTAAAAGATTCTTTAAACTTATTTACACATGAGTGCCGCATTTTAAGAACACTGTGTCATGCGTGAGACGTTCGTCTAGCGCACGTTTACATAGAAAAAAACAATGGGAATGCAGTGCATTAAATGCAAAAAGGAATTATCAAGTGAAATATCACCAGTCTTTGATTTTAGATGAAAAATTACCTGGGGACTTGAGCCAGGTGAACTTTGTCTTTTAATAAACAGCAGCATAAAATTAAAAGACAGAAGAAAAATAACATTTTCCTCCTGCAACAACATTCATTAGAAATATTTTTAAACTACTCACGCCCACTATAGATTTTATCACGTTATATTACAGTAAGGGGTGTTCACACACTGTGCTAAATTGTACACATTTTTGTTGTAAAATTTATAATAAACAAACAAACATTTACAACAGTATAAGAAAACGTAAAGTTAGTTTATGGCACTTTAAAGTAGAAAATTCTGTTAAAATACCTCATAAATTCTATTCAAAACAAGTACGCTAAATGTTAACTATTAGTGGCAGTTGTGCTATCAACCAACTTTATATGTGTGGATGATAGGTAAAGTACCACAAAAAAATATTTTGTAAATCAATCAATCAATCAATCAATCAATCACATGAGGAAGCTTACGCTTCAGCATCGCCAGTGTTCAAATCAAATCCCTGCTGAAACTTAAAACTTTTGTGCCTGCATTAAAAGGATAATAGATAAGGATAAAAGGATAAAAAAAAAAAATTCTGTCATCATTAGTCACCCTCAAGTTGTTCCAAACTGGTATGAATTTCTTTCTTCTGCTGAACACATGGAAGTCAATAAGGACCAGCAATTGTTTGGTTACTCACATTCTTCAAAATAACTTTTATATGATAGGGTTTTCAGTTTTGGGTGAACTAGCCCTTTAATTCCCTTTATTCAAAACCTTTTCAGCTTTGCCATTCATGTAACACATGATTCCTCACATAAAACAATAAAATGCTCCCTGCTCCAAAGGGTCATGAAATACATGGGCCTGTTGCAAAGGTGTCATGTGTGCACATAAATCAAGTGAGGAAATGTGAGGAAAGCTCACTTATCAAACAAAATAGAATGGGTTTGCTCAACCTTTTCATTTATATAATGTGGTGTATTTGAATGCCAGAAATTGGCATTAACAGAGGCATGTCCTTCATCTGCTGCCATCCTGTCTCCAGTATCCTGGCAGGATCATGACAGAGAGGGGTGATCTGCCATTAGCCACTGCCAATAGCCAGACAAACACTTAATATAATTCAAGTTCACTCAAGTTCAATATCTGCCAAAGAAAAACAAGACTTGAACATTGTATTGGAAGAACATTAAAGTCGATGCTGAACTAGGCCATGTTTCCAACCCTTCCTCTCATATTAAATCCTTAATATTTCATCTTGTCAGGTTAAGCTGCTAAGTGATAGCATTTCCATTTAATGATTTCTTCATGAAACGATTACTGATTAAATCATTTTTTTCTCACAAAATCATACTGACGTGAACTACATCTAAAAAAAAAACATCTAAAAACAAACAAATGTACAACTCAGTATAACCTTTGATCAAGTTCACAGTGCCACCACTAAGTCAGAGAGTCTTTGTCAAGAGAAGTGGTAAATTTGTCCACAAGAAATGTCATGTAAGCCTGTATGAAATCTAAATTGTGTCTTTACACAAATACTCCAGTATAATCCATGTTAGGGGATTAGATACACAACAGAAACCAAGAACACATGGCAGGGAATTGGAACAGGCAGCACCTCCCAAGTGCACTTCAGAGGCTTAACATGAAAGATCAATCCATCCCACATCAATATCACACAAAACTCCCACACTGCCCTGCTCTATACTGCAGACAAAAATAGATTTTGGAGTTTGCTGGAAAAAAAAAGCAACTTGCATAATCCTTTTTGTCTTGTTTTCTAATAAAAAATATGAAAACATTCTTTAAGTAAACACAAAATCACATTTGCAGCTTGTTTTCAACACATATGTCAGAGTGGAATAGGACATTCAATGCTAATTTTAACAGCACAATACAACCATACTTTTATTGCTGCAGTACACAGTATGCAAATTTTCTGTATGCAAATACTGCATCCCACAATGCAATGGACCTGACTTCATTTTCAGTATGATCAGTGTCAACTTATTTTTTCAAAACTGGATTTAAATGCAATAGACTGCATAGTATACAGTATGTATACTGCACAATGTTTAGTAATATTTTGTAATCTATGTCATTCAATTATAAACATATCCCAAGGATGCTAATGTACACACTGCACTAATACAACAATCTATCTGCTACCACTGGATACCATCCAATGCACATCCATGACATTTGCGTATCCAGGTTGTGTATGATCTACTGCACCTTTGCATATTACTGTGTGTGTATATATGTGTACATAATGTAGAATGTGTACATACGGTGTATAATGTGTATTGATAACTGTAAGTATGGCTAACAGTACACTGTGTGTACTGAGTATATGTATGTGTATATTGCACATTGTCATCTGTATAAGTCTGGAAGTATGTAATGGTACTGTCTATATGTTAATTGTTCTGCACTGTATGGAGCACGCTCTCAAGAATTTCACTCGCCAAGGCACATGTGCTGTGATGATGTGACAATAAAAGTGATTTGATTTGATTTAAAACAAAGCATAAAAGCATATTATTATTATTATTATTAACATCATAAAATAGCCCACATGGGCTAAGTGACATCAGCACCAAGAAAGTCGCTTCAGAAGAGAGTTATTTGCTCTACAATGAGATAGAGTAGTAAATACATTTAGATTAAAAATTGCAAAGACAATTTTTTTCGTGAATCTATGGTTTTTCGCAATAAACATTGAAACTCCTATTAAGAAAGTAGAGTTTATTTTAATTTCATGTTCTTGTTCACTCCACAACAACACTGCAAAAATGCTTTTCTTACATAGATTTTTTTTGTCTTGTTTCCAGCCAAAATATATATATAAAAAAAATCTTAAATCAAGAAGGATTTTCTAGACAAGTAAAAATTATTGTCTTGTTTTCGGAAAAAAACAAGTCAAAATTAAGTGTGTTCTGTTTGAAATAAGATTATTTTCCTTACCCCATTGGCAGATTATTTTGCTTGTTTCAATCAAAAATTCACTTAATTTTGACATGTTTTTTTCTGAAAACAAGACAATGATTTTTACTTGTATAGAAAATCCTTCTTGATTTAAAGAATTTTTAGATATTTTGGCTGGAAGCAAGACAAAAACATCTAAGTAAGAAAAGCATTTTTTTGCAGAGAAGGTATTTGAGAAATTGGCACCAATTAAGGTGATTTAATTGAAAACCAGTGTTTATATCTTAGTGCTGGATTATCTTTTAATTAAGTCACGCGATGTAGCTAGCACTAGTTTGACTACTCTTAGTGCAAGATTGATCGTCTTGACTCCTGACTGAAAACCCCAACAGCACATTTCTGAGGATTTGGAAACATCTGACGCAGCGGTTACAGTAAGAGATGGAGCTTTCATTTTATAATTCCTTTCTTTGCACTTCAAGTTCTGCTGCCTGACACTGCATACGGTGTGAGGCACGATAAGCCTATTTACTACCTGTTTGCTTTGACAGCTTTGGAGCTTCTGTGTGACTGTGATCCCCTTCCGCCTGCTCCCGGGGGGATTTAGGTAAAGTATTCATCATGGCACACACAGTGACTCACGCGTCTCTCATTCTGTTCTTTACACACACTCTCATTCACTTTCTCTCCGTGCGGCAGCCCAGGTGGCAGTAAAACCGTGGCTTAAAATAGCAGCGAGTGTATTTTTAGACCTTCTACGTTTGAGTCGAGTTCCCGCTGAAACGTGCTCGTACGTCAAATGTTATGAACGATGAAGAACTCGAAGAAATACTGTGGTGGTGCTTTAGTAGTAGGTGGTTTGTGGGATATTTTCAGTTCTGACCTCATCACTAAATGCTACAGAGGGAACAGGTTGCCATTTTGAAATCATAAAAGTCCAGAATGCAAAAAACAGTCTGGACATTACTAATGACATACATTTCACCCCTGTTTTTAGTATTATGAAAGGTAACATACACAAAAACACTCAATGAAAACTTTAAGGAGGCTTAAAATGACAGTACGTACCATTATTTCACACTTTCAAGTTCTACTTAAAGTGTATTTTGTAACCCTTACTCAGAATTGTTTGTTTATATGCAGTGGTTTTCTACCCAAGAGCATCCTGATGGTGGAAAATCACATTAAGCATGCTGCGGTTACTCACATAGGTGGACTGTTCTCTCCGCCAGTGTCCCAGACCACAGCAATACATCAAGAGAACATCCAGGGGGGTCGTGATGATGGTGCAGCCAAGAAGAGAGTCTAAATCACTCTTTCTATGACACACAGCCTCTGGATCCCTTTCCGTAAGGGACAGCCATCACATCAGTCTGATGAGAGACACAGCAGCATCAGCATCAGCAGGTAAGTGTCTCCGTTCCACACAGCCTCCGGTCCAGCCCATAGGTTTACAGAGCGTATAAAAAGCAGACATTCCTCCACAAACGGTGAAGAATGCTATGCAGTCAGTCAAAGTGAGTGAATCACATCCTCCTGCTGTCCTCCTGATGCTCGAGACCAACAGGCTCACAGTCCGCTGGCTCCAGGTGTGTGTGCAATTTATTTGTTCGGCTCTTCCCTCATTGAGTTCCTCTCCTTATTTATTTACGCCAGCCCGCACCCTCCCCAGACAAACCCCCCACCCCTCCCACCGGACCCCTTTTTTTCAAAGACAGACACAGGCTCAGAGTTTAAAATTGATACACGGTGTAAATGTCATTTTCCTGCCTGACTTTCTCTGCATCAGCTTGTCCCCGCCCACCCCGGCCAATCAGAATGCAGATGCCAGCCGCGTCTGGTTTGCCTTGTCTCCAGTCCACACAGGCAGAGGAGGCTGGAGTCCACCGGCTGCCGTCTCTCCTCCCTGCTTTCTGCTGTTCTCTACCTCCACGACTCCTCCCTGCCTCCCTCCCCTGTGGATTCAGGCTCTTTCAGTCTCTTTTTCTCTCTATGCTATCAGGGATGCTCCTGATTACCTGCGTTACCCCCTCGTGTCCTTTCTGTTGCTGTAGTTTGCCGTATTCTCTCGCTCCCTGTGTTGCTACACTGCATGCTAGAGCACTAAATGCAGGAGAAACACAGACTTAATTCAAATGCACTTCCTTCTTCCTCTCATGGCATCTCAGCGCCTTTTCTTTATCAGTCAGTCCACTCCTCTTCTTTATCTATATACTGTATCTGAGTGTCTGTCCTTGCTTTCTCCTCTCCCTCTGTTGTCCCCTGCTGAGGAGGCGAGCGAGAGCTCATGCAATTTCATTTGCAGCATCTGTTCACATGCTGACTGTCAAGTTTAAACGGAATGAATTAAAATTAAGCTCTATTCTGAAATCTATCCGTGGCAGGCACGCTGAGGCGAACAATTCAGTCACACTCAGATATGGGTTTTTAACGTCTCCTTTCGAGGGAATAAATCACGCCTCATTGGTTAGATGAGAATAATGCTGAGCTGAGAAAATAGGCTTAAAATAAGCATTAGACAGAAAGAAAGCTATCATATTCAGAGGTTTCTCCTTGAATACTTACACTTGGGATTTTAGGAAAAAAAAATTATATCATATATAACACAACATCTTGGCCATACACTTCAAATCAAGTACTACAAATCAAGTAAAAATCTGTTATTTGGTTAGCTGTTAGGTAACTGGTAAGTTACATAATATAAAGATAAGTTACCTAACAATATAAAGTAAAAAAACAAATAAAAAAAATTAACAATTGTACAATTATTGCTATTTTACTGCAATATGCTGTAAAACCTGTTTCTGGAAGTAAAAAGTATTAATTGCCATGTAATTTTCTGTTAAAATATGGAAGACATTGCATGTATATTTTTGATTATTTAAAAGTATATAATGTATTTTACAGTAAATTATTGATAAAATATATATTTTTGTTAAATTGTTTACATTTAATTAAAATTTCTAAAATATATTTTAAAATCGAATCTGTCTGAGCTCTGTCACGTCACACTGTTATTGCTTTCAAGGTTACAAACACATTACATGGTCTCTGACAACAAGTGTGACCATGTACAGTATAATGAAAAAATTATAGATGGAATTATAGCGTGCAGCAGTATATGAGATGCGATGGAAGGGGATTTCTAAACATCATGGAAATTCAAAAGCTGTATCTTATAATATGCATTATAGTTGAATCAAAGTATTACTGGTCAGGCTTTTTATGAAAAGCAATCAGTTTTTACATTATGGGAACATGTACTGGTATAAGATCAACTTGCATTAGTCAGTATCAACTATAGCTGCACTCACATGCTGAAATGAAATCCAACAATAAAGGTGTGCAACATCAGATGCTCTTAATAAATTACTATATTTTACAAATTTGAAAACATAACATTTGGCACAATGAATTAAAATGTACAATACTTGAAAAATGCATGAACTGTGATGTATAGAAAAACAACAAAACAGAAAGCCTTAATACATGTAATATATTTCTGCTGAAATAAATGCAGCCTTAGTGAGCATAATAAACTTTTTTTCAAAAAAATATTTTTAATTATTTCAAACGTTTGCCTGGTATTATATCAATATATTCTACAATAAATAGTAATATAATGACTAAACATTTAGATGTCTGTGTATCGTTTTGGCCACCTGTAAAATAAAAATCAAGAAATATACACATTTATTCTGAACCCTAAAACGTATTTACAATCTACAATACATGAGCTGTAAATCTGTATGGATTTCCCAATGCCCTCAGAACATGCTTCCTCTGTTCAGCAGTTTTAGTTTAGTCATAAAGACAAAGTACACAAAAGATACCGCAGTGAAAATGTTCTTTAGTATGTACAGCACAGGGGTAATGTAACCGAAAACAGCCACCAGGCATATACGCACCACCAGGAAGGGCAAATCTTGGGAGAGAACGCTTGATGAAGCCAGCAAAGGACTGTCTGGAGTTATAACAACACGCAGGATGGACAGATAAGCCAGTATGTATATGGGAAACACCCACGCTGAGTAATACACTGAATCAGTGCCAGCCACCCTCACCATTTCCACGGTGTCAAACCAAAACATGAAGGTGGCCACAAAGAGGTCATGCCGAGCGTCTCGAATCCAGGCAAAGTGAAACGGACCCGAGTAAGAATGAGAGGAGTAGAGATATGCCGTGCTGCTGGTGCGAGAGGTGCCGCCTTCATCTGCATCCCTCCAACGTCCTGATAGTGTCCCATTCCTGACCGGCGACCTTGGAGACGCGTCGACGTCCCGTCCGTTAGCCTGCAGCTGTCCGGATACTGATGTCACCTGCTCCAAGTGAGTCAACACCGGGCCTGGCATCTCAAAATCCAACTCTAATCTGCTTGCTTTTTTAAAAAGAGGATAAAAATAGAGCACAACTTAGACAGACAGATCATTTAATTGGACAAATTTATCAGCGGTTATCTCTTACCCTGTCCTGTCAGGCGAAGAGGGCGAATTTTCTCCACTATGTCCACACAAATGAGGGAGAACAAGACCAGAGAGACGGGGAGTTCAGTAAAGCGGTCACACTTAACGCCAGCATCAACTTGAACCTGCACAACCATAAATAGACCAGAGGGTTGCTGAGAGAACAACGAGTCATGAGCAAAAAGCATTTTATCATCCTCAAGAGAAAACCGTAGTGAAAGACTGAAAATGGAAGCAGTTTTGGATGTATCGCCAAAAACAAACTATACTGTTCATTTAAAACAGCTGGACCAATGTGAAGACTCATATCTTCACCAGTCAAAAACCATGAGAACCCTTTTCAAAACTGGTAATACATTGACAGTTGGCTGTAATACAGATCTATTCACATTCCACAGTCTATTATACCCCGTCTTTGGGTTAATAGTAAATCTGCTGGTCTACCGTGAGTTACTGAGTACCTCGGAGAGAATCTGTTTACGAAAAGTTTCTGATGTCTTGATGAGCCCTACGGTTTTTATTATGGATTTTATTACGGACTTCATTCTGAAAGTAAGATTACCAATGATCAGTATATGGTATATTTACATTCAAATGGATACATATTCAAAATTAAATGTTCTAAAAGAGTGTGAAGTGCCATAAGGGAACCTTTTTTTTTAGTTTATTCTGAAAAATTATACTCTAGGTGTCTGGAAACCATCACCAGTTTTAATGAACCCAATGAAATCAATATGTTGATCTCAGGAACTCACAACATAACATTACACAACTCGAAAACACTCTACACTCTTAAAAAAAGGTGACACAGTGATGCCATAGAACCACTTTTGGTTCCCTAAAAGTTAGTATAAAGCACAGTTTAAAAATTTAAAACAGTTTTTTGCAATGGAGAAGTTCCATAGATGGTAAATGTTCTTCATGGAACCATAGATTCCAATAAAGAACATTTATTTTTAAGAGTGTACAGTAAATAATGGTTCTTGGTAGTAATATAGATTTTAATAATCATGAAGTGCTCAGTCATTTGGTAGTTTCCTAGTGAGACGGAATAATGCTTTACCTTTGAGCTGGCTATGATTATAGCAAAGCATGGTAAAGTGCTGAGGATCACGTATGCAAGTGTAACAGGTCTCCTGCAGAAGAAATAAGGGTGTTTTCATTGAGGAACATGATTAGCATCACAAACTAAGAAACATAGTTTAAAAATTAAGATCATAATTTCATATCAAATCGGCTTATAATGCAACTTGTTTATAGTTAGTTGATTATTACATTTCATTAGTGACATGCTTTAATTAATCTGAAAATATTTTAGTATTTTCTCACATATTTCTTCTATAGTTATATAGAACGATTTACATTGAACCAGTAAAGGCAAAGAGGTGATTCTGAATGGTGTACATTTGCAGTGACCAGTCACAGACATTTTAATGCTGAATAATTAAGAGTTCATGGATCAACTACACTTATAAAACAGTGGCAGCTTAGAAAACGGTTTAGTACTCACCAATTAGTCACTTCTGAGAAGCGCTGTGTCTTGAGGATGAAGTACTTCAAAGGAACCCACACAAACAGGGTTACAGACGCCACATAGGCCACCGAGGCCGCCACCACCAGCCAGTAGGCAGTGACACTAGACTTCACATTATGAATGACAGAAGCAAATCGCTCCATTACTACAAACACAGGAATACAGAGACATGCGAACTGCAGAAGCTCATAAAGGATGAGTTTGACAGTCTTTCCAGAGAGCATCTTGACAGTATGAGTTTTCAGTAAATCCCTCTATGAGTGAGCCGTCACTGAATGCATCTCTCGCAGCACTGAATGACTGAGCGCTCTGGACTCTGTACACTGCTGCTGCTTACACTGCATTCTTACAGGTGCTCTTTTACTGCCACAGTAATGAAGCAGTCACAATTCTCTTTTTATGGAGTTGTGGGAGCAAAAAGTGCCAGTAGCAAACTGAAACATAACAGTCATAATGACATGCACTGCAATGTCGCAACATCAAGAACATGTATTAATGGTGTTTTTAGTACAAAACTGGAAAACGTAAGTACTTTTATCTTTCATGCCTAATAGTATTTTGGTGAGGCTTGTAAATGTGCGCTGTAAAAAAAAAAAAAAAGGATTTTTAATTGGTATCTTTCATTTTTTAGCAAGACTCCCTTATAACAAGATAAATTTACTAAATTAACATAGGTTTTTTTGTATGTTTGTGAGCACGTTTTTTCTCAACAAATTGCAAGACGTACACTACCATTCTAAAGTTGGGAGTCTGTATGATTCTTAATTTTTGAAAAGTTTCTTATGGTCAACAAGGTTGAATTTATTTGATTAAAAACACATTAAAACAGTAAAATTGCTAAATTTAATAATTTAAATTGTTTTCTATTTTAATATATATATATATATATATATTTGTTTATTCCTCTTATGACAGCTGAATTTTAAGTAGCTATGCTCTAGTCTTCAGTGTCACATGATCCTTTAAAAATATTTCTAATATGCTGATTTGATGCTCAAAAAACAATTTCTTACTATTATCAATGTTGAAAACAGCTGTGCGTTGTTGAAGTTGAAAACAACTTTTTTTGTAGAAATAGATTTTTTCAATTCTGTAAAAAAAGTTCAAAAGAACAGCATTTATTGATGGTCTTTTTTTTGTGATAATGTAAAATAAAAACTGTCATCTTTGATTAATTTAATGCATCCCTGCTAATAAAAGTATGGATTTCTTTAAAAAAAAAAAAAATCATTCTGACCACAAACACTTGACTGGTAGCGTATATTATTTTGAAGTGGATAAATTCTTCTTTTCAATAAAAATTATTTATTATTAAAACTGTATTATTTTGCTGTTATTAATAATAACCAATTACCAAGTCTAATTTGTCTTGTTAAATTTGTACACCTGCAGCATACATTTTTACAGTGAAACTACTTATACCACACTAATTGTTCAAACTTTTGCACTTCAAGTAAAGAGCTTAAACCATCTCTACCAGTCTACCAGAGCAAAGTGATGACACAAACATGTGCTGTACATTTGGCCTAGTTTTATTGTGAATACTAATAATTAAGATGATTAAAATAGTACATACAAACAATGGGGTACACAGAACTGATACACCAAAAACAGTCATTTTCCCTGTGGATAAGGTTGACGTAAGGATAATCATCTCCATGTGCAAATGCTAAGGTGTTACATTAGAACTGGCCCGTGGTCCCAATTTCCCAGAATGTTCTCTATGAAACGTCAACAACTACTCCGATAACACTGGAGCTACACGGAGACAGATGTGGGGTACTGCCTTGGTTTAGAGTAGGAGATGCAAATGAACGGAGTCTGTTCTCTTTAGTGTCAGTCTCAGCCCTTGCCAGGACTTACGAAAATAAGAGGTTAGTTCAATCATTCCACGCGCTACAGATCACTTGATCATTCATTCCCAGGGGATACGGAGAGTTTGAAAAAAAACAACAAGCCAAGTATTTCTGTTGCTTATTTTGAAAAAGTTATGGAAAAGGTGTGTTTCGAGTTCAGGGTTAATGCCATTCAGGTTCTTCTTCGAGGAAACGTATGTTTTAAGTGGACACATATGAAATGAGGTTAATGAAAAGGGTAAATTAAAAGTGCATGATGTGGAGTAGCATTACTCCTCAATTTCCCATGTGCCCTTTCTACAGAAGAAGCAGCTGCTTTGAACGTTACGCTCTAAAGACAGAAGTGAGCTCTCGTATATACACATCTGCACACAGGCAGAATATTACATCCTTCTATTAAGTACTGTCAATTAAAACAGCAAACGACAATCAAAATATAAATAAAATGCACTAGAATACATCTGATATTCTTAACACTGAAAATTGAGCTTAAAGACATTGGGGTGATGGATCACTGTCAAGACAATGGCAGTGTTTCGCTACATGGTTCTGGAGGAGAGGCGAGGTGACTTGAGGGCCTTAACACGCTCTCTCTCTCGCACACACACACACACACACTCATAGTGATGAGAAATTAAAATGACGACGTAACCTCCCCTTCAGGACCTGTTGTGACAAACACTGGATTATCGGGACCTACATTGGTACGGAAATGTATGTACAACACAAGCATGCTTTGTGTTTTCCTGTAAGAAACATCCAGTTAATTATTACAATAATGACGCTGCCAAATAAACCGTATAACTTCGTGTTCCTCATCACCTTAAACAAAATGTGCTTATAAAAGAGACCAAAGAAGTATAAGATGGATCAGAACCACTCTGTGAGAACACCACCGGTTAGTAGTCAACAATCGGCACATCCTGTCGTGATAAGAATCAGTGTTTGTTTGTAGTGTCTTAAAGAAAAGGAGGCGATATCTTTGTGTGAGCTGAATGTTCCTTGTTTCTGACTAAGTGTGTGTGTGTTTGTATGTATGAGTCTCTAGGGGTCCTATAAGAGGGCTTTCTCAGGGTAAGGGGTCTGTTGGCTCTCATGGTAGGGCACGGTGTAGCCGGGGGTCTGGCTCATGGCCGCTGGAGCGCCGGCTGGGGTCTGGTAGGACTGGACATCAGCTGGAGGCATGCTGCCAGGGGTCGGGCTGTAGACTGGAGGCTGGCCCATGTACATATGGACATCACTGAGAAACAGATCAAATAATAAATGCATTTATTTAAATTTAATTATCATCACCTTCACCAGTAATGCATTAATAATAATAAGTTATTGTTAAATAAATAATACAGCCTTATTTATATTATTTTAATTTGAATAATAATAATTATTATTATTAATGCATACAGCTTCTTATTTTTATTATTGCTAATTTAATTAACTTGTTTTATTAATAATATCAACAAAAATATTAAATATTTTATCTAATTATACTAAAATATTAATATTATGGCATCAATACAGCTTTTTTATTTTTTTAATAATCATTATAATAATCATTATTATTAATGATATATTAATAATAATGATTATTATTATTAATCATTATTATTATATTAAGATATTAATGATATATTAATAATCAAATAATAATCATTATTATTAATGCATTTCTTAATTTATTTAATAATAATGATGATAACAACAACATTATTATTATTAAGGAATTGATATAACTGTTTGAATTATTATTATTATTATTATTAAATATTTTTTCTAATTATACAAAAATAATATGGCATCGATACAGCTTTTTATTTTTTATCATTTTAAATGTAATAACAAAAATAAGTTGTTATTATTATTAAATATACAAAATAAACTTTATTATAATTAAGGCATTGCTAATATTTAATAAATGATTTAATAGTAATGGTGATAACAACAACATTTTTATTATTAAGGAATTGATATAACTCGTTTCATTTATTATTATTATTAAATTTATCTAATTATACAAAAATATTATGGCATCGAAACATCTTTTTATTTTTATTTTAAATGTAATAATATATTACAATAATTAATTGTTAAATATTTTATAAAATATAAAAACTAATAAACTTAATAATTACAACAACATTATTATTATTATGTTTAAGGAATTGTTATAACTTGTTTGATTATTATTATTATTACCATCATTATTATCATCATCAATGAACTGATACAACTTATGTTTTATTTATTATTACCAATAAATTTAAGTAATGAATTGCTTCTAATAAATTATTATATTTTTATTAATATAGCTTTTTTTATAATAATAAATAAAAATAATAGCAATAACAATAAAAATCATGCTAATTTTTTTAATATACTAAAATTATTTTATTAGTGTAATATAGTAAAGTGTGATTACCTGGGAGCCGGCTGCCCGGCCATTGGTGTTCCTGTTTGATTCATTGCAGAGAGCTGCTCCATTGGAACGTTGTATCCCGGGACTGCTGTGCTGCCCATTGCATACTGCCCTCCAGTGGACTGGCCAGGGTACACCTGAAAAAATAACAGAGACATACCCTAATATATCACTACCAAAACAATCAACAACAAACAGCCATAATAGCAATTGAAATCATATCTAGCAAACTAACAACATACACACTTTGATCATCTGACAGACTCTCACCTGTTGGGAAGCGTTAGGGGTCTGCTGCATGTAGTATTGCTGACTCTGAAGTTTGGCATACATAGCATATACTGGGTCTTCATTCATTAGCTTAGCATAGAGAGACAGCGCTTCCATGACCTTCACGTTCAGATCGGACAGCTCCGAGTGTTTTCTGAAAACAAACACGACAGATTTATTACACATGAGATCTATGGGGAATAACGTGTGCATTTGTCTCATTGGATTTCATTCACTAAAAATAATTGGAGGTTTGTTTACAGGCTTTGCTAGATATATGGAAGGATGGATTTGCATTAAATACGTTTTTAGATGGGACTTTTTGAATACCTGTCAATGTCCTCCAACTTCTGATCAATGAGCGGACCCATCTGGTTGCAAGCAGCTAATTGGGAGAAGAGGAACAACTATGAATCAATGAATCAATCTTTTCAACACAGAACCAACATACGGATATGGTTTTAGACTCACCCTCCAACTGCAGGAGTTCACCTGTGTCTGACTGGTCATCTGTTGGATCTGCACTCTGGATCATCTGAAGCAGCTGGTCCATTTTCTCCTGCAGAACATTGCAAAGACATTACAAACTAGACTGCATGACACTTCTATGAGAGCTACAACGACTAATTCTAACAGTTCTCCACCGAGAGCATCTGACGTCTTTGAAGGGAAAGAGTGAATAGTGGATCATTTATTTCACTATGCAATTTCATGTGCTTTGTAGTTGTAAGGGGTATGTGTAAGAAATACAGTGCCTTATACTGTGAGAAATATGCAGCCTCACCTCATCGATGTAGACAGGCTCTGGCTCAGGTTCAATCGTCTCTACCTGGACGTCTTCACTGAACTGCACAGTCTTCTTCTCGGTTTTCACTAAGGAAAGAAAAATATTAAAGATGTCATAATGTAATGTAATAAGCAGAGAACAGAAATCCAAATGGATATTGTTGTGACAATGCACACTGGGCTACAAAAGTCTGAGACCACATTGAAAATATGGGATTCAAAATAATTGAATCCTGGAAATGAACAAAAACTGACATTTGGAAGATTTTGGTTTTCAAAACGAGGACTTTGTGACATTGATCATGTGAATTCCTTTGTACGGATGGTCAAATATTCTTCCAAAGAAGCTCTAGATGCTCTTTGGATCATTCTCCAATCATGCTGGCGTGATTGCTTGGCATGATAAAGCAAAAAAAAAAAAAAAAAAAAGAGACATGTCAAATATTAAAATTGATCTTATATGAAAAATCATAAGAAGAATGCAGATAATAAAAAATTAAATAAAACGCTTTTCTATTTTAATATATTTTAAAATGTAATTTATTCCTGTGATGGCAAAGCTGAATTTTCAGCAGTCATTACTCCAGTCTTCAGTGTCACATGATCCTTCAGAAATCATTCCAAAATGCTGATTTACTGCTCAAGTTACATTTCTTATTATTACCATGTTTGAAAAACAAACAAACAAACAAAAAAACATTCGAATGGAACGGTAGAGTGAAAAGAGAAAAACTATTAGAAAATGTTGTGAAACAGAAAGAGACTTTGAGGGGCTGCAGACTGCCAGGAGGAAAAGAGTAGATGTGACAGCTTTACTTACTCATCTCAGGCTCTGCTGTCAGGTCTGCTGTCACAAAGTTTGACGGAAAAAGCCCAACACCCTGATACGTCTCACCTTTCCACCAGTTAGGGTCACTGTGAGAGAAGAGATGCTTAAGCCACCTCCCAATAATTGTCATTTAAAAAAAAAAGAAAAAGAAACCCTTTGGCTGTGTTTGGAATCATTCACCCAATCTCTACAGAGTGCTGAATGTCTACTAACCGCCTCAAACTACTTCTGTTTCATAGTCTCGTGCTTGTAGCTTAGCAACCAAAATCAGCTGAATTGATTAAACTGACCAAAGTGGAAACAAGCCTTCCAAACAGAACAAAAATGACAGATGTGTAGTGAATATCATATGAAGGGAATGATTTCAAACACAGCCTGTGAGTGAAATTCATTTTGACCATCAATGAACAGAACCAGACTCACCTGTCATCCAGGATGGTGATGATCTCGCCTGATTTAAAGGTGAGCTCGTTGTCCTCGGCTGCCTCAAAGTCATAGATGGCCCTGACCTTTCTGCCATCAGCCTTGTGAGATGTGAGGAGGCTGCTGGTGCTCGGGTAGAGGCCAGACAGAGAGACCTGAGGCTGCTGCTGTTGCCGCTGGTCCTTCAGAGACAGTTCGATCGCTGAGAAAGAGAGAGAGAGAGAGAGAGATTACCTCTCTTTCTTCAAGACAATTCATTGTAGACCTTAGCATTACAGATTTGCACCCACCTTTAGCAAGGTCTTCTTCTTCTTTCTTGTTTGTTGATGTTGCAGGGTCTTTAGCTACTAATGCAGGACTGGCTTTAGCTTGTTCTGCTGCCTGAACAAATAAAGTTAAACATCTCATTACTTAAACGTTATCATACACATATTCTCTCCTTATAAAGGTTAAGACTCATTCACACAAAGTCTGACACAACAGAACAAACAAGTTAACATATAATCAACACTCAATATACTGTATTCTACACTGTCTGCATATAATATAAAATATTTTTTGTCATATGTCATATGCTTACGAACCATTTATTTAATAAAAAATACAGTAAAACAGTAATATTCTGAAATATTTTAAAATTACACTTGTCTATTTAAATATATTTTATATTATTATTATTTTATTATGAAATGTATTCATGTGATAAAGCTACTTTTGATTAATATTTTTGTGGAAACCAAGATATATTTTTTATAATTATTTTATGAGAACAATGTTCAAACAAACAGCATTTATTTGAAATATAAATATGTTTTAAAACATTACAAATATTTTTACTGTCACTTTTGATCAATTTAATGCATATTTGCTGAATAAAAGTATTACTTTTATTTATTATTACTATAAAAAATGAATATACTCTAAGAAAAGACTTATACACACATATGTGTGTGTGTGTGTATTTCTGACCCAATGTGAGGGAGTTAGATTGCTTTCATTTAAAAATTTCCTTTAATATCATGTTGTGCAAGTTTTATGTTCTAAAGACTGAGATTTGGCCTTTAAACTGAAACTGCACTCCTGACACACATTTAATTCCCTACATACTTATTATATAAATAACTATGGCATTTTACAGAATCCAGTGAACAGGCAGATCTGTGCAGTGGGGATCTGGATTAGGCTGTTCACCTGAGAGCCCACGGCAGGGAAGATGACGCCCTGTTCTCTGAGGTTCTTGATCATGGCCGATATGAGGCTGAGCTGGGGGTCATTACGGAAATCCTCAGCCCATTCCACCATCAGAGCCTTCAGCTTCTCACACACTTTTGGGTGTCCCTTGAGGAAAAAAAGACAAAACATCAGTCTTTTACTGCTGGACTAAACAATTGAAGCATGCCGTATTTCTACAAACAAGATGAAAAACATACCTTATTTAGTACGTTGCTAACTTCACTAGCAAATTCCCTGGAGCAAACCTCTAAATGGAATATTTTTCCACAGTTTGACACACACGCACCTAGTAGCTATGGAGGAGAAAACACTCATTTGATTCTTGATAGCTTATTAATGGCTTCTGATGTTTGCATACTTGAGAGTGAAGGATGAATTCACATCCAGTAGAAAGCATTAAGAATCATTTGCCTTACCGTCAATGCTTGCATGGCAACATGCGGATCCTTGTGATTCACTCTCCTCATTATAGATCTCAGACATTCTTTAGGCCTTCAGAGGACAAGCAATTACGTTTAACCTTTTATACACCCATTAATCTAAAAGACACTCTTAAAAAAATAACAGAATACTCATTCACTAACCCAGTGCGAGACTGTCCAATTTTGTCACAAATGTCCAAAATGAGGCCCCAGTCCTCAGCTGTGTTCATCTCACTTGTCGCTTTCTCTGCAAAAGAATAGTTACTCAAATGCTTATCCCTCATAATGACAAATGTTTCCTGTGATTTTCACAGATTCAGTGGCATAACATTCATTTGCAAATTAATGAATGTGTATCTGTGAAAGGCCACAGGCTCTGTTACACCTAATTATAGAAACCAGAGTCAGAAATTAGCCAGTGCCTAAGAAAAACAAAAAGAAGCCACCGAAAAAAAGAAGAAAAAAAAGAAGAAGAGCCCAGATATTTAAAATGTGAGTGCAAAAAAGCCCCAGGTTATACGGTAATAATAATGAGTTATAAAAATGGGTTATAATTCAGATATATCTATAAAATTTAGGGTTTGTAAGACTATTTTCATGTTTTTGAAAGTCTCAATCATCAAGGCTGAATTTATGTATTTAACAAAATTACAGTAAAAAATAAAGTAAAAATATTTCAATTTTGTGCTCAAGAAACATTTTTTATTATCAATAAATAAAGTGCTGTTTAATATTTTGTGGGAACTGTGATACAAAGTTCAAAAGAATTTATTTGAAATACAAATATTTTGTAACAAGTATTTACTGTCGTTTCCAATCAATTTAATTCATCCTTGTTGAATAAAACTATTAATTAAAAAAAAAATCTTACTGACCCCAAACTTTTGAATGTTAGTGTACATGCCAGATCTGTGTTTCCATTACATTTAAGAATGTGGCTTTGTTTAGAAACCTCTATGTTAGTTTATTCAACCAGAATTTTAATCATGCCACAATATTTTGTTATGAATCTCTATTTACAGCAACTTTTATTATTTTACTTTGATGTAAATTCAATTTTATAATCAACAGCCAAAATTGTTTAAAGCCCCATGAAAATCAATTCCAGCCCAGGCAGCAAATATTTCCCACAACAAAAAAAGTTAATTTATGACAGAACAATAACCCTGTTTACAGAAGGTTAACCAATGACCTACATTTGTTGTGAGATTCTGTTTGTCAATCTAGCAAGCTGTCAAATAGAAGACAGAGGTCAACCAAAACAAAAACACACTGGCAGTGTTCAGTATCTGTGATCTAGTACAGAAACACCCCTACAAAACATTTACAATAAACAAAACCTCTTCAATGCCATCAGACCAGCTCAAACAATGACATCTGCAGCTACTGTACATCAAAATCTGACATTCCCCACATCACAATGATTTCATCTGCAAAGCCTGAACATATTCAGAGCAACTCATATGTGAATGTGCAAAAATAACCCTTAAGCTACATTTCATGTACTTCCTAAAATGCGTGCACTTATATTATAACCACACAGGCTGGTTGCCCCAGCAAAACTATTATCAGCAGGCTCATAATACAATAATGATATAGACAACACAACACTAATCTTAATAAAGGCCTATTATAAAGGATACAGTCATGCAGTTGGAATATCATCAGTCAGCAAAACAAACACGGCTAATAATATATAAAAGGAGCAGCTGGGGACATTTGCAGCGTCACCGTGTGAACCGTTAGCTCCGGTACAAACGCTTCAGGTCGAGGATGAATTAAACCATTAAGACTGAGAAGGCTCAAATCATCTGAAGTGGACTGCAAAGCGTCTGTTTTTACTCAATAGTGCACTGTCAGTGCCACACAAATAGAGAAAATGAGGTTTTGCTCGCTAACAGTCAGTCACAGCTTCTTTAGCTACAAACTTGGCTAGCCATCAGGCTAATAACATGTTAAGCTCTCTAGCTGTGAGACTGTTGTCATTAAAGCCAACGTTAAAAGTTTCTGGTTAAAACCAATAATGGGAATTATTTAATCAATGGAATGCCATTGCGAAATTCTCATAAGCAGTTATAGTGATATCGAAAAGGAACAAAAAGCCGGTGGGTTGCCATGAACAACAATAGACACAGATGAGCTCCCGTTAGCTCGCCTGCTAACTGCATAACATCTCAAACTTACCAACATCTTGATCAAAGGGATTTGACGTGAAGAGAGGCATGGCCGAGATATACACGCGACGAAATCTAAGCTCGATCCTCTTCTTGTTCGTCTCCCTGTCAGCACTTGGTTAAAAGTGAATTAATAAACATAATAAAATAGAAATTACACTTAGTGTTGCTGATGGGATCCCCTCCTCAGTCGCAGCTCTACTGCGGTGCATTCTGGGTAACAGCGCTTTTGCTGGAATGTGCACATACCACACAGTTAAAACACACAAACAGCTGGGCATATCCAAATAAATATGAGCGGGATGTGAACGAGATGTTTATTACTCGACACTGGAATCTGTTAATCGGATAGTGTAAATTATGACTTTGTGAAGGTTAGGGAAAATACAGCTGATAAATCATATGACTTAATCACATGGTAGACCCTATCTGACTCAGCAGTCATGAGATGATGTGAACACTTTTTTTTGTTGTTGCTTTTTTTTTTTGTCTCATTGGACGCTTAGTTAAAATATTAAATTGTGACTTTTATAAGGCAGACCAGTTGTCAAGAGCTAGGAAAAATTGCAACGACAAATGTGTGTTTTCTCTAGCAGTGGTTTTGTATGTTGATTTAAAAAGTGGATAATTCATAAATTCCGAAACCATCATATTTTGACAGTTTTTGTGTAAACAAGTAAATAATAATCAATAAATAAACAAGTAAACACAATAAAATTACACTGACCTACCTGACAAGGGGTAGCTTAGCAACCCCTTGTCAGGACATTTTATAATGAATGCCATAAATGTTAGGCATTCATTGTAAAATGTAAAATTTAAATATATAGTCTACATATTTAATATATATATATATGATGTAAATTATTTTAAAATGTTTTATAATTTATTAAAAAAATATATTAAAAATGTATTATATAAATAATAATTAATTAAAAATAATTTTTTTAGAGTTCACAAAGGCTTATTTGACCAAAAATACAACTTAAAACAGTAATATTGTGAAATATTATTAATTTAAAATACTATTTTCTTATTTTATATATATATATATATAGTATATTTATTCATCACTGTAATATATTGTATATATTATATTATATATTATAATACATTTATAATATTATTGTATTTAATATATAGTATATTTTTAAATGTTATTTATTCCTATGATAATAATAAAAGAATATAATTTTATAAATAAATGTAATATATAATAATAAATGTTTCTTGAGCACCAAATCAGCATATTAGAATGATTTCTAAAGTGATCCTTTGCATCAAAAGAATAAATTACATTTTAAAATAAATTCAAATAGAAAGCAGTTATTTCAAATTGTAAAAATATTTCATATTGCTGTTTTACTGTATTTTTGATCAAATAAATGCAGCCTTGGTGAGCATAAGAAACTTTTTAACTTTCTTTAAACATTTAAAAATCATAATGTATCATAATATATACAGTAGTTTTGACAAGTACTGTATATAGTTGCAAAAGCCAATCAACAGACAAATACATACTGGCAAGTCATTCTAATTAAATTATTGTGTTACATGTAGGACATTCCACAATGAAACATTTATCAAAAAGATCAAAATGCATATTGAAAAATACCTATATTTTATTTCAGATAAAAACATGGTCTTTGATGATAACTACATGCATGTACATGTATTCAAATACACAACTATTTTATACATAGCTACTGCATAATCAAATATTTGAAAAATTCAAAACTTTAAAGATTTTATTCATAAAATCACATTAATGATGTCCAAGATGTAAGATGTAAAACTCTGGTGTGAACAAATTTTGGATTATAGTCATTAAAACATATCAACATATTAATTGTAGCTTTACGGTTGGCTGTTAAAAGCTTTATTTTAATTAAAGCAGCTACAAAGCTTCATTGTATTGCACTGGAATAATGTGGCATCAGCTTCGTTAATGACACAGGTAAAACAGGTATTTACAATCACATGATTACAATACATTACAGCGTTTTCACTTATCTAAACATTAACGTGACTGGTGATCAGTGTATTGTATAGTGTGCAGTCTTGAATCGTTCGTGATTGTCGATGACATTTACTTTTGTGTCCGTCACACATGTGGCTCTCTGGGCAAAGCGATCGTTCATGCTTTATGAGAGGATACTGTGACAGAAGTCTTCTGAACTGTCTCTGTGATTGTCTTATCCAATATTCTCTGTTCATTCACAACAGGTGCTATAAAACTGGAACTTTGGCTGTGAATAATGGAGAAAAGACCGCAATGAATTAAATGAACTCAAGCACAGCAAACAGCAAACGAACTCTTTTCAACCAAAAGAAGCTAAAAATGTGTGCAAGAAACAAGAATTGTAACTTACATTCATTCGTTCTTTCACAAATGAAACTAATGCGTTCTGTGCAGAAAAAGTCGTTCCAACTGGCCTCGTGTATTAACCCGGCACAGTCCTCCCCAGCCTCGTGACCATGGCTCCAGTTATCAGGCTGTCCAGGCTTCCATTTCCTTTCAATTAAAATCAGACAAGACTAATGGGGAATGTTTCCTCACACTGCCATCTCCTCATTATATTATTGAGGACCCTCAAGATAATGGAACAAATGTTATACACTGGATACACATTGTGTATTATATACACACTGGAGTAACAATAATTGTATTAATGTATTTTATTTCAGTTATTCACTCACGTATAGTTGGGCAGGCTCCCATCCACCCATCTCCAGATGCCTTCGTCAGCGCTGTCAGTGAGGCCCAGCCAGAAGTAGCCCTTTCCAGAAATCTGCCTCTTTATCCATAGCTGTGAAAGATAATAAAGTAGGCATTGTGTAACATTTATAGGGTAATGTTAGGTTTAAAACTCAAGAGTTCTAACACTGCAAGCTGCCCACAAGGCTATCGGTGATGACACACTGCAAGCTGTTTTAATATAGTTAATTCTGTTTATTTAAGACGCATTATATATTTGAGAATAGTATCCAGGATTTACCTGCTCGTCTTCATCATTGATAATCAGCATAGTTGAACTCTTGTTGCTGCAACTTTCTATCGTTTCATTAAAGTTCAGATTCTCTGATGAGAAGTAGTAACATTTGTCTCTGAAGCTCTTCCACTGAGCTGGGCACCCTAAGATAAAAAAAAGAAAACATTAAAAATATTATCAGATCTTCACTTGTACTTAAAAGTAGCACTTATGAGAAAGACTGGTTTTAATTCAAGTCTTCAAGCTGTAAGGAAATTGAAATGACGATGCAAACTATGTGCTATTATCTATGTGCGATGCATCTTTTTTGATTTCTTGCTGAAATCATGTTTTTGTACTGTCCCTATACAATAAATAATTTTGTTTTAAGTAACACTTAAATCAGTTACATAATAAATTGTGGTTTGTGGAATTTTGACAACTTTTAACTTTTTATATGAATTAACAAAATGCATCTCAACATATGAACTGATCTGAATTGAACATGATAAACTGATATGAATATCCTGAGATCGTCATTTGATATAAAAAACATATCCTTATTACATAAAAACCAAATGATTTCGTCTGTATAAACTATTATCTAATAAATGGCCTGTATTAAGTGTCTGTCAGTGGTTCTCAAACTGGGGTACGAAGTGACGGAGGGGGTACATGAAGAAAATACTGAAATGTACTGTTAATTTAAAGGGTTAGTTCACCAAAAAATAAACATTCTTTTAATAATTACTCACCCTCATGTCGTTCGAAACCCGTAAGTCCTTCGTTCATCGGAACACATATTAAGATATAACGATAAGAAATCATTGAAAAAGTTGTTATTTTTGTTTTCTTTGTGCACAAAAAAATTCTCATAGCTTCATAACATTACGGTTGAACCACTGATATCACATGGACCATCTTAATGACGTCCTTACTACATTTCTGTGCCTTGATCGTGTTAGGACTCTTGCGGTCTATGGAGGGTCAGAAAACTCTCGGATTTCATCAAAAATATCTTAATTTGTGTTCTGAAGATGAACAAAGGTGTTGCGGGTTTGGAATGACATGAGGGTGAGTAATTAATGACAGAATTTTCATTTTTGGGTGAACTATACCTTTAATTATATCGCACTCTTAAATAACATTCAACTGAACGTGTTTCTCACAGGCAAATTATATAAACGCGTGCCCCCTCTAGTGTACCAAAAAAATGCACCTCCATTTGTTAACTTGCATCAATCGGAGAGTAAACAGTGAGAGATGTTAAGGCAGGCGCGACGCTACGTGCCACGTAGGGATGCGCGGTATACCGGTAATGGAAAAATACCGGTATCTATTATATTTCAAACGGTACGATATCATAATTTTGCTCATTTCGGTATTTCATACGCTGCTGTTCCGAAGTTCACCATTAGGTGGCAGTGCTTCCCAAATTGCTTTGACAACAGAACAACTGATTAAACTCTATCAACGCACCTAAGTGAAATATGGCATTACTTTTCGTTGACCACCAAACATCAAATAAATTTGTCGCTTGCTCATCCTGAAGAATTTCGACGTTCAGACTTAATTTTAACTTTTATTCTGATCATAAGATATGATGCAGTAAACACGAAAGTGTGACGCTAACGTTTTGGTCACCAGTGAATGAAACAAAGGTATCAACTATATGAAACAACAAACCATCTAACGATTATTAGAACGATTAAAATTGCACATCAGTAGACTTTGATTGAGTTTTTGCTAAGTTCACTTCAGCTTTCATATTATGTTGCCACCATGACTGCACTCATAACGGACCGCACTGAACTTGCCTTGCCTAACTTACTTCCATCTCAGCATTTACTAATGACCATGAACAACTTAAGGACTCTCATGCAATGGATACCTTATTGTGGATGGGAGATCAGAGGCTACACTGAATTCATAACAAAGTCAAACTAAGATGCTTTGGCATGATAATCAAAACAAGCTAGATCAAGCTTTGATCTCTGGTCGAGCTTTGTTCACTGAAAGCGACAGGTGTGCGTAATTCAATTGCTATCTATTGCATTACTATATAAATAAACATAATGTGACCGAACTTTAGTAATGGTTACTGAACTTCATGGTTGTAATCAGATGACCTTTCACACTGCTGTCAATACTGCAATATATATTTACATAATTCCAAAATCTGCATTATGAACTAGAGTCTTTTGGTGTATTGCAGGCTCTTACAAGGTCATATGAGATTACTCGACAACGTCGACCGACGTTGTCTCTAATCCAGCCCTAATATGAAGCAGTCGAGAGATAGATATTTATATTTAAAGCTTTTTCTTTGGCTATCTGAGTCTGAAATCTGAAAACAATCTGAGGGAGAGAAATAATAACGTGATTTTGAATATTACTTTGACTGTTAGAATAACACTTTAAAGAAACATTTGTTATAATTCATTAATAGCATTACAGCACTTATTAATGTGGTCAATAATTATTTATAAATGTTAAATGTAGGCTACTAATACATGTTTAGTATGTTAACATTACTTTATGCATTAAACACATACCTAACATTAACCAAGATTAATAAATACTGTATATGATGATCATTCACTTTGTTTAATTTTTTTTTTTTCCCAGTTCACTTATTTTTTTAGGCTGGTTATTTGTCACCTATGGTATCGATTTAGTATCGATACCGTGGTATTATATTCTGGTATCGTACCGAAGCCAAAATTATGGTATCGAGCCATCCCTAGTGCCACGGGACACGCGCTCCATTAAAGAATAAAATAGAAGAAAAAATATTTAAGGTAAGGTGGCAAATAGGTAGGCTAATAAGAGTAGAAGGAGAGGAGGGTTGCATTGTCTATTTTGACATGTGCATCAATCAGAGTGCCAGATCTTTAGGCAGGTTAAAAACTGTGTGGTTAATGCATACTTTTGTGGTTATATATTGTGTAAGGTGCCAGACAGGTAGAAGGAGACCCGGGTTGCATTGTTTTTTCACATGCATCTATCGGATTGGGAGCTGCCTTCGGGTGGCCGGTATTGTGGCAGCTGCCTCTCAAAGATTTTTACCCTTACTTTAAATCACGCTGTAAAGACTTTGATGACCTTCGCGACAACGTACCTTTGTGTTCTCAGCATTTATTGGCATAAAGAACAATATCGACACAGACTTTCACAGAGAACGACTCAGACTCTCTCGATACAGCCAAACAATGCAAGAGTTATGCAAATCATATCTTGCACACCCATCTCATTAAAGTGTAATTTAATTAAAAATATATGATAGTTTGCATACTAATAATGTGTTTGATAAAAGGGAGTTATTTTACAAAGGTATATTCCATGTGCATGTTTTTAAAATACTTTGTGACTAGTGTGAAAGAGGGTGTACGCAGAACGGACGTTAAATGCCTGGGGGGGGGGGGGTACGTGACTGTAAAAAGTTTGAGACCCACTGGTGTATGTGAACAGTAAGTATAAGAAAAACTAGTACCTGGTGTACTTGTCGGGGGTGGCGCTACCTGGCGGTTGACAAAGCCTTGTGGATCAACCGGGGGCACAACTACTTGTGCAGGAAGTCCTGGCAATCCAGGAGGTCCAGGTGGGCCAATGGGGCCAACGGGCCCACGAGGTCCTTCCAGTCCTGCAGGCCCAGCTGGTCCAGCTGGCCCTCTGAGTCCTTGCGGCCCTTGTGGCCCTTGAGGACCTGACTGACCATCTCTTCCAGGTAGCCCAGGTATACCAGGGTCACCTTTCTCTCCTGAAGGCCCCGCCCTGCCCCCAGATCCTCGTGAACCCTTTTGCCCAGGGCTTCCTCTTGATCCGGGTGGCCCTTTCATTCCTGGTACACCAGGAGGCCCTGCTGGACCCCTTTCTCCTTTAGGCCCAGCAACACCAGGTGCTCCCTTTTCACCATTTTCTCCTTTCTGGCCAGCTTTGCCAGGTGGCCCCTGGGACCCTTTGTCTCCCCGAGGACCTCTTGGACCAGGAGGACCTGAAATTATGAAACAAAGAAATTAACTTCCACTCTTCTAAAACCACAAAATTCTGGTAGTGAAAATGAGTTATTAGGGTATATTCAGAAATGTTGATATGTGCAAAGTGTTTAAATTTGAAAATTTTAAAGAAATCAATCATCAATTTAGCCTGACAGCACCCCACATGACCACACAGCCATGCTTTGGTTGCAAATTATAGCTCAAAATATCATAATTTTAAAATAAAATGTAAAAAAAAAAAAAAAATCAATCAATCAATCTTTTGGAATACTTTATCTAGGCTATATATACAGCATATAGTCACCATAACTGCACATTAGTCTACACATCAAATCTGTAGTTCCACAAAATTTGTACTACAAGAAATTCTGTACAGTTTTATACATTTTTGATGATTTTAGTAAAAAAAATATTTGTTTACCACATTAAATAAATTTTTATCGTTTAGTTTCCGAAAAGTGGGCAGTCACTGTTGCATTCTATCATGTGTTCTATACTGTAATATATTGTGTAAACATTGAAGAACTGAATAATAATAATAATAAAATTATAATAATTTTATTATTACTATTATTATTATTCCATGATTAAATTATAATTGAATTAAATGTGAAATATAAATATTAGATGATAAATGCAAACTAAACAAAAAACAAAAATGTTGCCTGGGTAACTAATTGAAAAAAGTTAAGGTTTAAAGGGATAGTTCACCCAAAAATGAAAATTATGTCATCATTTACTCACCCTCAAGTAGTTCCAAATCTGTTCTGCTGAACACAATCCTTTGTGATATTCTGAAGAATGTTGGAAACAGAGCAGTTCTGGGGTACCATTGACTTCCATAGTATTTTTTTTCCTACTATGGAAGTCAATGGTGCCCCAAAACAGCCTGGTTACAAACTTTCTTCAAAATATCTTCCTTTGTGTTCGGCAGAACAAAGAAATTCATACAGGTTTGGAACTACTTGAGGGTGAGTAAATGATGACAGAATTTTCATTTTTGGGTGAACTATCCCTTTAAGGTGAAAGACTAAAATTACTAGCTGGAAATAAATAAAAACTAAAATCAAAATAGAATATATTTATATATTTTATATTTTTCATTAAAAAAAATTAAATGTCAAAAGCACAGAACAACATGACTAAAAATGAAAACTGAAAATATTAAAATAAAAGATAAAACTATAATATTATATAAATAGTATAGAAATAATTCTAAAATAACACTACTCGTTATAAATATGATTTAAAATATAAAATAGGAATGATTAAATTATATATAACAAAATCTTTTTAAACAAGTGCTTATATTTTAATAAATAGAGGCCTAGCCTCAGATCTTACCCTGAAGGATAGTGAAATTCGTGATGAGCTGCGAGTGTTTGCTGTCTACCATTTTCATTTCCTCCATGACTATGGAGAGGCTGCTGACCTCTTTGTCGAGCCTGGCGGTGAGTTCATCCTGCTGGGTTTTGAGCTCTGTGTTGTCGGCTCTGGTTTCTGCCACACTGCTGTTCAGCCCCAGCAGCAGGTCCGAATGCTGGGCCACCGTCTCGGAGCAGGTGCGAAGACCATTCAGATCCACGCTGATCACTCCGAGCAGCTGTGTGGTGAAGCTTACATTCCCTGTTATGCGGTCCATTTCTGCCTCGTTGCGGTCAAGACGTACCTCTAGTGCATCGAACTTCATGGAGGTGGCATTGTCGTGGTCTCGCTGCTGGTCCATGAGCTCACGGATGCTCTGTTCATGGCTGTCGGCGATGCCCGAGGCGTTCTGCACCTGCTCTGAGACCGAGTTCAGCTGAGAGGTCACGTCCTCCAGAGAGTCACTGTTAGAGCGAGTCAGCACAGAATTGTTAGCAGCTAAGGCCTGAAGGTTCTGGACCTTCTCCCTAAGCCAGTCGGCATCCGCTTTGGTCTGCCTAGCCACCTGCTGAAGGCTCTGATAGTCATTCTTAAGTTTATGGACAGCCTGGCTAGTATCCTCCACCGACCTCTGGAGGGAGCTGATGAGGTTCCTCTGCTGGGTCTGGGTGAAGTTCAGAGTGCTGATGCTGTGGGTGTTTTGGCCCTGTTCGCTCGTCTGCACATGAAGGTCCATCTGGAGCCGAGCCGTGTCCGTCTTTAGTCCGTCAATTAAGCCGCTGTATGAGTTTAAGGTGCTGTTTACTTTGCTAATGACATTGGCATTGCTCTCCAACAGATCTCGCAGTGAGTGATGTCCGCTCTGCATGTCCTCACCGGCTAGCCGTAGATCATCGAGAACAGCTCTGTTGTTAGAAGCCTTCACAGCAACATCACTGAGCTGCTTCTGCAATGTCTGAATTTCCATCTTGAATGAAAGGAGTTCACTGGTGGCGTTTTCTGACTTCTCTCCCGTTTGATCATCTGCACATCAAATTTAGAAGTTTATTAAGCCAAAAAAAAAAAAGAAAAAGAATTTAGAGTCAGTGATGTAGAAGAGTAATAAAATATTTGATGATTAATATAATATTTAATGGCTCATATTTGATAACTTGCAATCATTAAGTAAAATGTTGTCCTAACACATTATCATTTAATTGTCCTAATTTCCCCCAAAACAATATATGAAGAGTTTATTTGCAAAAAATGATAAACGCCACTTTTTAAAAAAATGAAGCTAAAACTAATATCTGATGATAAAAACTATGTCGAAATTTATGCCGCGTCGTTAACAAGACGAGACGGGACTACAATGTTATTTGAGGACTAGAGGACATTCAAAATACATCCTATAGGCTAAGTTAACTGTCTTGTCTTTCAAAATGTGCGACCCTGTCATTGGATTGCAATCAGATGAGGGGCGTTTGTATATCTAGTCTCAGTATGGCAGCCGCAGTGGACGGACCAAAACGCAAACTAGCGATCTGAAACAATGGACTCAGCACCTGAAGGGTTAGGGACTGGGTGACCAGACGATTCGTTGTCGATTAACTTAAAGTTGGTGAAGGCGCGATAGGCGGAATCGCGCTGACAGAAGTGCTCTCTCTCTCTCGCGCACGCTCCACTTCTTCAGTTCTCATACTGCGCGCGATCAGTTCTCAGCGCTCAAATACACACACATCAGTCCAAATGTCTATTGTGTAGAGTATCTCACGTAAATACAGTCGGTTATGGCTTAAGTAAACAGGTGGGTGAAAACTTAATGTTTGTCAGTATTACGTCCGTCTTAAAGGGATAGTTCACTTTGAAATTAAAATTTGGTATCAGCTTACCCCAAGGGCATCCAAGATGTAGGTGTCTTTTTTTCTTCAGTAGATCCAATTTTGATGTTTTTAGGTCAAACCATTCTAGTCTGTCAGTCATATAATGGCAGGTATACGCCCTGCATTCACACGGGGCGTCGGCGTCAACGCTTGACGGAGGGCGTGTCTGAAGCGTGGTGCTGACGCGCCGTCATAGTTACAACAACCAATCACATACTTCTCTGGTGTTGCATGAACGGGATTGGGTATTTGCATGAGGCGATCTGATTGGCTGACGCCTCCGTTGGCGCTTGAAAAGTTGCGTCAGCACCACGCTTCAGACACGCCCTCCGTCAAGCGTTGACGCCGACGCCCCGTGTGAATGCAGCGTGAGCCAGAGCGCGCGCACACACACGTCACACACCGGATGTGTGTGCGCACTCAGATCACTTGGACATGGTTGTGTACAAGAGGTAAAAAACTATATAAATACTGTTCGTTTTCTCACACAAACCGCTCGTTTCGTGTCTTAGGCCATCAATGTGTAGTTACGATGAGGAATTGTTTAATTTGGATTTCTCTGTGCATGTTCTTTTTCCCTCTTATAGAGACAGTGACCTATACCTGCCATTATATGACTGACAGACTAGAACAGTTTGACCTAAAAACATCAAAATTGGATCTACTGAAGAAAAAAAGACACCTACATCTTGGATGCCCTTGGGGTAAGCTGATAGATACCACATTTTAATTTCAAAGTGAACTATCCCTTTAAATGGACAGCATTCCTAATTAAAAACCTATCTGTGTCATTAATGTTAACCAACAAAAGATGGTAAATAAATGTAAACTTGTTAAGTAAACCTACTGTATCTGAAAAATGAGTTTAATTTGTATCTCTACTAAAAAATGAATACTTATTCCAGTTTTTCCCAAATTCAATCCTTGATTCAAATTTCTCATAAGCTTAATTGATTTGGTATAAAGAGAGAAGAATTAAAGGGGTCCTATTATGCTCTTTTACAAAGTCTTGATTTTGTTTTGGGGTGTACTAGAACATGCTCTCATACTTGGTGGTTAGAAAATCGCATTATTTTTCACATAATTTACATTACAATACCTCTCTCCCCAGCCTGGCACAAACGGCTCGATTAGTTCGGGTTTGATAAAGGCCCGCCTTCCGAAAAACAAAATGTGTTGTGATTGGTTAGCTGTCCCAGTGCGTTGTGATTGGTGAACAGCTTAGACGGCGTTTCAGTACTGCCCTGCCCCTTGCCAAAGCAGCAAGCCATATCAATTTACATGGCCGCATTTACACTGCATGATTCAAATGACCCAATTCCGATTTTTTTCCTCCCATGTGGCACAGATCGGATATGGCCCACGACCGTGTAAGCAGGAAAAAATCACATGGATTCCGATATTCTCCGATCAGTTTCAGGCCTCATTCATATGTGCTAATAAATCATATATGAATTGGATACGTGCATTTGTGCCTGCCGTGTAAGCGGACAAATCGGATATTCCCCTGTAAATGCGACTCCTACGTCATTGAAAAGTGAGTTTTATTTAAACATTTCGCGGTACAGACATACCTGTAACAAATGAAACATCTCTAGTTGAGTAGCAGAGTATTCATTTTGTTCGTTTGTGTTAAATAAAAGGTGATCTGACGCTGAAATGTGTTGCTTTTGAAATCACGCTGAGTGCTCGTTGCTGTTGTTGTCAGTGATGAATGCATTTGGTTTTAATTACTAAAAAACACAGATGATGTGACATGCTTAACAATATCTACCACCTGAGTATTATTCCACTCGCAAGCTTTCAGTGGAGCTGCGTACATCACTGTCCTGAAGAATTTGTACTAGGATATATAATTATTTTGATGTATAGATGTAACTATTGCATTAAAAACGTTTCTATATGAATTCCATGTCAATAAATTAAACTCAATGTACTATTCAAATTGATTTGTGATGTCATATATGCTATTTTTGGCTTGTTTCACCAAGTGCAGTGTAAAATGCACACATCGGATACGGGTCACTTTTAAAAGAAATGTAAGCACGTCGTCCAAAAAATCGGATATAGTCACAAAATTGGAATTGGTCATCAAGACCTGCAGTGTAAATGCAGCCGAAGACTATTGAGCATTTTCGTCTCAAGATAAAGACTAAGACTAAATCAAAAATGCCTGCCAAAATTAACACTGCTTTCAAGGCATCTCGAGTTCATGTTTTACTGCAGAAGCCGACAAGCGCCCTTGTTGTTTGTGAACAGAAGCCGATAAGTCCATTTTAGCGAATCAGCGCGCTGTATTCAGGTCAGGTGACAAGGCTACTTTCACTTTGAAAAGACGTGCTTGCTGAGAGGAGTTTCGTCAAAGCTGACTAAAAGTGATCGAGGATGGATAATTTCAACGAACTTGATGAACCTGTGACATCTTCTTCAGGGCGAAAAAGGAAAATAAAAGCTGAAACGTTTTCACGCTCCATGTCACATCCATACAGTCTATGATCACAACAACAACAACGTTTGTCAGACATCTACATTGTCATCTGAGGAGATTACAAAGATTAAACGAGTGTTTTTTTTTAACTCTAAAACATGAAATGTGGAGTTATCTGCTTTTGCTATAAAACAAACTTTTAATATGAAAAAAAAAACTTTCAATGAACTTTAATTTTGTAAATTACCTGTATTTGTTTAAGTTATTATTACTTAATCAAAACAACCTAACTGCAGTTTGATTGATATTACTTGGAATGCGCAATACAAAAACGTGATTTCTGATAAAAAATAAAAATAAAGAGTTGGAGTTATCAGTTTTTGCAAATTAACTCTTCACATATATATATATATTATATATTAATAAATAAAATAATTAAATTGTTTAAACGCGCTCCATGATGGTTATAAGTCTATCTACTGATTAACGTAATGTAACTGTCATTCTGGAGTTCACATTGAAATAATTAGATTTAACACTAAAATCCTTTTCTCTTTGTGCGCAGCCTAAAAAACTATTCAGATGATTATTAAAAGACACAATTAAACAAGGTTGGCTGTTTGGCCCCAAATCAAAACAATAGTAACTGGTGGGCTAATGCAGTTTCTGAATTCAAGCTACTGGACTGCTCTCTGATGAAAGTAAATGAGGGAGGAGGAGGAATAAAAACGTTGCTTGGGTGAGTTGTCACTGTGATTGTTTTACTTCACAATGCAGATTTCATTTTCCACATGCTCACAGTGCCGAAGCAACCATATCTGGTTTAAGGACCATGGTATCCCTGTATATTATATATATCGCCTATTATAAATAATTATATTATTAATTAATTCATAATCATTAAGTTTTTGGAAAGTCACACCTGGTGTTTTACTACCTTTACTAAAAAGTGTCATAAAAGGCCCAACAATATGACTTTTCCTGATAAAAAAAAGTTTTTCAAATATAAACAGCAAAACAGTTTTGTTAAAAATGAATGAATAAGTAAATAAATAAACTAATCTACTTACGGTTTTATTTTCAACAATTTAATTCTGTTATTGAAGCTAATAAACTTAGTTAATAAAGGTAATTAACTTTTTTTTCATCATGATATTAAGGGAGTTGTATCATTATCATCCTTTTAGAAAAAATATCTAAATTAACTGTAATTCAGAAATTAAAAAAATGTTCATCAGATGTGTGAATAGTATTTTAAATGATTTTTTAATAAATGCACATATATATATATATATAACACTATATACAGTGCTGCTTGAAAGTTTGTGAACCCTTTAAAAGTTTCTATATTTCTGTATAAATATGACCCAAAACATCAGCAGGTTTTCATATAAGTCCTGAAGACAAAGATAACCGAATTAAACAAGTGAGAGAAAAATATTTTCTTTGTCATTTATTTATTGAGAGAAATGATCCAGTGTTACATATCTGTGCGTTGCAAAAGTATGTGAATCTTTGCTTTCAGTATCTGGTGTGATCTCCTTTTGCTGCAGTAACTGAAGGTAAAGTTTCTTGTAAATGCTGATCAGTCCTGCACAATAACATGTAGGAGATTTAGCCCATTCCTTAGTGCAGAACCACTTAAACTCTGTGATGTTGGTGGGCTTCCTCCTATGAACTGCTTGTTTAGGTCCTTCCACAACATTTTAATTGGATTAAGGCCTGGACTTTGACTCATTCCAAAACATTAACTTTGTTCTTCTTTAACCATTCTTTGGTAGAATGACTTGTGTGCTTGGGGTTGTTGTCTTGCTGCATGACCCACGTTCTCTTGAGACTCTGTTCTTAAAAAGATGTCCTGAAGTTTTCCTTTAGAATTTGCTGGTATAATGCAGAATTCATTGTTCCATCAATGATGGCAGGCTGTCCTGGCCAAGATGCAGCAAAACAGGCCTAAGCCATGACACTAGGGGTGTAAGAAAATATCGATACACGTGAGTATCGCGATATTTTGTTTGGCGATACTGTATCGATTCTCAAAATCGGAATATCGATATAAAAAAATAAAATAAAAAAAAGGATTCATGGCAGTTGTTTCGTTTTGAGTTCATATCCCGACCGCTAGAGAGCAGTCTTCATCTCTGAACTTAAACAGTGACAGGAAATACTAGCATTAGAGCACACCACTAATGTTAGCGTTAATATAGTTCGCTGCCAGTAATGGAGGATGAAAGAATTGTTCCAGCTCTCGTTTCGGTGTACAAAGCTGAAGTGTGGCGTCATTTGGGCTTTTGTGGTAATGTCCGCCCCGGGACCGCAGCGTGGGCGTCACCTCGGTTCCGCCGCTTGCCGCGTCCCGTGTGAAAAGCTTTCGCGCGGGGCGCGGCGGGCGGTATAGGGTCTCTGCGCGGCTGCAGCTTTCTCTCGTGTTGGGGGCGTTTTGTGCAGTTGGGCGGTGCTCGAGTCGCGGTCTCGGCGATTCCACGCAGAACATAAATACAAACTGAAAAACCTGTGAAATCTAAGTTGAAAGGTTCTGAGAATGTTCAACATCTGTATTTATTTTATTGTTTTACATTTGTTTTGTTTTCATTAGGAATCCAGCAAGCACTTTATTTTTCAATACTAAGCAGATGTAATTTTTTTTCAGATCAAAATGTTATGACATTGTATATTACAATTGTAAACTTAAACTGTGAACCTTTAAAGCAGGGTCTAAAAATATATATGGTCTTTTTTATAAAATAAATTTTATTCATACATTTAACTAAAGAATCCTGCAAGCACTTTAATTTTTCCCCCTTGACTCGTACTGCACAAAAAGTGGTTCATTAATGTTGAATGTTACAGGGACAGATTGCAAATGCAGACCCCAGTGTGTTCTGGTTAAACAATTTTTATTTATTTATTGCTAAGGTTTGCATATAGTGGTGTGCTCTTAATGACAGCTTTCCTAAAAATATATCCTATTCCTAAAATAAGAAATATCCCAATATATCGCCTTGCTTACAGTATCACAATATATCGTATCGCAACCCCTGTATCATGATACATATCGTATCGCCAGATTCTTGCCAATACACAGCCCTAGATACTACCACCACCATGTTTCACAGATGGGATAAGATTCTTAAGCTGGAATGCAGTGTGTTCTTTTCTCCGAACATAATAGCTTCTCATTTAAACCAATAAGTTCTATTTTGGTTTCATCCATCCATTAAACCTTTCTCCAATAGTCCTCTGGCTTGTCCACATGATATTTAGCAAGCAATTTTCTTTTTGGAGAACAGTGTCTTTCTTCTTGCAACTCTGCCATGCACACCATGGTTGCTCAGTGTTCTCCTGATGGTGGGCTCTTGAACATTAACATTAGCCAATGTGAGAAAGGCCTTTAGTTGCTTAGAAGTTACCCTGGGAACTTTTGCAACCTCACAGACTATTACACGTTCTGCTTTGGAGTGATCTTTGTTGGTCGACCACTTCTCGGGAAGGTAACAGTGGTCTTGAATTTCCTCCATTTGTACACAATCTGTCTGACTGTGGATTTGTGGAGTCCAAATCCTTTAGAGATGGTTTTGTGACCTTTTCTAGCCTGATGAGCAACATCAACTCTTTTTCCGAGGTCCTCAGTAATCTCCTTTGTTCGTGACATGATTCACTTCCACAAACATGATCAGACTTTGATAGATCCCTGTTCTTTGAATAAAACAGGTCACGTACTGACATGTGATAGTCATTGCACTGACTGAAAACACCTCTGCACAGATGGACTCTAATTTCACCTTTAAATTAACTGCTAATCTAAGAGATTCACATATTTTTGCCACTCACAGATATGCAATATTGGATAATTTTCATGAATAAATAAATGACAAAGAAAATATTTTTGTCTCATTTGTTTGATTGGGTTCTCTTTGTCTACTTTCAGGACTTCAGTGCGAAAATCTGATTATGTTTTGGGTCATATTTATGCAGAAATATAGAAAATTCTAAAGGGTTCACAAACTTTCCAGCAGCACTGTATATAGTGTTATAGTGCATTGAGCCAGTTATGTGATTTCTATATTGCAACATCTCAGGTCTGGACTTACCAAGTTTCTTGAGGTCTGTCTCTACAGCCATGATCTTCCCTCCATAATTCTCCATACCCTCTGTTACATTATCCATTCTTTGGACCACTGTGGGCACACATTGTAAATGCCAGTCAGACTTTGTCTGCACTATAGACTACAAGTATACTATAAATCCTTAAGTACTTCTAATTTTAGAAAGTCATTAGGCTGTTTGAGATGCATTTCTGAGACAGTATTCCTTCAAAATGCTGACCAATTTGACCTGTGTGGACATGATTTAACATTTTTCACTTGTCCAGTGCACATGCATAAAAATACAATATACATTCCACACATACAGTTATGCAGGAAATGCATGACACTTCATTTCCTCAGGAATTTGGAATGGATCTTGAGAAGTCGCTATCAGAGCACCTCCTTTCTGGTGATTCCCAGCAGGCACCACTATAGCCATTCAAAGACAGATTTTGGTCTCATCCCTGATTTGTACAGTAATGAAACCTTAGTTTAAGATGCCTAAGGGCTGAAATGTTAATATAACCTGCCGTAACCATGACCTGACCATTTATGTTCTTATACAATGTTGTATTATATTAAACTTAATTCTAGGAGTATGTGGTCATGTGCACCACTAGAGGGCGCTTTCACTATGCATTCTGCATGATTCTTTTGGTAAGTAGTGTATGATTAAAATACCAAATGTCACATTTGTCTTTTTCTTTGGAACAGTCATAAGGTGATCTTACAGGCTATCCTGACAAAGGCCAGGAATGGTTTCGAATCCCACCTCTTGTTCCCAGTGTTTATCCCATTGAATATCTCACTGGCGGTCAAACATGAATGAAAAAATAAGTCATCATCTTCGCTCTCCAGTGTATTGGCTCTGTTTTTTAACTCATGTTTCATTCAGACATGCAGCACTCGGCTATCGCTGCCAGCAATCTCAAACACATCAAAGATCTTGGGTGTTAGCATTCCTAACTGCGCTTGTGTAACCAAACACAAAACAAATATATGCTGTAGGGGAAAAACAAAACACGGAGGTCCATTTCAAAGGCTTGTTGGTCATTTTCACACTGGGAGTCTGTCAGCGGGAGGTCAACGCTGCCAGTCTCCTGCCCTCCCTCTCTCTCCCACTCTCCTCTCTTTCTTATTTTCCTGTATAAGCCATGTTATTTTTGAATGGAGTTTAGTGGAATGGTTCTCTTAGCTGACAGAATGAGTGACTCAATCTAAATATGCACCACTGAGACACTCACTGGACTAAATCTGAACGTACAATTAAAAACTCTTGTCTATATGACGTTGTTGAGAAGTGATACAGAATAAAGTAACCACATACTTTCTGGCACTGCCAACAAAGGAAACATGACATGTTTTCAGAATGCTACAAAGTCCCTGTCAATCAACCTGTGGGTTTTGGGACAGCAAATTGCCGCTAAGGCATAAAATCTCCTCTGGAGCAGGTTTGTAGTGAAACTTGCTGGGTTTCCATGGTCTTCTCATCTGGTTGGCATTAGGGCTTTAGAGAACTAGAGGAGACATATGGACTCAATGGAGACGTGATCTGGACAATCAGATCACATTCATTTAAAGGTAAATAAGCAAGGACACATTTTCAAGTACAGATTTGGGGTGCTTTGTAGAAGTTAATTTGTCTCTCTTCTATCTATCTGTCTATCTATCTATCTATCTGATTTGTGTTAGTGCTTTGTTGTATAATATAATATTGTTATCCCTTCTAAATATTTAATTGCAAACCTATTAGCACTGCTTGCTACAGATCTATATCACTTGCTTAGCTATATCACATAAATGAATAAAGTTGTTTAAAAACTTTACATTCGAAAGCTAAAAAATACCTCTAATTTACCATGTCCTTTTGGAAGACAACAGTGTGCAGTATCTTATCCTGGTTTTTGGCACCAGACCAAATAAACTGCGATGCTCAGCTTCACAGTGCTCATGGCTTTCCCAGCTAATACAGAAAACAGATTTCACTGTGATAGTCCGGCTGACAATATTTGGAAAACTATCTTGTTTCTATGGTGCAATATGGTTGCCTTTTGTCAGGACAAATAATAAAGTGAGCCAAAGTTCAAAACTGAACAGCAGAAATTATGGAATGTTCATTTGTGGCACATTCTTGATACATTTTAGCTGGATAAGATATAAACCCAGTGAACCTAGATTTCCCAGGTTTCTGTTCTAAGCAACAGACAGCAGGAATGGTCTGTGCCGTACTTTTGTAGATTTGCAGATTTCATTGTGAAAGCACAGTGGGCTGAAACTGCAAACATGTAGAATTATGCACATCACTGCAAAAGATAAATGAGTGTGAGAGTGTGATCTTCAAAGGCAATGTCAGGAGGACTTCCTACCTTTGTATCCAAGCACAGCCACAGCTATGGTGAGCAGTGCACAAAGTACATACAGAAGAGCAATCGCCACCCTCAGGGCCCAGTCATTTTTACATTTAGTGCATTCACTTCCTTCCTGGATACCTGCAACAGAAAAGAACATTGCATCAAAATACATCTGAAACACCGGGACATTTCTTTAAGACAAAACTGAATTCTAAGGAACAAACAACTATTTCAGCGATTTCACGCAAAGCAGCTTTAGAGATCACAGTGTTTCACCACATGATGGTGGAAGCGAATAAATGCCCCTCTGTTTGTTTTCATGAGCCAAGCTGAAACTACACCATCAGGGCTTACTGTGGCGAGATACCATGTTTCATGCCTGTCTTGAACGAGAATGAGTGATTTGTGTCAGTCTGGTTCAGATTACCATTGAGCAAATTGTTTTTCTCCTTGATCTAGAGGGAATAAATGGTCAACCATAAATAGTGTCACACTAGGACAAACAACAAGTTTGAACAGTACATAACAGACTGTGACGTCAAATTCGCCACATGCTGCATGTTTTTGCTACAGCTAAGAGTAAAGTGGACCCCTGTTGTGTTTAGATTGAGGCTTAGCAAATAAACATGTCCACTATCTCCAGAAAAACTCCAGACATTCCACAACGAACCTCACATCCTTGTTTGACTCATCAGTATATGGTCGGAGTGGCAGCCATGGCATCCAGGTCAGGCTAAAATGAAAGCCCCATGAGAGAGCTGGGGGGTGGGCAAGTCGCAGGGGAGCTTGTCCTTAGACCTAAACAGCTGTGTAAACATCAAAAAAGGGCCCTCCGAGCTATGGCCCCGGATGTAGGGGGAGTTTGCACTGAGGGTTTGGTGAGGTGGTCTGTGTGGGGGAGATCAGGAGAGGCCTCAGCCCCCACCAACCCACCCTCACTCAACTATAACCAAACCGCACCATGTAAACAGGCAACATCACCACCTCTGGCTATGGGTCACTGGGGTGTGCAGCGGAGAGAGAGAAAAGAAAACAATAAATGCATCACTTCTACATTGCTGTAGAGTGTTTATTGCTGTGTTTCTTTCACCTAATGAAAACTATTAACTAGAGATGGACAAATTGCTTCAGACTTACAACACTGAAGCTATGCTAACCACACAGATTTCTCTTCCTATAGCCTTTCACACATGCTTTGAAAATCAGGAGGGAAAAGCTGATTTCACTGAAGAAATACAGATGTGCTCTTTCAGATAGCTGGAATTCCAAGACGGGATGCTTAAATTTGTGCTCTGAAGCAACAAATAGGGAAACACGCAATGCTTTCTGGAAAAAAAAAATCAGTTTTTATTCAGTTTTTTTTTTTTTTTTTTTAAACTGAATGTCATTTGTTTTCGTTAATGGTTCCTGCAAAATATGTTCCCACTTGACTGATGGAGTTACCTGCAGTAGTTAATCAATGGTGCAGTAACACCATTATAACATCTACATTGCGAAACAGAAAGTGCAAACAATGTATTCTGACTTCAGAATGATCAACAGAATACAGCGCAACCGATGTAGTTCCATTGGCAAACAAATGACTCAAATAAATGGGTTCTTTTAAGTGAATCAAAAGCATATCAAAAGCATAAAAGCGCAACCAGTGTCATTGTATTGCGTGCAAATGACTTTAATGAACTGATTGTTTAAGTGAATAAAAAAAGTGTACTGCACAATCCAATTCCAGAATAAATGACTAATGAATCGGTTCTTTTAAGTGAATCAAAAGCAAACAGTGCAAACATAGTCCCATTCCCAAAAAAAATACTCAAATGAATTGGTTCTTTTAAAGGGTTAGTTCACCCAAAAATTTAAATTCTGTCAGTAAATCACCCTCATGTCGTTCCAAACATGTAAGACCTCCATTTTGGAGAGTATCCGCTGGACGCAACAGCATATGCCATGTGGCGCAGCTGACACAGAATAGCATACGTTGTTTACGTCCAGCGGATACTCTCCAAAATGGCACTAGGGTGACGTGGAGGAGCCGAATTTGAATAAAGTCATTATTTTGCTTTTTCGTTTGCGTACAAAAAGTATTCTCGTAGCTTCGTAAAATTACAGTTGAACCCCTGATGTCACATGGATTATTTTACGATCTCCTTGCTACATTTCTGGACCATGATCGTGTAAGGACCCTTGCTGTCAGGAGGGTCTGAGAGCTCTCAGATTCCATAAAAAATATCTTAATTTGTGTTCTGAAGATGAACGGAGGTCTTACGTGTTTGGAACGACATCAGGGTGAGTAATTAATGACATAATTTTAATTCTAGGGTGAACTAACCCTTTAAGTGAATCAAAAGCATATAGCGCAACCGGTGTCATTCCATTCCGAACAAATGACTAATAAATCAGTTCTTTTAAAGGGCACCTATTATGCAATATCCACTTTTACATGGTGTTTGGACATAAATGTGTGTTGGCAGTGTGTGAACACAACCACCCCACAATGATAAAAATCCACCCACTCCTCATTTTTTAATCCCCTTTAAACCAAGTCAGTCTCACTAGGCCTGCGGTTTTGATTCTCACGCAGTGTGTACATTGTGTAGGGTTGGGCCACGGGGGTTGATTGACAGCTCTGCATTGCTATAGTTTCCGCCCTCAGTGGTTGTACGCTGTCCTCCATGTTCTCCACGCTCGAGCAGCTGTAACGTCAACAATGTCTCGCAAGCAATCCCCATGCTCTGCGTTTGGATGTAAGACTGAACATAAGAGTCTTCATTTTCTCCCAACATCTGAGCTGCTGAGGATGCTGTGGATTACTTCAATTTTTCATGGTAATGCGCCTCAAAATCTTCCTAAATACTTCCTAAATCACTCCAGACTCCTTTGTGAATGTCATGTCGTTATAGTGCTTAGCGTTTTAACCGCATTTGTGTGCGTAAATTAAGTATTTTTAACTGATCAGCGCCGCGCTTGTGAGATTAGTTTGCGCCGTTCGTAGCGTGAGATTCGTTCGGTAGCGCAGCTCGGTCAATTGATCCGCGCCGATGACAGGTCAGCGCGGCGTGAGCTCTGCAACATTGTGCTTTTTCGTCCCACTTTCAGTGCATTTGGCTTCCCATATGTATGGCTAAACACCGGTTCTCTGGCTCTCAGTTATGTTGCTTCTACCGGCTGTTTATTGCTGTAGATATGCAATGCGGAGAGACGTATACGCGACTCCCTCTTCTGGAGACAGAGCGGGAATATGCAGCTCATTTGCATTTAAAATGATACACTCCAAATCAGCTCTTTTTTAGAGACACCCCAAAAATGACATTTTCCAGCTGTAATAATAAATGATCTGTTGGGTATTTTGGGCTGAAATTCACAGACACATTCTGGGGACACTCAAGACCAATATTACATCTTGTAAAAAGGGGCATAATAGGTGCCCTTTAAGTGAATCAAAAGGATACAGCGCAACCAATGTAGTTCCACTCCCAAACAAATGACTCAAATGAACTGTTGCTTTTAAGTGAATCAAAAGCGTACTGTGCAATCAGTGTAATCCCATTCCTGAATAAATTACTCTAATAAATCGGTTATTTTAAGTGAATCAAAAGCAAACAGCGCAACCGATGTAGTTCCATTCCCAAACAAATTAATGAAATATACTGGTGTATCAAAGTGAATCAAAAGCGTAGTGTGCAACCAGCGTCATTCTATTCCGTGCAAATTACTCTAACAAACTGGCTCTTTTAAGTGAATCAAAACCGTAAAGCGCAACCAGTGCAGTCTGATTCTGAAGTAACTAAAAAGTCTGCGTAAACTGTTCATGTTTTGTATTTACTATTGAAATTATATCATCATATGGCAATGGAATTGCATTCCGAAAGTACAAAAACAATTGTTAATGGAACCTAATAGGAACTAGAATGGTTCCTTTGAGGAATTTGAATCAAAACCTGACTTGTTCATTTCTTCAAGATTCGATGTTTTCTTGTTCAAACCCCCTATACACTTGCCAGTAGATTAATGCAGTCTATGCGGACCGTACATGACAACATTATTTGTAAACATTCTGACACACATCCAAACACCCACACATTTAATGTTTGTAACTCAAAACACACACGCAGAAAAACCTAAAGGGAAAAGCAAACTGAGGCCCTGGAATGGATGACCGTACCTTGCCCTTTACTACAGGGCTTTAGGGAGGGTCTGGAAAATGGCTAGAGTGTCATTTTCAACAAGCCAGCAGTGACTGGTTCTGGTCCAGGAAATTCCCAATGAGAAAATAACTAGTCAAACAGTCTAAATGAATTTACAGTAACACAACAGCCCATACCTACTGTTTGTTAACATACATTGGATGATTGTTGTTCTAGTCAAGACTTCACAGTATGCATGCTACAGATCTCATGATGGATCATATTAAAAGCTGGAGGAGGACAGAATAGAGAAGTGCTGCTTTAACACTGTGTGAGATGAGGTTGTTAAGCTGTGGTAGGAGATTGAGAGAGAGAGAGAAACGCTGAGGCCCGCATCCATGCCTGTGCAACAGCTGTGTTTCATTTGGACTCAGGAAGTCGCTCAAAGAAAATTCCTGTACTTCTCTTTTTTCTCTGTACCTGCTATAAGACCCACTCACACTTGCCCAATGCAACACAACACTTGTGATGGAAATTTCCATGGCAACAAAAATAAATTTTTCCACACTACACACAGAAAGCGGTCCATGTTTGAGTTGATTTTTGGTTTGGTATATAAAGGTTATTTTTCAATATGCTCTTTTGCAAAAAAATATTATCTTAGTTTTAGGGTAAATTGGCTTTCAGATTTCCTATGGTCTCTTTAAGGACCACTACCCAGACTTGTCCTCCAAAAAACACACTTGAAAAATCATAAAAGATCTTCCAAGGGAGTCTAATCTGGTCTCACAGAAACCATAGAGACCTAAAGCAGCCATTACAAATTTGTTTGCACATTTACAGTGGGTGACTGATTCATAATTATGTTTAATTAAGACCTCAATAATGTTCAAACGTTTCAGCTACAGTTCAAAAGCTAATGAAGAGTTACTGATAAATTAAGCAAATCTGAGCAGTGAACCCTTCTGGGTCCAATCAGAGTTCAGGCATTTGAGAAAAACAATTCTTTTGCCATTTGATAATAATTACAGCCTTATCTGCATGATCTGAATGCAACAAATGTTCAAAAGCTGCCATAATAAAGTACTTATTTTCATAATTTCATTTAAGCATTACCTCAACTGATTTCATGCTGGCCATTGTTTAGTGACTACACAAATTTGGAAGACCAGAAGTATAAAATGATTAAACATGACGGATTGGCAGCCCTGAAAGCAAACGGTTTAACAAACATGATCAACTAGTAACAACAGACCCAGTCAGTCTCTTAAGATGAAGAGCAAACAAAATCTTGCAGTATGTCATTCCGCTTTATTTCAACACAAGAAACAATGAGTATTGTCATGTTAAAAATATTATGGATATCCATCTCTATGTGACCACTGCCAACATCTGTAATCATCACTCACAGAAGACGCAAATAAAATGCTATTTGCATGCAATTTCTTTCAGTTGTGTATCAGAAATAGTGAATTTTGTGAATATGGTGCACATCTCTGGATCCAATCATCATGCCCCCAGCGTCCCTCATTAAAACCCCCCTCTCTGGAATGTTAACAAGTAAGTGCTCTAAAAAAGGGGTATAACTACAGAGACAAATTACTACACCATTATGTTTGTAAACCTCTGAACTGTACTGCTCCACACCACTAGCATGCAACAGTAACATTTTTTCCCCTTTTTTGACAGCAAACAGGTTTATAACACTTTAAATAGGCACAAGCATCTGGAGCTTATTACACAAAGGAAAAAAAAATCAAAGGATGCAAGAGAAAGTTTGATACATCATCCCTTCATGCCAAGGACTGAAGGACAAACATCTAAAATGTCAGCTCAGTTTACAATTTGGATGCAAGGAATGCTTTTCCTCAAAGAACCCTTTATATTACTGACTTCAACATCATTTAGAAAACACCACCATGGTATAGGAAGTGTAGTATATTTAGCTTATTATGAATGGCTTGAACATGCCACCAATCCTGGCGTGTCCGTGTGGAAGAGGTCTGGACCAATTAAAACAGCACAGCCCATTACGCTGGAGCATTTTGATTGAGCGAGATTTAATCTTCATGGAAAACTAGGCTAAATCCGTAAGATACACTGAGGAAAATCATGCCTTTTCATGACTAACAATTGTTACGCACTCATGGTTGGGCTACAACATGAAGCCTTTGTTTGCATGTTTACTTGTCTCAGCTCAAATTGAATCAGACACATGCAGTCTTGATACAAACAAATCAACAGCAAGCAATTTAAAGAAAGCCTTTAACGTTTCTGGATCCAACAGGTTTTTTTATGACATCAGCAACAAAATAAAGGCAGAAATAGGAATAAATCCTCTCTGGAGTTCAGAGAGAGGCAATAAAGTCTTTCCTAAGACATTGGCACAGTCAGTGGGACACGTGTGGGCTGTTTTCAGCTCCACTTATTTCCTTATGTGATTAAGGCCATGTGCAGTTTTAGAAATCCAGAGAGACTCTGAAAGAATGAGATGACATGGAGTTAGCGATTGAGAAAACAACTCAAAGAACTGGATAAACCTACAATGGTCTTTCAAGATAAATTCAACATATTTAGTTCTTGCTGCTTAGAATGAAAACATTGAGAAAAGACAAGAAACACACTGTGGCCATGCATATATATGCTTATGTTCAGCCCTGCAAATCATCTGTATTGTATTACTGTTGAAATAAAGCGCAAACTAAAGAGGAAATCATAAAAAGGATGTATGGAAAATGTGTGGAGACAAAAACAGAGATAATTCACAGCCAGCCAGACAGGCAGATCCCACTCAGAATCTGAGACAGGAAATCAAAATCCGAAGCCAAGAGCCTCTGGCTAATGAGCCGAAAGAGAGATTCTGCTCTTGATATTGGTCTACTGCACTAAATAAATGCAAATACCTTTAAATCCATTATTTTCCCAATGGTTTAACAGTATTAAGCCTATAACTTAACTTTATATAAAGTCATACATGATGGGGTTTTCATTTTCTAATGTAATGTAACATCTGTCTTGGTGATTGATGCAGAAAATTCTATAAAAAAACATAAGAAAACATTGTTGGCTTTGATACATGCAGAATGTTGCAACTTTTTTTTGGCAGTGACTTGAGTGAAGTCACACAAGCTCACCTTTTTCTTATTCCAGCACACAATATGTTATTTTTATTGTTTTTATTTTGATTGCACAATATATATGCAAAGCAGAACTTTTAGTCTACTCTTGAGTTGAAGAACAAATCTTCCTTTCCTCAAAAAGAAGTAACATTATTGTTGCAAACTCCTGGTGTTCGCCCACTTGAGTGTTCTTATAATCTTTAGTGGCTTAGTATCAGGTGGGATCCATCCTTTCTAGTCCCTTCACTCACAAGCATAAACCAAAAAGAGCTACATTCATAATACATGGAGACAAGTAGATTTTTATGCTTTTAAAACACCGATCTTTTAGTGATGAGACTGTATCTGCATGTGTTAAGCAGTGTAGTCAGTTTCTGGCATATCTACAGTAGTTGCTATAGTATTGACGTGAGCGTCAACCAATGCCAAATGAGTTTCAAATAAACCGTCCATATGGAGAGAGCTGAAACAAAGTGAATAGTTTCACACTTATGTACACTATGACATCTGGTTTCCTTAAAGCATAAACACATGCCTCATTATTAACCCATAACATTAGAAACATTAGGCCACAAGGGCACATGCCATTATACACTCTAAAAAAATGGTGCTATATAGCACTAAAAGTGGTTCTTGGCTCGTAATCATAGGGGAACCGCTTTTGGTGCTATATAGCACCATATCTTTAAAGGTGCTATACAGCACCTTTGTCAAATGGTGCTATGTAGAACCATAAGAGGTGCCACATTGCATTGTATTTCTTCAACAAAAATGGTGCTAAACAGCACCAACAGTGGTTCTTTGGCTCGTAAAGAACCTTTAAATGGGCTAAACAGGTTCTTTGTATGGCAGTGGTGCTATATAGCACCTTAATCGCCCCAAAGAACCGCTGAAGAACCGCTGAAGTACCATACAGGAGCTTAACAGGTTCTGTATATGGTAGTGGTGCTATATAGCCCCTCAGTCATGCCAAAGAACCGGTGAAGAACCACTGAAGCACCAAGATTTGGTGCTATACAGCACCAAAAGTGGTTCCCCTATGATTACGAGCCAAATAACCACTTTTATCCACTTTTTTTTTTTTTAGAGTGTATTCATACATGATCCAGATGAACAACTAAACTCATTTGAGCAGTGCACTTATTAGCAAAACATTTAAATAATCACACTGAGTATTGACTATCTGCAGAGAAATTTATAGAGAAAAAGCACAAACACTCTGTCCAAAAAAATAGTAATAGTATTATTAGTATTTAAAAAAATGCATTAGATGAAAACTTAAACATGTAAATTTGTGAATTAGGAAAAATGTAAATTACAAATGTTGGCATCTAACAGAAAAAAATGTATGCTGAAGTACTAAAATTTTTAGAACTAAAATAAAAATTAAATTAAAAATAAAGCTAAATAAACATTTAAAAAACAAAAACTAATACAAATGAGAAAAGCACATTGCAAAATGACTAAAATAACTCAAATTAAAATTAAAGCTAAAACTATATAAAATAAAACTATACCACATAAATAATATAAAAATAACACTGATCATAATAGGAACATGGAATGTTCTAGGAAGCATGCTTGTTCCATACTACATCTCGAGGGGTGAGAACCAGAAGGGCGTAAGTGACATTTTTGGTGAAATGGAGATATACTGTATATATCAAATGAAAGCTCTTAATGACCTCTTTCTACTGGCAAAAGTACTGTCATCAATGAGTGTACAATTTTTTATTATAAACAATTGAAATCAGTACACAAAGTCAGATCAAACTATGATAACATTTTTGTTTTGGCTCTCCTATAAAGTTAGTGAAATGTCACTTACGCCTTTCTGGTTCTCACCCCTCAATCTGCATTCTTTATTATACATACCATTAAAAATAATATCATTTTTAATTTACATTTTATTTGCTTAGCAGATGTCTTTGTCTAAATCCCAATTCAGCATTTTAGAATTGAACTTCTTTTTGTTTAAAACAGAATGTATTATACAGTACAGTGTATATTATGTATGTAGTACTTAATTATGCAACATAAAGCAGAATTCAAACACAAATTCAAACACAGTTAAACTTAACAGCCTCAAGGTTAAAACATTTACTTTAAAGAGAATCTAGAGGGACTCATACTAATGACCTCAGTGATAGAAATCATACTATGAAATAAAGGTTTGCTTTCAATCTTTTATAGTTCTGGTTTTATAAGGAACCGAGAGGAGAGCACACCGCTGGGGCTAATGAAAAGAACACTTCCCACAAACGCAATGTTGCCTGAACTGATTTTCAATACGGCTCATTGCTCTTGACAGTACTGTGATGTCATTTAGATGTATCCATGGAGATTCAAAACAGCCCTCTCATTCAGAACACTGTAATGTTCTGGAATCTGGCCCTGAACTTTCATGGCAGAGAAAGAGGGGGGAAAAGACCCTCTGAGCAAGTGCAGATTATTTTGGGGTCTGGATGAATGTGTTCATACCTCTCCTTAGAGACACTTGATCGAATGATAATTGAATTGTTATGTACATGTTTCTTCAATAAATATAACAAGCGAGCGATAAGAGGGTGTCATATTATACGCTGATTTACAATATGATTCTGATGTCAGCTAAAAATTATGAATTTCAGTGAAGAGGGGTTTTCATTTTCCTGTTTTCTGTGTGCATAATTACGGGGTGACATTCGTTTAATATCTGAAGTCTCAGAGGTATGATCTCATTTCGTCAGGGGGTTTGCCAAAGAACATGTTTGGCAACAAAAAGTCAAGAGAGACCCTTGAATACAGTAAATTACAACACTAAACAATGATCTTCCATGAAATGAATGGCACAGTTCAGAGTCAACAATTCCTTCATCCAAATTCAAACAGAGCAAAACACAACAGACGTTAATGCAATTTAGAATTGTGAAACTTTTTCTTCTTCTTTTTCTTAAAGGAGACAGTTCATCCAAAAATGTATATTATGTCATTATTTACTCATATAGTTCCAAATCCATATACTTTTTTTTCCCATTCAACCCAAAAGTTGCATTTTCTGAAGAATTGTTCTGCAGTTTTTGCCATATAACAACCAAGGGCTGTTCAAGCTAAAAAAAAAAAACATAATTGAAGACCACAGAATGAGAAACATTAGGCTGCTTTTAGCCTTTCACTTTACGGCTGTTTGCTTTATGGCTATAAGTTGGTTCACTTTCTGGCTATGAAACTAAGTAAGTAAATAATTAAATAAATGATTTAGCACAATGATATTTAGGGATCACAGATCCGATATTCAGGATCGGTATCGGCTATCACACCAGGTCATTTTCCGCGGATCAGGTATCGGTGAAGACAAGACCGATCCAACATCCGATATTGTGTGTACAGTGCTGGTCATATTTATTTGTGAATATCATCAAAAAGTTGATTTATTTCACTAATTCCATTCAAAAAGTGAACTTGTATATGTATACATTCATTCCACACAACTGATATATTTATGTTTACTTTTAATTTTGATGATTATAAGTGACAACTAGAATGAAAACCCCAAATTCAGTATCTCAGAAAATTAGAATATTGTGAAAAGGTTCAATATTGAGACACCTGGTGCCACACTCTAATCAGCTAATTAACTCAAAACACCTGCAAAGGCGTTTAAATGGTCTCTTTATTGTCAGTCTAGTTCTGTAGCTACAGGGGTGCAATCATGGGGAAGACTGCTGACTTGACAGTTGTCCAAAAGACGACCATTGACACCTTGCACAAGGAGGGCAAGACACAAAAGTTCATTGCAAAAGAGGCTGGCTGTTCACAGAGCTCTGTGTCCAAGCACATTAATAGAGAGGCGAAGGGAAGGAAAAGATGTGGTAGAAAAAGGTGTACAAGCAATAGGGATAACCGCACCCTGGAGAGGATTGTGAAACAAAACCCATTCAAAAATGTGGGGGAGATTCACAAAGAGTGGACTGCAGCTGGATCAGTGCTTCAAGAACCACTACGCACAGACGTATGCAAGAAGTTTCAGCTTCGCATTCCATTAAAAAAGTTGTGTCAAGAATAATAAGCCACTCTTGAACAACAGACAGCTCAGAAGCGTCTCGACTGGACTGCTGCTGAGTGGTCCAAAGTTATGTTCTCTGATGAAAGTAAATTTTGCATTTCCTTTGGAAATCAGTTGGTCCCAGAGTCTGGAGGAAGAGAGGAGAGGCACAGAATCCACGTTGCTTGAGGTCCAGTGTAAAGTTTCCACAGTCAGTGATGGTTTGGGGTGCCATGTCATCTGCTGGTGTTGGTCCACTGTGTTTTCTGAGGTCCAAGGTCAACACAGCCGTATACCAGGAAGTTTTAGAGCACTTCATGCTTCCTGCTGCTGACCAACTTTATGGAGATGCAGATTTCATTTTCCAACAGGACTTGGCACCTGCACACAGTGCCAAAGCTACCAGTACCTGAGGGTTTAAGGACCATGGTATCCCATGTTCTTAATTGGCCAGCAAACTCGCCTGACCTTAACCCCATAGAAAAATCTATGGGGTATTGTGAAGAGGAAGATGCGATATGCCAGACCCAACAAATGCAGAAGAGCTGAAGGCCACTATCAGAGCAACCTGGGCTCTCATAACACCTGAGCAGTGCCACAGACTGATCGACTCCATGCCACGCCGCATTTGCAGTAACTCAGGCAAAAGGAGCCCCAACTAAGTATTGAGTGCTTACATGCTCATACTTTTCATGTTCATACTTTTCAGTTGGCCAAGATTTCTAAAAATCCTTTCTTTGTATTGGTCTTAAGTAATATTCTAATTTTCTGAGATACTGAATTTGGGGTTTTCATTAGTTGTCAGTTATAATCATCAAAATTAAAAGAAATAAACACTTGAAATATATCAGTCTGTGTGGAATGAATGTATACATTATACAAGTTTCACTTTTTGAATGGAATTAGTGAAATAAATCAACTTTTTGATGATATTCTAATTATATGACCAGCACCTGTATACTATTCTGTGTTATTGTTAAGCCCCACGAAAGCACAAAAGCATTATAAAGCACCATAAAGTCAAAGTCCAAGTGTTCTGAAGCCGTTCCATAGTTTAATGTGAGGTACAGATGAATATTTAAGTCGTTAAATTCAAGTTCACTAAACTCTTCTCTCTGCTGCGGCTGTCCGTTATCCTCCGTTCAGCGTTCAAACTGCGTGCTGCGTTCGGTTACTACAGTCAAAACAACGAAACTCTCTTTAAGAGCGCTCAATAACTGAGATTTAAAACCGTTAAAAGAAAAGGCTCAATAAACTATCGCGCAGATTTAATAAGCTACGCATCAATATCTCTTTCCTCTGTGCTTTGAACTTCTCTGACCAGAGCTGCGCGCTGTGACTCCGTGCTGCTTCAAGCGCATCATTCTGCGCACGGGATGCGCATAAGAGCTTTGTGCCGCTCTCTATTGGAGCTTTTCGTATTATAATACTTGTGCGCAATGAAATATTATTTATAGCGTTTCTTGTACTGCCCTATCAAGGCTATTAATAATCTAATGTATAGCACAGTAATGGAGGCAGGACTCCTCTATCATATGTTGCTGCCTTCATTACTGTGCTATAAATTTAAAAGAAATGTCTTTTAATTTTGTAGTTTATATTTATAAATAAATACATTTACCTGTTTTCATTAATGTATTTTACAACAATGCAAAGAGCAATGTGTAACATTTTACCAGGTTTAGTCCTTCACATATTCACTTTTATTTGTTCTCCACTAAATAATGTTATTTCACTAAATGTTTAGATTGTTTACATCTGGTCATTTCATGCGTTTTCTCTGATCTGATAGGCCTATCTATCTGATTTGTTGAAACGTTTCCATTTACACTTGGCCACATAAATCTTCACAAAACGGATATAAATCCGATCTTCAATTCCCGCGCTGTATATAAATTTAACGAAGTTCACGTCAACGAAATCAAAAGCGCTGCATTTTATTAATTATCAGCTCATTTCCAGATCAAAGACCGCAATATGAGAGCGCGCGGCATCAGCACTGGAGAGATAAGCCTGTCTTATACTTTTAATGAAGATGATTGTGTTGAGCGTCTGTGTCTTTCTTTCAGTTTCACTCGCGGCAGTTTGCGTGTCTGCTTGCTGAAGAGATGCTCAGCTCATCCTTGTTGCATTAGCGCAGTCATATCTGACTAAAATGTCATATAGCCTATAACACTGTCTCACACGTTTATTATTTTTACATTTTGGGAGGAGTAAAATTCACATATGTGGCTTCAACAACCAGATGCATTTACACATGTCCAGTTTCATCTGGAATGCGGCCCAGACCTCCTCCTGAAGTGTTTTGAGAGATCGGATTTATATTACAAAATGCATGAATGACCAGTGTAAACAGCCCCTATATATTTTTTCATGTTATTTTTCATTAAAATGAAGTTGTCTAGTAGATTGTGTTTCACACACAAAAGAGTGAACAGAAGTATAGAAACTCTACATTGATTAAAAAAAAAAAAACACTGCGCTAGGATCGGATCGGATCGGTATCGGCCGATACTCAGAATTTTCTGGATCGGATCGGATCGGATCTGAAATAAATGATTTAGCACAATGATATTGTGTATCGGCGATCTTACAGTCTGACGATATTACGATATGGAGCTATGGAGCATTTCGCCCAACACTACTTCACACAACAGGCTTGTGTCTGGCCTATGTCCAGAAGTGAAAACAAAAAATTGTTTGCCACACTACAGTAACAATTTTTTTGTTCTGAATGTAAGGGGTAGGCACATTTATTTGTGAATAATGACGTTATGGATTTTCTTTTCCATTATGGACTTTTGCTTTAATATTTAATTAGAAATGAATAAAATACTTACAACTTGCAACTTTATGTTTCAACATATAGATGGTGATCAATAGCCCAGAATATCGTGCTGTACCTAGACTGTTCCTCATGCAAAACTATCGTATGCCTTCAAAATACTTTTATATGGAATAGCATGAACGACTTTCATGATACTTTTATGGTGTTTTTTGTTCTTTCTGGAGCTTGACAGCTGCAGTCACTGAGGACTGCGTAAAGAGTCTTTTAAAAAATTCCTTGGGTGAACTGTTCCTTTAACCTCTTTATTGTGCATCGAATGTTCTAGCAGGGGTGCAGTCATCTGCGCTGATGGGAGGAGTGTGGGTTGGGGGGTTTGGAGCAGGAAAGGTTCATGCTAGTGGGTGGCCCACCACAAGGCCTGGATCCTGACTCAGCAATCAAGGCTGTTCGTTACCGCAGCAACTAAGCTTAGCCTGACATAAGCCAGAAGAGTGCTCACAAGCTTCATCACTTTATGCAGCCAATAAAACCCACTGAGCTCTTTAATAAACTTCCATGCCAGACATGCTTGACACGTAATAGAACAAAGAGCAACAAACACCAGGACAAATGGTGCAACTCCACCCATTGTGTAAGTGACTAAGAAACAAAATATAAACACTAATTACGTTTGGAGACATAAAAAACAAACTACAAAATGAAATGGATGTGTTTGCACCACTCAATGGAGCCATATCCAATTAAACTACAGATGTACCATGAAGAAAAATACCCTGTGATATAGTTCAAAGAAATTACTGTCCAAACGTCAGCCATCAGAAGAAGAATTCCTCTAGCTTTTTCGCAATACTTTATTATTTATGTATTCGTATCTGAGTTAAATTATACATTAAAAAAGTTGAAAAAGTAACCCGATCAAGAATAATACCATGCGTCAGTCGTCTTGACAGCCAAAGTAATCAAAGCCTCAGAAACAAAGGCACTGTGCCTCTGTCTTGGCCAGTTCTGCAAAACGGATTGCCAGTAAGTAGTACTCCGAATCGAGCAAAGAAAAATACACATCTTTCTTTCACTCTACCTTTTTTTTCAGGCCAGGAAGCGCAGAGTTGATTTTGGCAGAGTTGGAAGCCAAAAGACTTTCATTAATATATCAGACACTGCGCTGCACTCGGGGCCTTTCTTTTATTGGTAATGCCAAAAGAAAAGAGTTGGTCTCCATCAGTGACATGTATTGTTTTTGAATGAACGCCAGACCTTGTGTTGCAAGGAAAGGCACAGAGTCCATCCATCATTTAGGTGTGACACCGTATCACATGACAGTATGTTATAGTGGGTAAGAACATCTCCGAAGACCGGACGGATGCTAACTTGACCCATTCTCCTCACACGGTTGAGCCTAACAGATGGTTTCTTTTACAAGCTGAATTTATATCTATTTGTCAAGAGTGAAGAAGGAGAAATTTGGTAGCAGTCCTTGTTTATGCGAGGAGACCACCACTCCTGATCTGTTCCCTGTCATACAAAAGCCTGACTACTGAGAAGCATGAATTTAGTCAAGGCCTTCAACAACAAGTCAATTCAGCATAAACAAGCAAGATTTACTCTAAATCTTTCTTGTCACTATGTAAACTACATTGTTTTAGACAGAATTGTTCAGCTCAGATTTGTGTAGCTGCTTATCTTCCCTTTCTTAAGTGTCTCCACCACTCAAAGCTCAAGCAAAGGGGCCTTTAAAGAGTCAAATTCAACTAGCCTGACCCAGCATTGACCCCAAACCATCTCCAGAATCCTTACAGCCAATGCCATGAACCTCCTGCTGGGAAGTGGTCATTTGTGCATCGAGTGGAGAAGAAAAAAAAAAGCCTGTTCTCAGTTGGAGAACTGTGTACCATTCTCCTAATCCAAGCTGGAGCAGGATTGAGATAAGGATAAAATCCTCCAGACCCCCCTGACAGCTCACCCCGCAGACCCTGAGGGCTGAAGGACAGACAAATGTTCTTTCTCCATCTACCTCTATCCTCATGGTCTCTGCGCGCATACTGAAAACACACAAGCATGTCTTGTTTCAAGTCGGCATTACAGAACATCAATGCATGTAGAACCCTGGAGGGGAGGGGGTGCATTAAACAAGTGCTCTGAAAACATTCTTCTCTAGTAATAATAAACCTAAGCCAAATGAAAAACACTCACTCTGACTCAAACATATACTATATCAAATGCATCTTCACTACAATACATGTAAACAACAACACTGCAGAAACTCTTTTCTTAATCAGTAATTTGAGAAAAGACAGAATTTCTAGGCATGTTCTCAGATTTTTTGTTTTAAATATTCTAACTGAAATGTTTTTTAAACATAAACCTCACAAAATTTTGTTAGATTTATACCTTTAAACAAATACAAACAAACAAGCATTATACCCTGAAAGATAAACTGTTCTCCAGATGAATGTTCTTAATAAAAGAAAAAAGATATAACATGTATACAACCAAACAAGAAGATACAAAAATACTGATTAAGAAAAGTCCTCATTTGCAGTATGAAAACAACATCCTACCATTATTTACCTCATCAGATTTTATTATGAGTGAGCAATAAAGAACATCTTTACAATGTTGCTTTCTCTTTGAAAATATTTTTTTCTGTATTTCCTTACATCTCTTTATTCCCCATCCAGCACTCTTTCCCAATGGCATTGAAAACCACTGAAAAAACATATTTCAATTTCAACGGCTTATAAAATGTAAAAAGGATCTCTTCTGTTCCACAGGGATAAAGAGTAACTTTTGCCAAATATCTGGCAGCACTTTGATATTTTGAGTGAAGGGGAAAATAATCAACTTAATAGTGAAAATGTGTTAAAATCAAACTGTGTGACAGATCCAAACAGACAGCTTTGATTGTCTGATGTTGCCACAGTGTAAATGAGCTAGAATAGTTTCCAACACTTTCTGTCCACGAATGCACTAACTCAGCGAAAAGGGCTGTGCTGGGATGCAATGTATCCACTGAGAGGGCACACACTTCTACATGGACCCCGCAACCCACCAGCCCTAATCTTGCGCTGACGCAGCACAGTAACACATTCTGCTGGATTCCTTCACCAAACTTCCTCACTAGCTCCCTACACACACCTTACAGCCGTCAAGACAAGAAATGAGCCTGCATTACAAGAAATACATCAGCGACTCTACAAGTTACAAAAGAAACACCAGCATTTTAGACTCTGTAGATGCAGGCTGTATCATTTCTGCGTACTATCAGACTGCAGTTCTGGAAAATAGGGAAACAACGCAACTAGCGCTGGTATAATTTTTTTTAATGGTCTCAAAGTAAGTTTCAAACCAAACAAAGAACTTTCTAGACACCATGCGATTTCAGAAAGAGCAATAGTTTTCAGTCTGTAGTAGCTAATATGTGTTCTAGACCAAATAAACATTCACCATCTCAGACGATATACTACAGCCACTACATTTCTTCCCATTCATTTTCACTGTGTGAACAGTTTTAATCCAGTTAGGCTCAAAATAGGCATTCTAACCCTAACCTTATCCCTAAGCCCAAAGTATAGACTATAAACCTCTTAAATCACCTGTATTCGGTTAAATTAACTTAACACTTCACTAAAGTATTTAAAACAGATGAGGTGCATAACAAATTCACCCAGTACCACTCTTCTGCTCTGACAAATGAGCTGTGGGCTCGAGTCCAACCACTCTTAGGAGCTACACTCTTAATGTTCATGCCCTTTATCAACTCATTCCTCTACCTCAGTGGTCAAATGGCACATTATTACTCTGCATGAAATGAAATCTAAGTCAAACTGGGAAATAACTCTCGCTGCTTTTAATAAGTGCTAGTTGGACGGTGGTAGCTCAGCCAGAAACCTGAGACCTCTTTCTGGACCACCAAAGACTACAGATTTACAAATGCCTTAATGCATAGGTAATAAACTATCGAATTACACAGTTAATGTGATTTGTTGTTGGAGGCCTCTCTTGGAAATACACTGGCTAAATTAAACAAGTCACTTCTTAAAAGGAAGAAGGTATGAGATTTAGGGCTGATGTTAAAAGAACATAAATATCACCTGTCACCATGGTATGTGTGAGTGGAGTTTTCAATACAACTAGGGATGCACTGATATTAAAATTCTGGATAAATGTTTTCATGTTAAGTCTGATGAACATTTTGTGTTATTTTGTCTAAAATAGTTGAATCTGATGTTTTAAATGTTATACATGAATTTATGCACCAAAACATTATAATATACAGTATGAAAAATGTATATTCATTTTGAGATTAGACTTTTTAACAGTGTTAATAAATTATTAGTATTTTAAAGTGAATTTATGTGACTGTTAGATGACTGCAAAAGTAATCTGAATGTAAAAGTAGAGGAAATGGGCATGAACAATTAAATATTCAATATTGACAGTCACCAAGAATGTAAAATATGGGACTGTAAACAAAAAAGGCAAACCATTCAAACATGTTTAGCATGATCAAATACAAAATTGTAAGATAAAAAGGCAGAGAAGGAACTGAGGCATCCAGATTTGTTCACTAAAACATACGTCTGATGGGCTAATGATAATAGCACATGTTTAGAGGGGAAAACAACTGCGGTGCACACCAGGGCATGACCTTGTGTAACTTATAATCAGCTTTCCTGACTATAATTTAGAATCCAATGCACCTTTCAAACACTAAAAACACGTCCAAGCTAACATATGCAGAAGAATGAAGAAAACAATGAAGCACATCTATATTGATTATGAACTGACTGCAAATTCATCAGGCACTGCAATATACTTACCAAACCTTTTGTAGCCAAAAGACTGCACTTCCTCTTCATCAGTGAAGTCGTCTGCAAAAGTAACAAATGACAATGAAATTAGTATAGCAAAAACTGCAGGCCTGTTAATCAAATAATGTCCTAAAATAATATTCATTGATAGAATGTATATTCTATATGATTCTAGTGTAAGAAACTAAATCACTAAATACAGTATAAACACACTCACGCACACACACACACACAACCAGTCAAAAGTGTTTTTTAAAGAAGTCTCTTCTGCTCACCAAGCCTGCATTTATTTGATCCAAAGTACAGCAAAAACAGTAAAATTGTGAAATATTTTTACTATTTAAAATAACTGCTTTCTATTTGAATATATTTTAAAATTATTCCTGTGATTTCAAAGCTACATTTTTAGCATCATTACTCCATTCACATTATCCTTCAAAATCATTCTAATATTCTGATTTGCTGCTCAAAAAACATTTATTATTATTGTAATGTTTAAAACAGCTGAGTATACATTTTTCAGGTTTCTTTGATTAATAGAAAGTTCAGAAGAACAGCATTTACCTGAAATTGACATCTTTTGTAACATTATAAATGTCTTTATCATCAATTTAAAGCATCCTTGCTAAATAAAAGTATTAATTTATATAATTTCTTTAACAAAATAATTTAATTAATTAATTAATTAATTATAACGTCTCCAAGCTTTTGAATTGTATAGTGTATAATGTTACAAAATATTTTTATTTCAGATAAATGCTGATCTTTGGATCTTTCTATTCATCAAAAAAAATCCTGAAAATAATGTCCTACACAACTGTTTTAAATACTGATATTAATAATAATAATAATAAAATGTTTCTTACACAGCAAATCAGCATAATAGATTGATTTCTGAAGGATCATGTGACACTGAAGACTGGAGTAATGATGCTGAAAATTTAGCTTTGATCACAGGAATAAATTACATTTTAAAATATATTCAAATAGAAAGCAGATTATAATCAAATATAAAAACAGTAATATTGTGGAATATTATTTTTATTTTGTAATTGGTTCCTCTGATTGAATTTTCAGCAGTCATTACTCCAGTCTTCAGTCTTACATTATCCTTCAGAAATCATTCTAATATTCAGATTTGGTGCTCAAGCAACATTTATTTACTATTATAAATATTGAAAAGAGTTGTGCTGCCAATATTTCTGGAGAAACCATGATACATATTTTTCAGGATACTTTGATGAATAGAAAGTTAAAAATAAAAACATTAATTTGAAAGAAATATTTTCTAACATTATAAATGTCTTTACTGTCACTTTTGATCAGTTCAATACATCCTTGCTATATATTAGTAAAATATTGTAATATATTATACATTGTTAAGCACAGACAACAAGCTCAGAAATGTCATAACACTAAATAAATATGACAATATTCATGCTTCCTCAGAAACAAGGTCAGTATTTTATGCTGAGATAAATAACATAAACAAACACATAACATCAGCTTTGGAATTGATAAAAAGCATGTGGTCTGCATCTGACTGCTGAAATAACATTGGCCAGGATGGTCCATTCATGAGTTAACTAAATGATACCATCCTCTACTTCCTCTTCCTGTCCTGGAGCGCTCTCTCATGTGGCTACAATGCTCATGGGAAAGTAGAGGGGTGACTCCAGGCGGTTTTATGTGTCATTGTCCAAGGCCAGAGAAAATAAAGAAAGAACACATGTTTCTGTAGTTGGAGCCCAATCCCCCTCACTCTTATACTAAACCAGAGTCAGAACCGCAGGTGGGTGGGGGAACAGTCGGTTAGAAACCCCACAGAGTGTGACCTCAAGTCCAGCCATCCAACTGGACAGACACACAACCCATAGAAACCTCAGAGTGGAAAACCAGGGAACAAACAGCTTGGGACAAAGAATTGTAGACCGATGCTGACAGCTATTTCAGTATTATAGCTGAAAATAACAGCACAACTCTGGGAAATGCAAAGGAACAAAACTCCCACACACCCCCAAAAAAAACATTTTTACTAAAAGCCACGGTCAGAAACTTGACATCGCAAGAGAAATATCGCTTGAAATAAAACTTTCAAGGTTAAAAATGTTATGCATGGAGGAGTATCACAGAAGACTGCGGATGACCATTACTCAAGGGAACAACAATTCACAGTGCGTGGTCTAAACACCCTTATTAGGTTTTTTTCAATGTGCCTTTTGCTCTGTTTACTAATCATTACTATGTTAATGCTTTGAATTGATTTAATGGAAAATTAACATTTATCTAACCAAAAGATGAATTATTTTACTTGTCTGAAGTCCAAAATCCAGGCAACCCACAGGAGACCACTTTTTAACACAAACAGTGACAACAAATACAACTTCCAGTTTTTAGATACACATTAAGAAATTATTTTTTTCAAGTATTTATTTCTAATTGCACTGCATTCAATTCCAGTTGCATTAAAACTGCACTTCCAATGAAGCAAGCAATTTTCATGCATAAGGAGGCTACATGCATGTATTGCTTTTTTAGTTCAATATGAACTCACACAATATTTACATTGAAATTTCCACTAGATGGCAGCCTTCTGGATAAAAATGAGAAGTAGTTCAATGTTGCATAACTCATAAGGCACAAAAATGTGATGTGAAGGCTTGGTGTTTGTCAAAACATCTGGCCATTGGACATGCAAAATGAGCCAGGATGGGGAGATGTTGGGGGTTGTTTTTACTGTAAGTGGCTCTCTGAGTCACACGTTTAAATTCTGGAGTGCAATTGAGATGGAAAACATCTTGGCTCGTAGAAAACCAAGTTTCAAGAACCTCTGAAAATACAGAAGACCTTTTCATTTTTAATTATATAATCCTGACCCTTTATTTCCACAGCACAAATTACTGTAACTTAGAATCGAGAGCACATGACACTTTTAAAGCTGCACTCATTAAGTTTTTGTTATTCATCCCAATAGTATAGCAGTTTTAGAGTTTATACTAAGCCTGGATGAAACATTTTTGTTGGTGCTGCTGATTAACAATGAAACTGTTTGTTTATCTTTTGTTCCGTTTTATCTCAACATGGCTGCATCCATGAGGGTGGACCCACTTCATGCAGAATAAAAACAATAAATAGATGTTTCTAGAAGACTGGTATATCTGGAGGATTCATCTCATGTCAGTGCACATTACTCTAATATCAACATAATATTAACATTCATTTTTGATATTTCTCAAAAGTTCTGTTAGTTTCTTTCTGCGTAAAACTTTTAAGTGGCCTATAATAGAAAAAAAATGACTGCACCTTTAATTAAAAATGATGAATCCAAACACGTATTTAACTGAACATTAACACTTTAAAGTCTGTCAGATTTAATAGAAACTTTGCAGAAATGAGATTTCACAAGTTCTTCAACCCTTCGAGAAACATCTTCACATCCCGCCAGATGTTTCGTTTGTAACGTGGCCACGTGTTTTGATTTTTTTCTTAAGATAAAGGGAGCAATGACACTTAACATCCCACACAATGGCCGGGTCAGCAACACAAGGTTGTGTGTAGATCCTTCTATTCAGCTGTCTTATAACAGTTCAGCCAAACAATCCGCCAACTTTAGACACTAGGAGCAGTTAATCGCAACCAGATGTTTCGTGCACTGGAGTAACACACATTCCTCTCACAAGAGAAAGAAAGAAAGAAAAGCAGAAAAACTGAAGAGCGAAACGCGTGGATAGACTCAAGAGACTTCTCTTAAAAAGACAGTGCACTAAAAATGTGTAAGCAGCGGATAATTTGAAATGCAACTTACCCTTCATTGTGGTAAAACTGAGGTACACCGTTCCGTCACGAGCCAAAAGTTCACATCAATCTCATGACAATAGCGCGGACTCAAGAATCGCGCTCGCGCACTTCCACACTGAAGTTTCACAGATGCGAATATTCCACCTGAAACATGCGTAGAATGTTTATCACCCCCTCAATCCCTCGACTGACGCTAAATAATAATAATAAAAAAAAAGGGGAAACTTGTGGATACGATGTTTAATAAGTCGTAGGCAACAAACTTCAGCTCAAGACGCAAACTTTTTCTCTCTCTCCATGAGAACGTGTTCACGATGGAAATTCACTTGAGGTAAGTGAGGATGCCTCCTCTTCTGCCTTTTGGCTGCAACCCGAGAACCAGAGAGAAACTGGGAGTCCGTAGGGTGTCTGTTAGTCCACTTGTTTTCTACATGAACTGAATCTCTTAAAGGAAAAGCAGGTGAAAAGCAGCAGCAGCCTCCTCTTCTCTGAGACTCTGAATGTGCAGCACTGCATCTGGAGTTAAACTCAGTGTTGCCAACTAATTTTCATGGGAAGTTGCTGAAGGAAGGTTGATTTGTTGCTAAATGATGTTGTGATGTCTGCACGATGACGACATTACGTAATCACAGCGCAAAATTGTCACTGCATAGAATCTAAAATATATTTGATATGTTAATTTAGATTTGTTCGTAAAATAATAAATGCATAATATAATATTAAAATATAGATAAGTGTATTTTTAAACACAATATTGAATAATTAAACTTACACATTTTTGAACAATTTAAGTTTTTTTATTAGCTAGTAAACTAGTAAAACTACACATTCTGAACAAATACAGTTTGAAGCAGTGTATTAGTTAGTTAGTATGCTACACTCTAAGACAAATCTGTAAAACTAGGTCTATGTTAACATGATGACATTTTCTGTATTGATTTTTTCCACAGGTTTTTTACCTGCATTTTAAATTACGCATTGTATTTTGTGTTTTCGGGTTACAGGGTTACAACGGATAATGGAAAATGGATATGTCCTGGAAAATTACTAGTACCTTTTCCATTTTTCTAGAACTTTTTTTAGTGTACAAGCTACTAACTACTAAGCTACTAACAAGGTGTATCATAAATGAACAATTATTAAATTATTATTAAATTGAACAATTGCAAATAGCAGGAACCTTAATACACGTGATGTGTGTACTGCAAGGCATCTTTGGTTTCCTCTTTTTGTAATTTAGATGGAAAAATGTGTACCTTTTTATCATTTGAGTCACTTCTTAAAAGTTGCTAAAAGTTGCCAAATAAATTTTTAAAAATAGATATGTTGCTAGGTGCTTTTGGAAGAAAATGTTGCTAGGGTAGTCTGAAAAGTTGCTAAGTTGGCGACACTGGTTAAACTTCCTCTTGGCACATGGGAGGGTCTTACACGTTGCACGAGTTAGTTTTTGTTGAGCTTGGAGTGCTGTGAAGTCTTAATCTGTAAAGAAACAGTATAGAAAACATTACTACTCAACCTACTATGTGATTGTGTGTGTGTTCACCCAAAAAACTCAGCATTTCAAATACCTTCATACTCTGCACTGTTCTTCACCACTGTTATGATGGCTTAACATGGGTTAAAGTGTACCATGGGCCAACCTTTCAGCGTAAGAAGTCTTTATTAACACTTCTGGTCCACTTCTTAAATTAACATTTAAGCTGGTCCTCTAAGCTTGTAGAATAATGTATATAAGAATAATGTATATAAAGTGAGGACTGGAGTTGTGACAATTGAAAGTTATATATCAGTAACTACAAAGTTTTGAGCCAAAGTTCAATTAAAAAATCAGTGTTTTCAGTGGTTTTAAGTGTTGGTTTCACATATCTAATTCACAACCCTCTTAAATTCAAATTACTTTGCAGATTTTTTTCTCAAAACTAAAATACCAATATCATGTTTCTCTGTAGCCTAGTTGGTGGATAAACAAGTGAACAAAGTAAAATTTCACTGCAAGATGTTGTCATGTGTTTTAAAGGGATAGGGACAACCTGGTGACATATAGCCATTGACTTCCATAATATGGGAAAAATACTATGAAAGTCAATGGCTACCGTCAACTGTTTGGTTACCAACATTCTTTAAAATGTCTTCTTTTTTGTTCAACAGAAGAAATAAACTCATACAGGTTTGTAACAAGTGGGGGGTTTGTAAATGATGACAGAATTTTCACTTTTATGTGAACTGTCCCTTTAAGCTTTATATAATTACACAATAATGTAATTACATTATATAAATATTTATTTGTTTCCTAAATTATGCTACATAATTTTTAATTTAAAGTTTGACTGAAAAGCTTGTAATAGGCTGTTAAAAGCAAGTTCCATTTTGATAGTTTCTTCCTTATAATGTGGCAATATTCTCCATTACAAAAGATCATCATGCATTCAAAAATATCATGTGTTTAATGTAATAAAACATGTCCAACACCAAATTTCATGTGTTATATGACAACTGTCACGGTGCACACAACGGGAGGAACAAGGAACACGGAGACGAGGAGTAAACTCAAATAATAATCTTTAATGAAGACATCAGGGCAAGACAAGACAGACTCACAGAAACACCGGGGAGTAACGAGTAGACCAGACGAAATCTAACTGAACAGACATGAACTATATACACAGGATAATTAACACACACACACAGCTGAACATACTAAACTCATAATCACATTAAACAAGGACAGGAAACAAACCAAATATGGACACAAGAGGCGGGAACACATGACACACACAACAGAGGACTGACAACAACAACATTAACATGACAATATAGATTTTTATATATGCTTCATATAAAGTGTTACTGAATCTCTTTCTTAATCAATTATGGTGCTATTTTTCAAATAAATGTATAAGGTATGCTAGCGTATTGGCTCGATCCCAGGACTGCCAAGTGAAAAGTCCTTTGCGTGTGTTGACTGCTGCTCAGAATTGCTTGCACAATTGTTCCGCTCCCTTCGGGTTTAATAAGCACACAGCTCATTTTGTTCTTTCTTTGCATTTCTCTCTAAATCCCTTTGCCACAGGGATCTGTGATTAATTATTTGACATCCCGCTGGATTGTTCAGAATCGTGTGATCCGCTGCACCACACTGGCCAGAAATGTTTTTCCAACTTAACGAGGCTAAGCTAACGTAAAAAAAACAACGTATTAAACTCTAACGTATTAAAGCTGCACTGCTGGGATCTAAACCGACTTTATGTGCCCTCTTAAGTATCGGAAGCTTTTGTGCCAGAGCAGGTGCCTTATCCATTTTTATTTACCTTCGGAATGACACTTTACTTTCAAACTTTACCATGGTGACCATAGCTTCCACCAAAATACCATAATTGCTACTGTTGTTACAGAAATGAAATAAAATGATTCTGAAAGCTTACAGCATTTGAAGGACATCCAATATGGTAAAAATCTGGCAACTTTTCATGAAACATTTTTATAAGAAAGAGGGTCTGTATCATTTTATACTAAAGTAATGTTTTCATAGCATGTTCTGTCGTTACTGTTTATATGTATTCTGAGGTTTCCGTGCTCTCAGATCCAGTAATTCACCCTCAGCGTGCCAACCGCCAGGTCTTTGGCACTAGATGAGCGAGACAGGTCCAGATAGGGTTATGAGAAACAGGTGTGTTTAGACTTAGCAGAGATGGACATACCAGTGGCCCATATTGCTGTTTCTCATTAGAGGTTAGAAAATACTATTTTCAGGGTCACAAGCCCAGAAGAGAGGGCACTTTTACAAGGACATGGTGCGCTAATGAGAAATGTGAGGGGAATGTGGGCCTACACCACGTCTTTGTTACCAATTTCTACTTCTTATAAGCAAGGTTGATCTTAAATCTTGAGACTTTAAGACTTTGTGATATACATCATAAAACTTATCAAATTTACTTTTGCTATATTTACCTTTACCTAAAATTGACCTTTACCCAAATTTACCTTTGTTCTAAAAAAATAAGTAAACTATAAAAATGCCATAACACAATTAGCAAACACTTCCATTCAATAGTTTTTTATTTATACTTTTATTCAGCAAGGACATTAAATAATACTAATAAATGATGTTGTTTTAAACTGCCTATTCATCAAAACCTGGAAAATTACTGTATCACAATTTTCACAGAAATATTCATCAGTTTTGTGAAAGTTTTCAACATTGATAATAATAAGAAATGTTTCTTAAGCACCTAATCAGCATGATTTCTGAAGGATTGTGTGACAGAAGACTGGAGTAATGGCTGCTGAAAATTCAGCTTTACATTAATATTAAAATAGAAAACAGAAAAAATGCAATATTATATCACAATAGTACTGGTTTTAGTGTATTTTTAAATTTGAAAAATACAGCCTCGGTGAGAGGATTCTTTCAAAATCATAAAAAAAAAGTGTACCATATTAATAAATACATATTTCAGATAGCATCATTATGCTGATATAAAAATGCTGCATGTTTGTAAATGTTGTAAATTGTAAAATGTGTAGTACTGAGAACAGCTAAACAAAAGCTAGTTACATCTTGGAGGGTCATAACCTTTAAATGCTTTAATTGGATCGTCTCTGGTTCTACTTCGTATAAATAGAAGTGTTCAGGTAAAGATAAACAACACACCTTCCCTCTGCAGCAAACAGCATTAAACACACTGCATCAGACATCAGGAGGAATTTTCTGGTGAGTTCCTATCCTTTGATCTTTATATACTGTTAGATTGCTCTGTTTAATTATCTCTTATAATACACAGTGAAATATGATCATATTATATATAATATTTTTTTAATGTAAATTTTGTAAAGATCCTGAAATGTTTAATTGGACAGTACTTATCATCACACAGTTTATTTTATTGTGGACGGAAATCAAATATGCTAAACGTGAATTGCCATGTTGAGATGTCACTGATCTAATGATGATCTAAAAACAAACTAGAAAAAATATATAAGCAATTATAGGCATTCAATCTACAGATAAATTTAGGATGTCATCACAGAGCTAATTTTATACTAAATGAAGTTATCTGTGGCATTTAGTTGTTAATTACTTAAGCAGTGATTTAAAAGCACATCCTCATTTTGACTAATGCAGACACAACAGTGTGTTGTGTAACAAACTTGGCCACAAATATCAATGGCAGAAAATGATGTACTGATCGTTTTCCCAGCACTCAGACAGATGATGTGACAGCTTTACAACACTAGCGTTTGACTCTGACCTGCCAAATGTGGTGGCTCTGTTGTGTTCATTTAAGACAACAGATGGTCATGAAGTAAAGCTGGTGAACTTGTGCACCTCTGGTGGTATTTCTAGAATATTTTCTAGAATATGTTGCCTCTTACGATAACACCTCATATGTCTGGTTGCTGATCTTGAAAAAAGACCAAATGTAGGGTTTTGGGTAGATAGTCACAAGACTTGTTTGGCTCTATAATATGAAGCCACATTCTGTAACCTCTTAAGGGGAGACACTGCAGGCAAAAACACTGTTTTTCATGCACCTGTCAACTTTGAGATTTTGGGCTTTTTGGTTTTTCATAAAGTGTTTTTTCAGATTAGTGGAAAGAAAACATAAAAAAAACGGTTAAGTTTTTCTTTTATAGCACTTTATCTATTTGTGTCAATAGATCTCAATTACAATACATATTTTTAAAGGCTGTTTTCTCAAAATGAGTTTTTTCTCCTACACTGAACCATAAATCTCCACTTCAGTAGCACTTACACACACCAAACGTTACATTTGTATTCCTGTCTATATCCTGAAGGTTTTTACAGAGGGATTTGTTCATAAATAATTTGCTTGATTATATACAACATGTTAATCCCCCCAAAATTGTGAAAATATAGTGTTTTCTGTCTGTTCTAAGCATTTTCTGAATTATGGAGTGACAAAAATGAGATGAATTTTGAAACTGGCATCTTCCAGTGTTTAGATTTTTGTACTAGAAATGTATGCAAATTAGCACATATTTCGTTAAATAATGACTCATTTGCATATCTAAACATAACATTTTAGAAAAATTGTAATACAAAAAAATGTTTGCAATTATCAATGTAATCAGTCAGCTGGGTAAGTAAGGCGATAACTATTAGTTATTTTTTTTTACCCTATTCACCTGCAATGTCTCACATTAAACCGCTTAATATATCCCATATTCCACCTCCTTAATCCAAGAAAGAAGCTTCTAGACTCTAGAGAATTGGGCCTCAATTCTCAGTGGAAGTATCTGGAAGCAAACATAAAAATGGATTAGATACTAAGATACTAACACAAACCGACCACACAGACTAAAGAGGGAAGTGGGAAGTGGTGTGTGGCCAAGTATGGTGACCCATACTTGGAATTTGTGCTCTGCATTTAACCCATCCAAGTGCACACACACAGTAGTGAACTGGAGCAGTGGGCAGCCAATGCTGCGGCGCCTGGGGAGCAGTTGTGGGTTCGGTGCCTTGCTCTACCTCAGTCGTGGTATTGAAGGTGGAGAGAGTGCTGGTTATTCACTCCCCCCACCTACAATCCCTGCCGGACCTGAGATTGAGTGACCTAAAGAGTGACATATACTGACTATAAGTTTCCTGAAGGTTATAAAACACTGAATTTCTTTGAACCGTGAATTTTCAGTGAAGTTGTAGTGCCACTCAGTGGTTACTCACAGCTGTTACTGCTCCATCTTTCTCATGATCAAACTCTAAGACTGACAAAAAAAACAAAAGAGAGACAAGATGTATTATTATCATGTACTGCATATTATAAAACCTTTCAAAAAATTATTTGCGACTATTTCGTGAAAGTCTCTAAAGCACCTACTTGCTTCTTAAACAGGTTTTGTTATTCCTTTGAAGTTGCTGAGGATGAGGGCGTTGATCTTCTCTCTGGTTTTACTGGTGTCTCTGGGGGTCTTTCATTGTGCCCCTGATACTGACCTGCCTCCGATATCAGCCAACACTCTCAAACGTGAGTGCATCCTATAGACGAAGAGATGAATATCATGACTATTTGCTCAAATTAATACACAAAACCAGGGAACAACCTAATGACATGTAGCTGACCTGAAACGTGATGGTCTTTCAGGCCTGTCTCTGGAAGGGGAGAAGCTGGTGGATCAGGAGGTCAGCAAAGCACTGTTTGGGATCAAACAAATGAAGGAGTTGATGACCAGGAACGAAGAGAAACATGCAAACCTCATGAAGTCCCTCAGGCACAGCGGGGAGAAGAAAAAGGTTAGTGAATATTTAAGTGGGATTTTTAAAAAACAAAATAAACTGTCCTTCTAGTTGTGTTAAACAAAAAATTATAAACATAACAAAATTAAGTACTATTTTGATATAAATGTTTGAAACCTGTCATTGGCTTCTTGCACCATCAGGGGGCAGCAGAGATCGCACAGGACATAGAAAAGAAGCTGAACGAAGCCGAACAGCAGTGTAAGGAGTCTCTAAAGTCCTCCTGGGAGGAATGTCGACCTTGTCTTGAGGACACCTGTAAGAACTTCTATACCAACACCTGCCGCCGTGGATTCGCCACCTTCACCAATAAAGTACAGAATTCTCATCCACCTTTGCCATTCAAATGCTGTGTTTTGAAACTATTTGATTGCTATAAATTGAATCAAAATACCAAAGTTGTATCGTATTTTTCTGTTCTCCACAGCTACAGAACTTCTTCCAAAGGCTGAGCTCTCGCTTTGGCCCTCGTGATACTCAGGATGAGGTTGTGCTGAACCAGAGCGCAGAGAATCCTGACCTGGAGGTGGTGAGGATCGAGGACTCCTTCAGCAACCTGCACTCCAAAGTGGGAACCCTGGTCAATCGCAGTGTCTTGCTGGTCTCCCACTTCCACCATGAGCTGGACCAGGCCCTACGAAGGGCTTTCAGCCCTGAGCTTCAGGAGGATAAAGAGAGCGAGCTGGTGCTCAAGCCTGCCAACAAAGCTCTAGATTCTGCCTTTCTGGAGGGTGTGGGACTGGAAGATGTGTTGGAGTCCTTCTTTGACTTTGGCAGAAGTGTGTTAGAGGAGTTTGGGGCCGTAGTCACACAAGCCGTCAGTGACATTCATGATGCTATGGAGAAGACAGACGAGCAGAAAGGTGCTTTATTCTGACAAATGTGTGTTTAGCCAAAAATGAAAATTCGGTAGCACTTTATTTTCTAGTCCTGTCCCTCATGTACATACTATGTACTTGTTAAAGTAAATATTATAACTAGGTAATAACCCTGAGTAATAAACCTAACTCTACCCCATGTAGTTACCTTACCTTACCTTACCAGGTGTAGTTACCTTTCTTAGGTAAGTACATGTGAGTACACTTAAGTACACATACTGTAAAATAAAGTGCAACCGAAAATTCAGTCAACATTTATTTGCACACGTTGTTTCAAAACCAATGACATTATTCTGTTAATAGAATAGAATAGCTCAGGCTACAATTCCAACTGTGACACAGAGAAACAATGTGGCATCACTTTCAGAGCTATTTTATCCAGATGATGATCGATAAAAAACATTGACAGACAGGGGTGTAGCTAGTGGGGGACTGAGTAATTACAGGGGGCCAAGAGTTATTGGGAGTCTCGCAACAATCCCCCAGTTAATGAATGATAAAGCATTGACAGCCAATTGGAATCCACCTGATTTTAAAGAACTTGAGCTTTTAAAGTAGCAGACAACAAACTGCAGTGTGCTCTTAAACAAAGTTTTCGTACGCTGGTGTGAATGCTAATATAGTTACAGATCTTGGTTTGAACAAGCCTTAACTCTCTCTACATGTGTCTGTATTCACTCCAGAGAGGAAACTCTTCCCTCAGTTTCTACAGAACAAGAGACTGTGCAGAGACCTGCGCAGACAGTCCTCAGAGTGCTGGCAGCTGCAGAGCAAGTGTGAGGTCTGCCAGGGAACCCTGTTTACCGGTGAGAGCTCACATTGATTAGTTAAATGGACAGTTCACCCAAAAATGAAAATCCTGTCAGCCTCATTCTCATGTTGTTTCAAACCTGAATTTATGGAACACAAAAAGGGAAAATCCTGTACTCCTGTATATTCCAGCTATTCAGAAGTGTGAGGAATAGACCGAAGTCATTGTTTATTAAGACATTATTCACTGATAATCAATAACAATTAACTGTCAACTACCAGATGAGAGTGAGTGAGTTGATATTGAGAATCAGATCACTCGGACTCATGAAAGAATAAATCAGGCTGGTTAGTGAAACTGATCCAACTGATTCATTGAAAAAAATGACTAAGAAAAACAAGCCGTTCTCCTCACCATCAAACAGGCTCCGGAGCTTCTCTTTTATCATTATGTTCCATGGAAAAACTGAATTCATACAGGTTTGGAACAACATGAGATTGAGTAAATTTTTGAGTGAACTGTCCTTTTAGAAATCTCTTACCAGTGACACTGATCATGTAATGTACTTATTGTTTGATTCACAGAATGCCCAAATGTAAGAGAACTACACATAGAGTTGGATGAAGCTTCTCAGCTGTTGGAAGCGTCCAATCAGCAGTACGAGGAGGTGCTGGGCATCGTGCAGCGTCACACGGATGACACCATCAGCTGGCTCAGCGACATGGCCTCTGACTTTGGTTGGGTGACTGAGCTCGCCAATAACAACACCACTCCTGAGAGCATCTTCAGCATTTCCACGGTGAGCCACCAAGAAAATATCATCGTATTACCATTTTGTACCATTACTATTTTGGACATGTAGCATGGTAGTACCATGGTATTCATTGAAATATTATGCTACATGAATATGGAAATTATTCAGTAGGTGAGAAAAAGCAACAGTGGTGGTAGATTTAGTCGACCACTAAATCAGATACTAAATCTATTGATCCCAAAAAACAAGGTGTTGGCACAGACTGAGGAGGGCGACAACACCCCAGCAGCAGACACTACAGTGGAAGTGAATATTCTCAACTCCCCCACTCTCACCCTGACCATTCCTGCGGGTCTCAGGCTGCAGGATCCCGCCTTCATCCAGCATGTGGCACAGGAGGCTCTGGGCATGTACAAGCAGATGGCCAGGTGTGACACTTTCCAATTAGTCACATCATGAAACATGTCAGAATAGTTCACACTCATCAGCACTCATTTCACAGGGACAGTTCATCCCACAGTTTAATCACATTAATCAGGGGTTCTCAACCAGGGACTCGGGGAGCCACTATAGGGTGACTGACTTAAAAGTATTTAAATTATTAACCCTATCAAGCTTGCGGCGTCATATTTGACATGAATTTTTAAGGGCTCTGAAATATCAAAATTACAAAAACATTGATGAAAACCCTGTTGATAGCTCGTACTTTTTTATCAAGAAAAAGGCCTGTGAGTATAACTGTAAAAATGTTTGTCAAAAATCTTTGATGATTTCTATAAAGTACATTTAAGAAGTTTTGTATTTTATTAATATTTCAATGTAATCATTTACTGGACTGAATCAACTTAGTTTTATTTTCTATACATAATATAAAGAAAAATAGTGTTAAAATGTATGTATCAGTCGTACAACAGGCTCTTGAGGAATGTTTATTTGTACATCTCTCAATCATCATTGTTCTATATTGTGATGTGTTTGCACCCAAAATTAAATAACAGTGCACTGATCATAAAACTAAGTATATAAATATCATCTTACGAAGCCATAATATTGGGAGATATGACAACTGATACTTCTGTGAATTTGTTCTAAGTCTGTTATACGGTTATAAAAATCTAACTTATTTACATTACAAGCTATCAGAATGAAATCTTTCTGCCCACTTATAACAAAAGCTGCACCAAATTGCATAATTTTGCTCAGTTTGGGCCCCTGAATAAAATATATAGCTACATAGTCTCATCATACTATATGGCCCATACAATTCTTATGTATCAAAAAATGATTTGTTTAAAGGTTCAATAAAGCATTTAAAAAAAATCTGACTATATGTCAGGCTCTACAGGGTTAATATTTTAAAATGATCTAAACTAACTCTAAATTAAAACGTCAAAAATGGTAGGCAGTGGATCTAATGCTCATCTCTGACTAGTCTAACAGTGTTCTTGTTTTTTTAGGCATGATGATGTATAATCTACAAGTCATCAGTTTTCTTCCCAGCACTAACCAGGGTACACTGGTACCATCCTATATCTGATGTATTTAGTTATATTGTATGCATTGTGTTAAGTATAAAAATCAAGTCACTGCAACTATTGTTATTTATTTATGGTCTTATAAATCAAGTCACTGCAACTATTGTTATTTATTTATGGTCTTATGTGACAGGTTCCAGTTAGCTGCATTTGTAACTTGTCTTGTGTTAACGGACTTAAACATCAGTATGTCAGAAATGTACTTTTAAGTATATTAAAAGTATATATCACTGTGTGATTGTAAACAGGTATAACAATTGCTCCTTAAAAATAATTCACTTTTAGTGCAAAACCATTTCCTAGTTTATTACATCAGTTGGCCTTTATGTGTTCACTCCGGGAAATCTAAAAACTATAAAGCATTATAAATGTTTAATTTAATTCTTAAACATGTTTCCATGGAACCTTGTTTCGGTCTCAGAGTAAAACATGTAATTGTGAGAAACTTACAATAAGAAATAAAGCCACTTTGTGAGATATGCACTGATATTGCAAGATCCAAATTCAGATTATGCACTTTACTGTCAGATGGAAAAGGGCTTCCAAGTTTCTGTTCAGTCCCAATGCCATCTACGTACATTTTCCAGTTCCAATTCAAAAGTCTGAACATCACAAACACACAATTTACAAATAACCCACATGGAGTTAAAAGCATTACGTAAAACTTTATTTTTTACTGTACAAATTCTTCAGATTAGTAATCGTAACCATGGTTTCACAACAAACGTCCTCATCAAACTCTGCAGCGGAGACCCCCACCTTACATTAG